>JAQJVL010000186.1:1208667-1641167 GCA_035578905.1 Stictocephala bisonia
AGTTATGTATTGGTATCAATGCTGATTTGATCTGAGGAGTGGTATTCAGATAAAGGTTTGTCAATAAAGGGAAACGTATCTGATTCACACTGCTTGGTTGGGCTCCACGATAAACTGTAGATCGTCACTGATCCTTGTATCAGTCACTTCTCAAACCAACTGTCACTGTCAGTGATCCAACATAACGACAACAATTCGAGAATTGGCAAAAGTACAAATAGTCCCAATAATTTCTACACTAAGTTAATCATAATTGTTCACCTTAAACCTGACAAATAATACCATTTTATTCATTGTGATTACTGTAGTACATAATAAAAACGTTTTTACAAATTTTTTCTGTAATTTTTAAAGCAACGTGATTTTTATCCATATATAATTAAATACTTTAACCTGGCAACTTGGGTACAATTTGTTCTGGATATTATTGATGATAGGTTATATTTTCAGTCCTCTTAATATCGACATGGTGTCCGCTAAATGTTGCCATCGGCGCGTGGATACTTCTGGAGAAGTCTGGAGAGTCTGGAGAGTGTCCGCGTTGGATAGTAGTAAGGGTCCGGATGTTGTTCATAAAAAGGGAACTGTGTAACTGGCTCGACAATTAATTTAATATCAGAACAATACTACTTGGTTCGGATTCCACGTAAAGCTGTAGGTCCCTTAGATGCCCTCGGTATTGGGCTATTATTAAATGGCTCTTTCTAAGGAACAGCCTATTTCATTAAGTAACAATGACTAGCCTCTTTAATCTACACTTATCACACTAGTTTGCTCTTCATATTCGCCAATATCTCTACGAATGGTGCCTTAGCAATAAATAATGAATAAATGTTTATCGAGTTGTTTCTCGTGTTTAAAAAAAATATGAATCTGCTCAGCATGTAGTAGAACTTGACTGCCTACAGGACTAGAACACGGCTTTATAAGTACAATGGGTATTTACTGACATTTAAGCTCAAGCAGAACGGTGTTTCGACCCCTATGTTGTATAATCCGGCTCAGGGGAATTGTACGTTTCCAATCACCGAGTGTTGCAGTGGAATTGCTGGTGTTTTTGTGTGAAATATACGAACTCGTGGAGTGTTGGCGACATTTCATTCTTATTTTAAGTATGTTTGGTTGTGTCCTTGCGCATGAGAGTAAATAAAAGCTGTCATCAGAGACCCCAAAATCCTCGAACAGTTTGTTTGCACCCGTATCTATTAAACTAACGGTTTTCCGGTGCAATAAATTCATTTTTTAAAGTTTTTAACCCACTGAGCAAAAATATTTTAAAAAATGTTACACTATTTTTCATACTTATGATGCTCGACATCGAATAAATATTTATTCTTTTGTACAGGGTCCCAAAAGTAAAGTGCCAAACTTCAGGAAATGGCTATATAGGTTAAAATAAAGAGAAAATCAAGAATATATATTTTAAGCTCCGAGTTGGCTTAACCGATCTTTATCCTATGCATGTTAAGATAATAGAGACCTATTCTAGACAAACAAAACAACTTGATCCAATTTTAAATGTCAACATGGCGGCCTTTTTAAATATTTTAATGGAAATTCCGGGAAAACGCAATTTGTATTTAGCTTTTTTTTGCTGCGTCTCAACACAAAATGTCAAAGTGTATGGGCTATTTTTTCCGATTCTAATTTTTTTTATAGTGACAAATTGGTAATAAAAGTGTCTATAAAAACGGGTTCTTCACTTTGTATTTTTTTCCGTTTTCTCGCAACTTCGTTTAAACATTTAAAATTACCACCATTTTGACATTTAAAATTAGATTAAGTTGATTTATGTTTCTAGAATAGGTCTCTATCATTTTAACGTTCTTAGTGAGTTTCATAAAGATCGGTTTAGCCAACTCGGAGAAAATATTCTATTATGAAAAAACAAAATAGTGGATATCTGGTAATCGAAGAGTGGATATCTGGTAATCGAAGCGTATTTGAAAAAAATATTCTTCAATTTCTCTTTATGTTGACCTATATAACTATTTTCCGAAGTTCGGCATTTTACTTTTAGGACACCCTGAATACTATTGTATTGCAGTGAGAGCACGTATTTGAAAGCTGCAGTTTACATTGATAACACTTTTTATATAACCACAAGTGTTATGGAAAATACATAAATTTGATTATGTTATTCTATTCATAATGTTGCATATATTGTCTTACTGCAACATTTTACGAGTTCTATATTTATATTATTATATTTATCATCATCATCAGCATCATCGTCATCCGATTTCACAAGTCGTCTCCACGGTCTCCACCATTCTCATCTATTCTTCCAGGTTTACTGTTCCTGCACTTGTCTTTTCTGCATTCCTCATCTTTCTACATCCATTTACACTTGGTCCTCCCATTTTCCTCTCGGTCTTTTTCCTTTTTCCTCTTTCTTCATGGCTCTCCCGGCTATCGACTATTTCCCATCCACTGTAACCTTCTCATTTCTATTGTATCTTGTAGTGGAACCGCTTTCAAACCTTTCTCTGTAAATTTCGTTCCTTATTCCTCTTATTCATATTAAAATAATTCATGTTAACTTATTTAATTTTTTCTGCCTGTAGCCTGCTTAAATCACATTTTGTTCATACCCATTGTCCGCGCCATGTAATAACAATAAGATGGGCTAATATTAGGCCTACATCTTATACATCAATATCTTCATTTCCCTTCCAATATTCTAACTCAATAATATTCTTTTTAGCAGATTATAAACAACTGTCCACTGTTCAATTTTCTATCCCCTCTCTTATCGTGCTTTTGTTTGTTATTTTAACCCTTAGATATATAACAGGGAAAAGTTAGCTGAAATTTGAGCTAACTTTTCCCTTTTATCTTTATGGACAACAACATTTTTTATTTAACCATAATATTCAACATTGATTCACGAATTGACTGAGTGGCCTTGATGTAAGTGTGGCCTTTCATATGTATTTGAGAATTATTACGTAAAAAGTAGTTAGTTTATTACGTGTTAATTGAAATACAATATAAGTAAACGTCAGATAGTAAAATCACTAAAATATTTCATACGCCTGGCGTTAGCACAGAGAAAAGGGAAAAAGAGATCACCTTCTTATGGCCACAGCGAACACCTCAGTGGCAGTTATAATATTACATACATCTTTGTAAATATTAAGTAATTGTTACTAAATCTATCCTTGAGGATTTGGGGGAGTAAAGGAAAGGACTGTCAAGGTCCCCCTGCCAACGCATGGCAAACTGGAGAAATAACTACTCGACACACATTCAGCTCACTGTCGGATCTAGTTACTTTTTACTTTCTCCCATATGCGTTAGCATAGAGAGAATATTGTGATTGTCAAAAAAAAAAAAAAAAAAAAAAAAAAAAAAAAAAAAAAAAAAAAAAACTTACAAGTGGGTCTAAATAGTATATTTCATAACAAGAGTGGAAAGTGGGGTTTTGCATGTTCGAGACCATATGTTTGAAGTGCGAGACTTGTCGAGCACTTCAAATGGTCGAGAACATACAAAACACTTTCACTCGAGTTTTGAACGATACTTTTCACTATACTACGGAATAAAAACAGGTGTTGTTGACTGTGGAAAATTTTCGGTTGTAACCAATGTTACTTTCGGTAGTAAACAATAGACAGCTGTTGAAAATATGATGTTTCGCAGGTTGTAAACACATAACGAAAACAGCTGAACTCATAGTAGTGTAGTGAAAAATCCATTTTAGGGTCCCCTGAACCCAAAGAAGTGTTTTTTCGAAAACATTTTTTGGTGTCTGTCCGTATGTGTGTCTGTCTGTGTGTATGTGCAGTTCACTGGAGACCAAACAGATGAATCTATTTTTATTAAATTTGGATGCAGGCGTATTTATTCAATATCTCCAGACTATTTTTTCACTTTTTTGGAAATTTTAGTTTTCTTATGGGCAAAAACATACAAACATAGAATTTTCTCAAAAACGGCTGTAACGATTTTGATTAAATTTTCAGGAAAGAAGAGAATTACAATTTAAAATAATTTAGTAAAATTTACATGACTGTAACTTGACTAGTTTTTGAGTTTTGGCAAAAACAATATATGTAAATCAAGCTGGTAATTTTCAAAGTTTTGATTTTTTTGTGTTTAATATGAAGGAACATGAGGGAAATAGTGTTTGTGCCAATTATTTGGAACCATTTATTCTCTGTTGTGTTGCTTTGTTTTATGAAATCCTATCAAAGCTACTAGATATTTTATTACTACTCATATTTTAATCAAATTTAACTGTACCACTTACTGTTTTGTCTGTCATGGAATGAATCGAATCGTGTTTGTTAACCAATTAGTTCAAATTCCAATCAACGTTACTAATATATAAACAAAATTAAGTAGAATTAAGTATTTATTATTTGTAAACAGAAAATGATAACAATAACTGAAACAGGAAACATTTATTAACACGAGGAAATATCTACAGCATTCAATTTACGGACATAATCACACAGTCTTCGTGTTTTATAAATGACTAAATCATTGCTTCAGCTCTGCGTTATGAAGTAACTTGAACTGATATAAAGTAACGCGTAATGAGTGAGGCTCCAATTAGACATAATCCATTAAGATAACAAGATAAATGTGTACCAAGCTGTCAACACTACTGAAGGCGTATCGTTGTCTCCTTATCTTCAAGACGAAGATAGAGGTGTCGTTAACTAAACAGTCTTCTGTTGACATTCTCAAAGTCAAGCAATCTCTATATTATGCAAGGATGCTCAAAGTCTTGAAATTTTAATATTTTTTAATTTACGTTAGTTCCTTATCCTTTTATAAAATAATACTAAACACTAAATTTAAAAATCACATTCCAATTTGGTGGTTGATGTAATCATAACTTAAAATTAATTGACTCACTAATAACTGAATTATTAATTATGCATTATTGATTTATTCTGTTTAAAGTAATATTTATAATTCTGTAAACAGGTTTGCTTTAAAACTTAGAAGACAAATTACTGTTTTAACCTAACACAAGTTTGTGTTTTGTTTGTACACTTTTGGCGCAGTACTGTAACCCAACACGGGGACAGTGTTGTGGAGATTTTAGGCGATAATTTCTATGTCAGTCATCTTAATATTGACACGGAGTCCACTCAACGATTGCCATTGACGTCGACATTACTATAGAAGTCTGCGGTGTCCATGTTTGGTGGTAGTCAGTGTCCGATATTGTGAAGAGAAGAGAACTGAGTTTCAGGCTTGTCAATCAGCTGAAAATCATACCAACACAAATTAGTTCGGATCCAACGTAAACCAGTGGGCCCCTTAGTTGTTGAGCTATTAATAATTGTCTTTTCTTGAGCATAATTCAAAATCTGTTAGTAACCAGACTACACAGGTCATCTACACTTAAACTAAACTCATTAATATTTGCCTTAAAGTACCCATAATTGGTGTGTCGTCATCTCATATCCCAGGATAAATTGTATTCACACGGGTGCTTTCCAAGTTGATAACAGGCTACCCAAAGTGGATCACGGGGTACTACCCAAGTTGATCACCGGGGCTACCTAAGATGATCACGGGTGGCTACCGAAGGTGATAGCAGGCCACCCAAAGTGGATCACGGGGTACTACTCAAGTTGATCACTGGGGCTACCTAAGACGATCATGGGTGGCTACTCAAGTTTATGACAGGCCATCCAAAGTGGATCACGGGGGACTAAGTTGATCACTGGGGCTATCTAAGATGATCACGGGTGGCTACCCAAATTGATAACGAGGGGACACCCAAGTGTACCATAAGGGGATTACCAAGTTGATCATGGGCAGCTATCCAAGTTGATCACGGGTGCTTTGCAAGTTGATAACAGGCCACCCAAAATAGATCACGGGGGACTACCCAAGTTGATTACGGGTGGCTATCCAAGATGATCATGGGAGCCTTAAAAACTTAATTCAATCAGTATTAGGTATTGTCATTGATTTTATACACAAATAGATTTCCAATGTTAAATTTTGAGTCTCAAAATATCAGCTGTTTTTGTGGTCCATTGTGGAGCGCTAGTGTAGTCCCATGTAAATGTAATGCAGTTTAAACCAGCTGTGGTTGCGGGCCACACTAACTAACGAAATTACTGCCACAAATATTCCTATTAGATGGTTTATCTATTGTAGGTTTATATAATCAATGGTATTGTATTCCGAATTTTAAAATTTGAACTATGTGATTGTAATAATAACTTGAGTTTTAGTGCTATAAATAAGCTATACAATTTTGTACAATTTGATTGGCGGAGCAGATGGGGATATGGAGAAAGAGAGAGGGAGGGGGGAACACGTTGTGTGTGTTAGTGAGTCATGTCCTTTGCTACTTCTGTTGCCAGTTGTGATAAAATATAGAAATTAATTGCCTGGAGCACTTGGATAAACACCCTGAAGTATATGACAGTAGGGGTAAGGTATTTTAGTTGTTAGTCTGAAGTATAAAAGAATAACCTTCCAACCTAAAGCCACACCTTTAGCAGTTGGAGCGTTTTATCTTGTCAAAAATGACTATTAATCTCTTTAATTATGGACTCTTAATTATGGATTATATTGATATGCAAAAACCTATCGTATATAACCCTGACCGTAAAACCCATTCTTGATTAAGATATTTACTACAAAACACTCAAAAAATGTTACAATCTAGACGATTAATGTTTAAAATTAACAGATTTAGCGTTTTCGCGAAAGTGTTTAAACATTAAACCGTACGAACTCAACTTTCTTAAAATTGAGGATTTAAAATTGATTAAACGTTTTTGCTAACTCCTTTACAACTTTAGAACTTTGATTCAAGAAAAGTAATTGATTTTGAAATATGTATGATATAAATACTATATTAAAATCATAAAAACCACAATAATAATTAGGCACCGGACTTTTTATGTATCTAGAGCTAAACAATATCAGTAAAAGTATTTATCAAATTCTAATAAGTGGTTTATGCTTACTAACTTTACATTTCTTGATGTTTGCGATTAATTTATATTATCTTGATGTATAATTTTTAATATATAAAATTCAAAAACGATGTACTCACTCATCACTCAACTTCAGAAACAACGAATATAATTTAATGAAATTTTGAGGGACGTTAGCTTTTGTATCATAGAGACCCACTATGAAATGATTGATCGAAACTCCATTCCGTTTGGGTATAAAAAATCTCTCAAATGTTCCTTTTTTTCTATAAGAATAAAATTGGATTTAATTATTTATTTCAAACAGCTGGAACACAAAAGAATTATATGGCAAAAACGCTTGGATAGTTTGTTATTAATAGTGAAATGTTAAGTTAAGAAATGAAAAGTTAATTTCTGATATGATTGCACTTCTTGGAACCATCTAAAGCTATACTTATACTCCTATAAGAACTCCTTCTTAGACTAAAAAACGGTGTTATCTAGGAAAATGGCAGCAGGCTGAGCTTTTATATTATTGTGATAGTTTGGAGAGAACCACGAGGAGAAGGTTGACTAAAGGTTATCAATAAAGTGACAGTAACATTTCGGACCTTTTCTGTTAATTCACTACCACTACTTTTCCGTTACTTCACTACCCTTACTTTTTTATCGCAATTACGGTTAGGTCAGATTAAGTTAGGTTAGGTTAGATATGGTGACTTTTAAAGTTGATCACAAACGGTAAATTCAATGATTGACAGCGCCAAATGCGCCCTGCGTGTATAAGTTCTTGGAAAACGATAAGATAAGGCCAGCGATATCGGATTCCTAGCGGATTAGCAATACCACGGTGGATAAAAAAATGATTGGGAAACAGTTTTTAGAGCAATAGAATATTTATCAAGTTGGTAACAAAAATAAGTAGTGGTTGTGAATTAACGGAAAAGATCTAAAATTTCATATTACACTCTACCTAGTTTTAACATTTCTCATATATATTAACAAATCTCAGAGCTACTTTACTACTTGCCACATTCACTATAGCAAGTTAGGCAAAACACATTTTTATAATCTCAGTTAATAATGGTATGACTATGTGCTAATTTAAATTAAATCCACATGAAAATTCTACACTGTCATTTACTGCATTCATACAGTTTAATATAAAGCTCTCTGTTATAAATGTTGTTACAGGTTACTAGGTTTTATTTTACACTTTATGCTCAACAACCAGCCGATAAATTATTAGTCAGGTAAGTCCTCCACCACAATGGGGGTGCATAACTAACGAATTGTATCAAATATATGCCCTTCTTCATTATCCTGGACTCTTCATTAAAAAATACTACAATATCAGACAAACATCTGTATTCTACTCAAAGTGTGCTTTTTAATGAAGAACCGTGTGTTGTAATGTTTAGCTAGCAAACGGTTATCTTTACATTTTATAATATTCTTTTTAAATTGACAAATTCCCTCATGGAATGTCCAAACGTGTTAAAAAATGCACGTATACTTTAAAGGAAACAACCAAAAATCTCATTTTACACTATAATTTCTAGAACAAAATGAAATAGCTTAACGGTGTCCAGCTTGTCATGGTACTTTGCCAACTGGGAACAAATAATACAAGACTGTCGCACAGCTGGTCCTTTCTGTAAACAACTAACTATTATTTCAGAGTTCCTTTCATTAGTGCTGTTTTTCTAATCTAAATCAACTTTATTGTGATCTAATCTAAATCAACCTTAAATTATTCAATTGTGATTGCGAATGTATAGAGAGAGTAAGAGACTTCAAATATCTAAGCGTTACTTTTAATGAAAAAAATACATGGGACACGCACATTAATAACTTATATGCTAAGCTAAGACAGTCTATTCGAAAATTCTACTTTTTGAGAAATATCTGTGAAACAACTTTATTAAGATCACTGTATTACGCTCTGATTGATTCACGTTTGCAGTACGGAGTGGTATGTTGGGGTGGAACCTTTAGATCATTAATCAACAAACTGAGAATAACTCAGAATCATTATTTACGTATTATATTTTTAAAAAAATACTAGAGAAAGTTCATTTCCGTTGTATTGTTAACTAAAAATAATGCCTTTACAGAATCTGTTTGTGTTTAAAGTTTTGAGGTTGTTTTACTTGAGGAGTGGCAATAGGGGTACTGAAAACTTAGTTTATAGCACCAGAAGTACAAACAGTTTAATTTTCAGAACACCTAAGGTCAATAAAGAACTTTTTAAACATTCGTTTTTGTTTTTAGGACCATTTCTTTTCAATAAACTACCAACTGACATAAAGGAAAGTAACTCTATCAATATGTTTGTAAAAATATTAAATGCTGGTTAACTGAGATAACTGACACTAATTCTCTGCGTCATGTTTTAAGCTAGGTTACCCAATCTATTCACTCTTCAACAATTTTTTTTAAACGTGTGTGTGTGTATATATGTGTATCAGTATAGTTATAGATATATCAGGATATTTATTACTGTGCTGTTCCTAAGTTTATGCTTTCTTATCTTTACTGTTGCATATACTAGACAGATAATATAGGAAATAATATTTTATAATAATATCATGTGTGTTACATCTAACTTAAATTTCATGTTTTGGAACATTAAACTGTATGTAGATTGTCATGCATGTAAGCTAAAAGATATGGAATGTAGGCCTTGTTCATTTAAATGCTGCAGGCAGCAGGTGTCTATTTATTTTATTTATTTTATTTTATTTCATGCAACAATACAGGCATAGACCCAATTACATTGTAGCAAAACATTTTAACATTTTGAACCCAATAAATATTTCATTCAACCAGCCAGTCTACACACACTATTAAACAAATTAATGAACAAGCATTACATATTTACAAGTTATAAGGCCCAAGAACTTGATAAATATTTTATAAATATGGAATAAATAGTTAATAAATAAATATGTAATAAATAGGTAACAAATAATAATCAATATGAACTAAACAGTTAGCAAATATACAATAAATAGGTAACAAATATATAACAAATAATAATTAATATGAACTAAATAGTTAACAAATATACAATAAATGGTTAATAAATATGCAATAAATAGGTAACAAATATAATAAATATGTAAAATATAATAATAAATATAAATAAATAGTTGACAGGTATACAATGAATAACTAATAAATATAAATAGGTAATAATTTATAGAACATAATTTAAATGAATTTGCATAAAATATTTAAAATTAAAAAACAATACAACATGAACAATAATATTAATTAATCAAAGATTTATATTACAGAATCAAAAAAGAAAAGTTAAAAAAACAATTCTATCGTAAAAGGTGACTCGTTGCAAATAAAAATAAAAAAAGTCTATTTTTATAAAAATTGTGTTTCCAGGTACATTTCACATTTTTCTTTAAACATATTAATGGAATCACAAAAAACATCCATTTTCCCTCCACCCGAAAGCATCATATTATAAGTTCTCATCATCCGGAGCAAAGGCGAGGACGCATGCGCTACCGTTCGTACCTGTGGCAGATCAAACAGAAGTTTGCCCCTGCTGTTAAAATTAGGGACCCTAAAGCAGAGACACTCCAAACAGGCAGAACTGTCCATCCGCCCCCGCACCAAGCCCTGCAGGTACACCTGTTCCATCACAGCCCTCCTCAGGCATAGACTCTTAAACCCAAAGAGACTCATCAGCTCATTATAAGGAACTAAGTAAGTATAAATATTAAAACACTTAAAATAAAGGTACCTTAAAAATCTTTTTTGAATTCTTTCTATGGCGTCTTTGTAAACAGCGTGAGTTGGATTCCACACAACTACTGCACTTTCCAGTCTCGACCTGACCAACGCTCTATACAGTGTAATTAACGTTTTTACATTTTTAAAATTGATTCCCTGTCGAATTATGAATCCCACCATGCGGCTGGCTGATGAAATGCAATGAGTCACGTGCGTTTGAAAAGTTAAATTACAATCTATGTAAACACCCAGGTCTTTAATCAATTCAACTTTAGAAATTAACTGCCCGTTTAAGTAATAGTTATTAGTAAAAATATATTTTTTAGATCGACTAAATGTCATAGCATGGCATTTAGAGATATTAAAATGCATCTTATTACTAATTCCCCATTCATACACCCTGTCTATATCATCCTGTAGTTTAATAGAATCAGACTGGCTTGAAATGTACTGAAATATTTTAAGATCATCGGCGAATAGCAAACATTTTGCAGAGACAACATGTTGACATAAGTCATTAATCATAATCGTAAATAAACATGGCCCCAAGTTTGACCCTTGAGGTACTCCAGACTGAACAGTAAAAGTAGATGACACATGACCTTTGTAGACTACATACTGCTTTCTGTTAATTAGATATGATGTAAAAAAATTAATTAATTTTTTCGACAATCCATAGTAGTGAAGTTTCTTTAATAAAATAAGATGATCCACCTTGTCAAAGGCCTTGGCCAGGTCGAGAAATACGGCATCTGTCTGGGTCGCTGAGTCCAAACCTGAGGAGACATAATGTGTAAAATACGTTAAATTGGTATTAACAGATCGACCAGGTACAAACCCATGCTGATTGAAAGAAAGATATTTCTTGAAGTGATAAAAAATGTTTTTGTGAATAATTATTTCGAAAACTTTCGCTGGGACAGATAAAATAGCCACAGGTCTATGGTTAATGATTTGACTTTCTTTTCCACTCTTAAATATAGGTGTAATTTTAGTTACTTTACACTTTTCTGGAAAAATACCTGTTTTTAAACTTAAATTAAATAGCAAAGTTAGTGGTTTAGTTAGAATATCAATGCATCCTTTAAACAAATACTGTGGTAAATAATCTGGACCTGTGGTTGGTTTTGACTTGAGTTTCCTGATGGCAAGATGGACATCCAGCTCAGTAACCCGGTCCAAGGACAGATGTGACACCCCTGCCATGGAGGGCTCCTCCATAGATAGCTAGCTCTGCCTTAGGTTCTACCGTATAACTATTGTAAACACTACTAAAATACTGTTCAAAGGCATTAGAAATATCTTTACCATTGCTTATTTGACTTCCACTATACTCCATTACTAACATATTATTTTTTGTAGTATTTTTGCTTTTCAAAAATTGCCAAAATTGCTTACTGTCACAATTAATTTGGTTTTCAATATTGTGAACATATTTACTGTATGCAATCTTAAGATCTTTTTTTATAATAGATCTCAAATGTTTAAAATTTTCAAAATCCTCCTGCTTACCAAATTTTTTAAAACTTTTACGGAATGTTTCTTTAATTTAATGTTGAAAATTATTGTCTTTGTAAACCAAGATGGATATTTGGGTTGTTTGCGTTTCTTTTTGGGACAAGTTTCATTAAGAACTTTATATACTTTTTCATAAAACAAATCTACAGCTTTATTAATATTTGAAATTGTACTGAGTTGATCCCAGTCCACTTCTGCTAAACTACGATAAAGTTTAAGGAAGTCAGCCTTATAGAAACAGTAGCCTGGCGCCCCGTCTAATCTCGACCGACAAGACAACGGAGCGCTGATAACAGTCCCCACCTCTATCGCCGGATGATAAGAGTCCTCACTGACCAGAGGGTCATTACATCGTACTACTGCAGTTTCTTCAATATTTGTAATAACCAAATCTAAAGTTTTGTTCTGAAAGTTACAAACACTGTTTTTTAAACTTAAATTCTGCTCATTCAAAAATACAAACAACTCTTTACACAATGTATCTCCACGTGTTAAATCATAGTTAACTCCATAAATATGCAAATTAAAATCCCCCAAAATCATTACACTACAGTTATTAGTTAAATTTAATTTGTACAAACTTTCGTAAAACATTTGATACGTTCTTATGTTCGATCTTGGGCGTATGTAAACGGCACATATATACAGAGACCCCCCTTTAATATTAAGTATTTTCACCCAGACACTTTCAATATCATGAGCAATGATGTCTAGCTTGTTAACACGAATGCACATGATATCATTAGCCACTGCTACCAGGACTCAACCTCCAGTCAACATTCCCGATGCTTCCGGGTTTCGGTCACATATAAATACATATGATTCCGGAAATAATTCTGATGTATTTATATCAAAATTCAAAAAGGTTTCCGTCAAAGCTATAATTTTGTAATTATTTACAACGATAATAATTACAAAATTATACTTGTATTTTTGTAAATTACAAATTTACAAAAATACAATGTACCCACACACATTTATTTTTATTATTTATTATTATTTATGGGCGGGTGGGTATTTACCCACCCGCCCACCCACACACGTACAGTGGTATTTACCTACCCACCCACCCACACACGTACAGTGGTATTGAAAAGTGGTATTGACCCGCCCGCCCACCCATACAGGTGCAGTGGTATTAACCCGCCCTCCCACCCATACACGTACAGTGGTGTTGACCCGCCCGCCCACCCATACACGTACAGTAGTATTTCCATATACATATACATACACGTTTATACATATAAAACCTTCTACAAATAAGAATATAGTAAACACCTCAGAAATTAAATAAGCAAATCTGAAATTAATTTTTTCGTGATTTATCTTAAATTTAATGCTACTAGAGTGGTATCGGCTGCTCTTCAAATATTACAACTAACTTGTAAGTAACACATAATATTTAATAATGACAAACATCTTAAGGAAGTTTCTTAAACATATAACGTAACTTCAGTTATGTAATTAATAAAAGTATCTATTGCTTTTTAATGCTTAATAAATGAACTCAACTTTGTTTTTTTAGGGTATTTTCCTTTTTATAAACTGGTCATAACTACTGGACCAGTTAATTTCCAAACCATGACTATTTTGTTTATTTTAGTTGGAAATAAATTCATTATTCATTATTAGTTTTCTAAATATATACCTCATACAAAAGAAGATCGTTTTTTCCGCCCTTAAAATGTAGCCAATTATTGTATTGTCTCCTATTTAGCGTCTTCGTTGAAAGCACCGCTTCAGAATGTAACTGAAAGATTACTAAAAAATTTTTTTTTTTATTTTATTACTTTTTTCTGTAAGGACATCCAGATTAGTTTTTAAAATTTTTAAATAGTTATTTAGTTAGCAGTAAGGTAATTAACAAACTTAAAATTCACATTATAAAGACAAACTTGACACACTTAAATATGCTTACTTTAACATTACTTAAAACTGTACTTATTGGGCTGATGGGCGGATTAATGCCACTGTACGCTTATGTTGGGTGGGAGGTTTTTTACCGTTGTAGTGAATGGGTGGGTCCGAGGGTCTCAACCACTGGGTGGGTGCGTCAATTTACACTATTTAAATTGACCACTTTACAGAGGCATTTTGCAGGCTTCAATAGTTATCTTACTTGTACAATTTTATAAAAAAAGTTTCACTTAACTTTTAATACATATAAAACCTTCTACAAATAAGAATATAGTAAACACCTCAGAAATTAATTAAGCAAATCTTAAATTAATTTTTTCGTGAGTGATTTATCTTAAATTTAATGCTACTAGAGTGGTATCGGCTGCTCTTCAAATATTACAACTAACTTGTAAGTAACACATAATATTTAATAATGACAAACATCTTAAGGAAGTTTCTTAAACATATAACGTAACTTCAGTTATGTTAATTGTATATTTATTTATATTTACAAAAACTGTCTTGTTCTGATTTTTCGAGTAAATTAGAGCACAAAAGTAAATATAGTCTCTTAACAGTCTGGCAAAAGTTGAGTGCGTTCATCGTTGCCAGTGGACATGGAAGGGTGGTATCCTGACATATGGTCATGTGACAACAGCTGGGGTAAATGAACACAGCCATTACTATGGATTAAGAACTCACTATAGTAATAGTCCCGAATTACTTTATTAGATAGTGTATATATTGAGACGGAAATTATCGTAATATAATAATATAAAACACGACCTACGTATGTTCTTAAGTTGTAGTGAAAATTTTACATAAATAATTTACGCGATCAGGCCTAGAGGACCGCGTGAGGACATCACCAAGTCTGTGCTAGTTGTCCCCACCCTCTTCTAGCAGCACTTACATCAATCTCTCTCGGGATCTTCCCAGTAGGGATGTAAAATATTTTCAACCTATCGATATATCGCAAACCAAATATCGATATAACTATGATATCGAAAGAAAAATATCGATATATCGGTTCCGACATATTGAAATGTAAATTATTTATCTGTTCAAAATTATACACTAACTCTTATGTCATACCAAAAATACACTCATGTTTTGATGTAAACTCATGTTTAGAATAGCCTACTAAATGTAAAAATTTAATACATTTATCTACACAAATCAAGTTTTGATCTGTATGGTTTAGTGGAAAACTCAAATTAAGAATAATTATACCTTTAATTATTATTTTAAATATGAAATAATAACGTAATAATAATTTACGCATAAGAGGCTATTTAAATGTGTTTTTTTTTTCGAATTGTGATGATTTTGATAAAAGAGAATAACGTCAATACTTGGTTATATGATATATCGTCCAAACTATCGATATTATCGAAAGAAAATATCGATATTATCGAAAGAAAATATCGATATTATCGAAAGAAAATATTGATATTATCGAAAGAAAATATCGATACTAATATATCGATATATTGAAACATATTAATTTATACTTCCGATATATCGTTGCCACCGCTACTCCCTAGTGGTATTTTCCTCCAAGTATCACTTCTGAAACTTGGACAACCACAACATTCGGTTCCTTACATATTTCTCAAACTCCAAATTAAGGCGTTTTCTCTGTTCTCCAGGAGCTTGGTCTAGTATGAGCTCAAAAATCCTTCTAGGAAATGTTCTCAATTACGAGTAGTTATTTTATTTATTTCTGTCTTGTTCTTCATTCTTGGCAACAATGTAAAAGTACTGGTAAAATCATGGTAATCATAAATATCAATAAATGTTAAAATGAAATTAGTAGGATAATTTAAGTATATATTACTTAGACATATTCTTGAAGTTGAAACATCTAGAGAAGATCTGTAAATAAAACTCAAAATTAAAATAAGTATGACATTTGATGTAGAAATGCCCGAATAAAATATACCTTTGTAGGTGAAGATACAAAGTATACAAGTCCCAACAGATGAAATTGAACTTTTAAACTCTGGATCAGCTTAAATCATAGAAAATGGGAGTGAAAATGGGGGAGTAGGGGTTAAACTTTGATGGTAGCCTCAGGAACTGAACTAAGGTCAGAAACCTTGCCAGACGCCACTTTTATCCCTTATCTAAATGTACTCGTACACTTCTAATTTAGTTTAAAATATAAAAATCCTATTTATTACATAAATTAAAAAAAATCCTCTTCAGAAACTTCAAATACTTGTACAAATGTAGGGTGAAAAGTATATAAAGTAATAAAAGAATTTGCCATAAATCCAAGAACACATTTAGCATAATTGACCATTTAAATGTTTACTCAATAAATAAAATAATGAACACTTAATAAATAGATATACAAATATTTGGTGATAATACAATTAAAAATAAAATAAATTTGTATACACAACAGGCAAGTAATTGTACTATATTTACTAACTTGGCTGAAGTCCGTTTCTGGCGGTGCCATTCAAACAGTTCACATTGACCTATTTTAAAGATTTTACTGTCAGCCAACTATAACATGTTCCATTTCAACTTTTCGTGTGACAATTTAAGATGTTTAAAGATGTTTTCTTAATTAATCGGCACATTACGTATTGTTACACACGCAACACAAGGTTATAAAACACAAATTTATCAATTTTTACATGTTTTACTTATATTTTAATTATAATGTGTTTCGTGACCTTTTAAAGGCCCGATCTAGTTGACCATAATCTCTTATTATGATGTTTTTCATTTTAAATAGCCAAGAATGACACGTAAAGTTTTACATATTTAACTGCACAAATTATATTAAAAAACGTATTAAAAAAAAGATTTAAACAGCTTTTCATTTATCATTGACACTATATTACGGACCGAATGGTTAAAATATAATACCCATGTTTTACAAGTTTTTCTTTTTTTTCTTTTTGTGAAGTGAAACTGCTCCTTGGTCCTATTTCCATTTTCAATTCTAATACAAAATATTTTGTTTAAGTGGAACAGTCAGTCTTAGTTTGTAACCAACCCTTTATTCTCTCATATACTGTTCTAGTCTGTATTAAGAGGGCTAATAATTAGATTACAAATCAAAGATACATTAAAGCTACCTTATGTTTTGTTTTAATTAAATTACACTATCTGCTCAATTATTTGTAATGACTTAGAGAATATAAAATGTATTTCATTTAGAATAAGTGTAAAATACTAATAAACTATAAACTAAGCAAACTGATTGAAATTTAACACTCACTAAACATGTAAAATTATTTAAACATTATAATTAGTATGCCATTAAAGTGCGCATTGCTACAAAATCTAGACTAGTTACAATGTTAGAGTCCTACCAAACAAATATCATACATAATCTTGTAAAAGCGTGTGAACTACAACCTGTCAGTGTTACCAACAAAGGACTGATTACAGAGAAGTATATTCTTTCGTGTATTCTCACCTCGATGTTTGCTATATTTTCTTGTTTATTCAATCTTGAATGCCACAATATTACTGCATAGTGGTGCTACTATTGAATTTTTATCAAAGTGAATAAGTACCATAAAATAATTTTTATTAAGATCAGATATTATACGACATTGGTATTAATTTAAATTATATCTCAAGTCTTCCTCGGACTTTACGTGGATCTACTGTACAAACTCCACTTCTTAAATTTATTGCAGTTTTCATGATAAAGTTAGGTATTTATTTAAACGTCGCTAGAACTATTTATATAAACAACCCCATTCGGGGTAGGGGTAGGACTTGAAGACAAGTCAAGGGGGTGGCCAGTTGGTAATAAGATACGAAGATATGATATGAGACAGTGAAAATATTCTCTTCTATCTCACTATAACTCCTTTTTCTGTTATACCACTACTCTTATACCTAAAAATAACTCCGATATTCAAGAAAGACGATCCGTATTCAGTCAATAACTACAGGCCTGTTTCAATTTTGCCAAGTTTGAGCAAAATATTTGAAAAACTGCTTTAATAGGAATGCTTGAATTTCTAAATAAACACAACCAGCTCTCAGAAAACAAATTTTTTAGGACGAGCAAATTGACCATAGACGCAGATGCGAATGTAATCGATTGAGTTATAGAGGGGTTAGAATATCAAAAATCTACTTTAAGTGTATTCTTCGACTTATAAAAACCGTTTGACTGTGTTGACCATAGTATAATGCTTGACAGGTAGTCAACAAGAGAACGCAAGTAGTTCAAATTTCAAATGATTTTTCTAGTGCAGCTGATATGTGTCGTGGTGACCCCAGGGATCAATTCTCAGTCCGGTTCTTTTCCTAATTTATGTCAATGATGTTGGGCCATCACTTCAGCATGGAATAATTGTGCAATGCACATATGATACTACTCTGTGTTTTAGTGAAAAATCAATACCAAGCTTGGAACAAAACTTATTTTTAATTGAATAACTGCGTTTAATATTTTAACTCCTTGAACCTAGGTTCAAACACGTTTAACTAGGAGACCAGCCAATTGGAAAACTGACACCGTTGATAGAAGTGGGAACAATTTGTGAATGAATGAGAACACATTGAATGTATGTCTGAATAAGAATGCCTTTGTTTGTATGATTGAGCAAATTTTAGTATGGTATAATAAACATGTTTTAACGTTACTCCATGCATTCCTCTTAGACATCAGAGTAAGGGGGAGAACCAGAAATGTACAGAACTAGAAAAGTTACTGACACCTTAGACCACTCGGCCACTCTTTCTTCCAATTGTAATGACTTCAATTGCTTCATTTAAAGTATTATCTTAAAATATTTTACAATTGGTAATGGCAGTCGGGAAAAGATCGGTTTTCATTAACTAGGTGGGAAAATATAATAGAGTACGATATTTCATTATACCCCTAGGGATAATGTTTGGTGATGGGGTGATTTCGGAAGGGGGTGACTCACGAGCGTGACTTGACACATCGGGGTGGCGTGGGAGGGGAGTGGGTTGACATGATATATTGGATGTTTAATTGGATCACCACCCTTTTGGTTTTCAGATGTATCACAGAAAGTTTTACTTTGGTTTTGATTGTAATTTCAAACACTAGGTAATTGAAAAAAAAACTTATTTAGGTTTTTAAAATTGTATGAGAAGCTTAAAAGTTGGGAACTTCAGCTGTATTTTAATTTTTCTTGCCAGTTTACATCCGCCTGCAGGCCTGTGTGTGAATTTTATTCAACAAGTGAAATACCAACCGTTGGCTCAGTAGATGATTCTAAATCTTGACCTTGTCCTCCACAGTCCGAAGCCTCAACCACTGAACCATTTCACCGGCAAAACTTAATATACTAACCTAGAATTATCACTTAATAAAATAAAGCAGCTTATGTTCTTGCCATTTATATTTTTACTCGCAATTTATTTTCATAGCCAAATTTTATTTTAAACGGTTATTTTTATAAATTAATCATATTATATCAGTATACAAACCTTAACATAACATGTTTTATTTATTTATTTATTTCAACAGCAATGCCGTTCTTTATATGTATAAGATTGTAACATGCAAAGAAATAAATGTGGAATTAACAATAAATAATGATTTTATACATACTGTATTATTAATACTAGTCAAATTATTATTAAGTGATAATACAAACGCTAATGAATGAATCAAATTAACTAGAAATTAAATAACTAAAATAAATAAAAGACGAGAAAAAACAATAATATACTATCAATCAACAGAGATAACTAAACTAATAAATAATTTTGCACTAATAAAAACACTAAGAAATAATCATACTTATAAATATGATTATATATTTATGTAACCTAACCTAACCTAACCTATGTAGGTTAGGTTAGGTTAGGTTAGGTTATAATACACTAATAATTAACTTGATTACCAAGGTTTATATCAATTTATATAAATAGGATATATAAAAATATCAGTTTAATAAGAGTAGGCAATGACGACAGGGAAGACGTTAAACGTGTAAAGAAACTTTTCGTATTCAAATAAATGATTAATAAATATGTAAAAATAGATGGTTTATATTCCCAAAAGTAAAACTTGAAAACATAAACATAAACATTAGATAAATACAATCATCTGATTATAAGAACACATGCTAATTAATTCACTCCTTAATTAATCCTTAATTCACTCTGTAGATTTTCAGATACATTAGTCATAACCGTATCGTTTTACCAGTTTCCTTTGTCTCGTTGATCTTCTCAATTCTGTTGATTCAGGCAAAACTGGTGCGGGTAAAATGTCAACATTTCCTTTACATAATGCATCATCAGTTTCTCCGTTTCCTTCAGATCGTGGTTGAATGACCTTTTCAGTTTCTTCATTTGTAACTCTCAAATGCCCTTGTGGCTTGAGAATATTTTCATTATTATGTACATTGACTTCTTGGTGATTAGAAGTTGGCCATCCTAGCAGTTTTGGCTCTCTGGATACCGTCGTCTTGTTGGGTTCTAAGTATTTGATCTACGTGACGTCTTTCTTTCTTCCCCTTGTATTCTATCCAGTAGTGTAAGTGCCCGTCTTTTTCAATGATCCGTCCGTATTTCCACCTTTGAGATTTGTTGTCAAAGTTTCTAAATTGGACCCAATCTCCAACTTTAAACTTCCTTTTAGGATCTTTAGATTCGATGTTCTCGTTAGGTCTTGTGTCTAGTAGAATGTCAAGTTTTGTTCTGATTCTCCTTCCAAGAAGTAACTCAGATGAACTCAGACCGGTTCCAGTGTGTGGGGTTCTTCGATACTGTATTAGTAGTCTGCAAAGTTTTAGGTTGATGTCCCCGGGTTCTGATGACATAGCTTTGAGACCTTTCTTGATGACCTGGACATAACGTTCCACCTGGCCGTTGGATGATGGGTGGTACGGTGCCGTTCACTTGTGACTGATACCATTCAGTTTGAGAAAAGTCTGAAATTCATGTGATGTGAACACTGTCCCGTTGTCAGAGACAACTGTGCATGGCAATCCAAACCTTGAAAAGATGTTTCGTAATTCCTTTATGGTTCTCTGTGATGTTGCTGAGTTGACTGGTTCCACTTCCAACCATTTTGAATAGGAGTCAACTACAATGAGGAAGTATAGATTTTTAAAAGGACCTGCGAAATCAACGTGGATACGTTGCCATGGCATTGTAGGGGGCTCCCAAGGGTGAACCGTCTTCGATGGATTGTTCTGCTTCTCACAACAAGGAAGGCAACTTCGTACACGTTGTTCGATATTACGGTCAATAGTTGACCACCAGCAGTAACTACGTGCTAGAGCCTTCATTTTAGTCATACCTATGTGAGCCGTATGCAGTTCGTCCAGGATAGTTGTTTGATATTTCTTTGGTATAGCAACTCTCTCCCCCTTAAAAAGGCTCTCTCAATCTTGAATTGAGTAGATTGCTGCTTCTCCATTTTTAAGCTGTTTGCCTTTCATAATAGAATCAATAATTTCTGATAATTCTGGATCCTCTTTAGTAGCTATCGCTAGATTTCTTCTTGTAACCGGCATGACTTCCAGCTGTTTGATTTGAAACATGGAGGACTGGTCCATATCATTATCTTCTGGCCGATCCAGTGGAAAACGTGAAAGGTAATCAGCGTTTGCATGTTGTTTTGTGTTCCTGTAAACTATTGTGTAGTTGAATCCTGACAGATAAATAGCGTACCTAAGCATTCGAGAAGCTGATATTGCGGGAAGAGCCTTAGATGGGTTGAAGATTGATGTCAACTGTTGGTGGTCCGTAACTAAGGTAAAGGTTCGACCGAAACAGTACATGAAAAATTTATGTAGTCCCCAAAACAAACCAGTTGCTTCCTTTTCAATCTGGCTGTAATTTGCTTCACTTTTGGAAAGTGACCTGGATGCAAAACTAATTGGTCTTTCAGATCCATCGGGCATTTTGTGTGAGAGCACGGCTCCCAGACCCAGAGGTGATGCATCTGTGCTCAGTATTAAAGGCAACTTCGGATCGAAAGGAACTAACACCTGTTCACTGGTAATGTGTCGTTTAATTTTGTTGAAGGTGTTTTCACAATGACTTGTCCATTTGAATTCGGCGTTCTTTTGTAGGAGTTGATAGAAAGGTTGATGAATGCTCGCTAAGTTTGGTATAAACCTATTGTAGTAGTTGGCGAGTCCTATGAATGTCCTTAGTTCTGATACGTTTTTAGGTCGTTTTGCTTCACTGATCGCTTTGGTTTTATCGCAGTCCTTGTGTAGACCATTTTCGTCGATTATGTGCCCCAAGTATTTAATAGATTTCTCGAAGAACTTGCATTTTTCCTTATTAAGCCGGATCCCACAGTCTCTAAGGCGATGAAACACAGCTCTCAGTCGATTTAGCGTTTCTGAAAAAGAGCTACCTTGAACTTTGACATCGTCATAAAAACAAGTTACTCCCTCAAGTCCCTGCAGTGCTTGATCCATTTGTTTCTGCCAGATAGCAGGTGCTGTCTTGACCCCAAACATTAACCTGTTGACTTTGAAAATTCCCAAATGTGTGTTGATTGCCTGCATTTTGGAACTTTCTTCATTCATAACGACATGTAGGTAAGCTTGACGGACATCTAACGTACAGAAGAATTTCCCTCCAGACATCCGCGCAAAAATATCTTCGATTCTCGGTACTGGATAGTGTTCATCTTGCAGTAGGGGATTGAGGGTTGCCTTGTAGTCAGCGCAAAGTCTCATCGACCCATTAGGTTTTACTATAGGTACAATAGGTGTCGCCCACGTTGCATGTGATATTTTTTCTATGATTTTCTCAGCCTCCAATCTTTTTAACTCCTCTTCCACTTTTCCCATGAGAGCATATGGTACAGGTCTGGCACGTTTGAAAACAGGTTTAGCATTATCTTTGAGTTGAAGAGCGCATTCAAAATTAGGAATTGTGCCTACTCTTTTGTCGAAGATGTCAGAGAATTCTTGAAGAAGTCTGTTTAATGACTGAGCCTGTGTTGGCTGAGAAGCTCGTAAAGATCTAATATCAGCCCATGAAATGTTGAGCTTCCTTATCCACTCTCTGCCCATTATAGAATCCACTTTCTGGGCAAGAACGTAAAGATCTCCTTTTACCGTTTTGTTGTCATGCTTTATTTTTACTTGGCACACACCTAGTGGTTTGATTACCTCATTAGTATATGTATGTAGTTTGAGGTGAGTCGGTTTAAGAATCTTTTCAGGAAATAATCTTGTAAAAGTGTCCAGAGAAATTGTTGTGACTGCTGCTCCAGTATCCAATTCTAAATCTATATGTTCGCCATCTACAGTCACTTGTACCATCATTTTGTCGTTACGACTACCCTTATACTGCCGCATGCAGAAAATGTCTTCTTGATCTGATCCGGATCTTTCAGAGTTTGTTGAAGATAAGGCCTGACCAAACTGTTTTTGGCCCTTTCGATTAATTTGTTTTGAAGTTGTAAGACATACCCTTGCTATATGTCCTACCTTTTGACAGTTGTGACAAGTTCTGTTTTTTGCATCACATTCATTAGACCTATGTGATGAGCTACCGCATCTAAAACAGCAACCTTTCAACTTGTTAAGTTTATCTTTAAATGTCGGGTTGGTAACTTTCCTATTTAAACTGATCTTATTTACTCCTGGAGTCGATGACCTTTGGTTTTGCATTTGTCGACTTTCCAACTTTGCTGCTTCAGTTGCTATGGCAAGTTTAACTGTTTCATCGAAAGTCATGATTGTTCCTTCCTGTAAAATTCTTTCGCGAATGTCATTATCATTAATCCCTCTTACAAGCTGTGACCGTAGGTGAACATCCATAGTTGACTTGTTACAATCAGAGCACACGAAGTTACATGCATTAGCTATTTGTCTCAGATTAGATATGTACTGGCCAATAGACTCACCATCTTCCTGGAGTCGAAGTACAAAGCGATGTTGTTCTGCCATTTCGCTAGCTTTAGGGCAGAGGTGTTGCTTTAGTAACTTGACGAGTTCTTCATAATTCTTTTCACAGGGTTTCTGAGGAGCTGTTAGTGCAGACAAGGTCTGGAAAATTCTAGGGCTTAAACAATTAAGAAGTATGTTGATTTTATGTGCATTTGATTCATTGTCATCTTCTGTAATATTTTGTAGCTTGAAGAAATTCTCTAACCGTGATACATAATTGTCGAATGCTTCTTCATTTTCATCGTATGGTTGAAGTTGAAAGCCCCGTCCATTGTATCGGCTCGTAGACTGTGTCGGTTGTTGAGGTAATTGAACTTGGCGTAGTGCCTCCACTAATGTGTTGATTAATTCTTCAGCCATGATGTGAAAGTGAATAAATGAACAAATCTAAAACCCAACAAGAAATCCCATCCTCGTCGCCATTTTCGTATTCAAATAAATGATTAATAAATATGTAAAAATAGATGGTTTTTATTCCCAAAAGTAAAACTTGAAAACATAAACATTAGATAAATACAATCATCTGATTATAAGAACACATGCTAATAAATATTAAGTATTCAGAGATATAACAAAACTATAAAAAATATTTTTTTCTGTAGACTCTTACTTTGTTTGGAGGGAGATTAATGGTTTGTTATTTTCAAACTCAGCCTCCAGAAGTTAACAAAGGAGTTCTCCAAACACTAATTCAATAAGGAGCGATATGCATCCTGTTTGTCTGCAGAGTGGAGAGTCGTACTGAGAAGTTACGTTTATTTTATAGATTACTCGTATGTTAGTAATCTAATCGTATACTTCTTACGGGAGGTTATATTATTCTTTAAGTAAAACTATTTATCGAAAAACAAAATTTTTAATTGAATTTAAAAGAATATCTTCTAGTCCCGGATTGAAAAATAAACATTACTAATTGCTTGATTAGCAATTAAAGTCTATACATTTAATATTTACTTCTTAAAGTTCGTGTTTATTTATTTATTTTTGTTTATAAGTATGATTCTCTCTCTCTCCCTCTCTCTCTCCCTCTCCCTCTCTCTCCCTCTCTCCCCCCCTCTCTCTCTCAGAACCAACTATTGTTAATCTTATTATTTCATCTTATTTTTTTCAAAATAAAATATAATTAGAGACTTACAAAACAGATAAGGAAAATGAGGGTGCAATTTAAGTTTTATATTATAAAAATTGAGTATGACCAATTAAATAAATATTTTAATTGCCTTATTTATATTTTTATACGTATATTAACAAAAGGTTATTTAAATGTTACGATGCCAATGATAATTATTAAAATTAAAAATAAAATACTAGAATGTAAGAATGTAAGAAAGAATGTAAGAATTCAGTATTGCACATATCATTAAACACTTGTTTATTTACATGTTCTTGATTAATTTTACATATTTTATATTCTATTTAAATTTTAGTATTCTTATGGAACTATTTTAAGAAATATATCAAACATACCAATAATACAGTTAGTATTTTGATTCTGTAAGCTGTAAATTAACTTGACTATTATATCTGCAACCGCCCAAAGTTAATTTGTATGCTGTGTTCCTCTCAAAACCATTTTAATTTATTATACCGTGATAGAGTAATAAACCATGTAGTAGATAGACGAATTCAACGAATTCAACAAAGATACATTGTCACCCTTACACAAACCCATTCAATGTTAAATTGAATCGAACTCGTTGAGTTGAATTGTTTTATTTTTCGTTATTTTATAAATAATAAAATATTTATTGAGTAATATTTGACTGAATTAAACTGGCGAGATTGTATTTATATATAGAAAGGTATGTAGCCATGTTATTTGTCCTGTTAAAAAACCACTTCTACGGTGCTTTTCTTTGGTAGTAAAAAAATCACCCAAACAATCTGTTCCGTTCGTATAAAACAACACATGGACATTGTTTACACTTAACTTCCAATATATATATATATATATATATATATATATATATATATATATATATATATGTATGTATGTATATACATATATATATATTGTTAGTACCATTCGAAAATGTTTCAACATTGATTTTTTTTTAAACACTATGTATGATTACAAACTTTGAACTTACAATAAACCTAGTAGGGGGATGCCACTGAGGGTGCCTGTTGTATATTTAGTTGTCAACAATCATCTGGTTGTTTTTGGAATATTATTGTTTGTGTTGTCATGGTGGCAATTTTGTAAATAAGTGAGAATGATTAAAAACTATGAAAAATGTTGTTCGAATTCAGTTAGTATTTAATAATTTGGCGACGAGGATGGGATAATCAGGTAATTAGTTTTCTTTCAAGTTTTAGAACGTGTTTGTTGTTTTTTTTCATTTATAACTTTTGGTAGGTAAATCCGCCTACTTCAATAAAAATCAAAGTTACCTTGGTACTGGTATATTCAACTAGGTAGGTGCATTACATTTCTTATATGGCAGATCAAAACATTACAGCTTTGACGCACGCAATTTCTTTATTAATTAGTAAATTCGAGGCTGCGACAACAGGACAAATAAACAGAGCAGAAATAAATGAGCCTACATTAGATGTAATAAGTTTCGATACTTTTGATGAGTCTAAGGAGACGTTTAGATGCTATAGGGAAAGACTGGAAAACTTTTTTGCTCTCAAGCTTGGTTCAATCGATGAGAATAAAGAACTGAAGGCCCGCATTTTGATTAACAGTATTGGGATCAAATATTATCAACTTCTGTCGAGTCTTACAGCTCCCGATATACCTTCTTCTAAGCCTTATGACAACTTGGTTGCCTTGTTGGAGAATCATCTTTGCCCAGGCCCTAATGTTCATACGGAACAACATAAATTTCTCTGCCGCGTTCAGTTACCCGAAGAATCTATTGCTGAATTTATTGCAGCTCTACGAAAATTAACAATAACATGCCAATTTACCTGTGAAAACAAAGATTGTGGAAAATCTATAGCAGATCAGTTTCTACGAGCGCAATTCATAAGAGGATTATACGATACATCAATCAGGGAAAAACTGTTACATGAAAAGTCTTTGACATTTGACAGGGCCTGTGAAATCGCTCTTGCTCTGGAATCGTCAAAGTTGGGAAATTTAGAAATGTCTCGAGGCTCAAAATTTAATGAATCCATTAATAAAGTGTTTTCAAATGCTGGAGGCTCAGCCAGGAGAGAAGGAAAGCCGTCTACGAGAGGGAGCAACTCAATACCTGCGAATGATGTAACTAGAATTAGAAAGTTTGATTTTAAAACTCTGGGAATCGACAATCTGTGTTTCAGATGTGGATATGGAAACCACATTGCTAAGAATTGTAAGCGAGAAAAGTCAACATTAAAATGCCAACTTTGCAATCGGTTCGGTCATGTTTCTAAAGTGTGCATTCAATCATTATCTGGAAACGTTAATATGAGGCAGCAGAATGTACGAGAAATAGGTGAATCTGAACGTGGTTTTGAAGCAGAAACAGATCTTACAGATCGATTTGATGTCAACAAACTAATTGAAATTAATAACACCAAGAAAGTGTTGCTAGATGATTCAAAGTTTATAGTGCCCATTACAATAAGCGGCAATAAAGTAGTTGAGTTTGAAGTTGATTCTGGCAGTCCAGTTAGTATTATGAATAGTAAAGAATTCAAGAATTTACAGATAGACCATGCTTTGAAGAAGACTGATGCTCGTTTCAGGACTTATACAGGTGAAAGTTTCTCTCCTTTAGGAGTTGCACGAGTCCTGGTAGAATATGATGGACGAAAATCCGTAGAGGATTTATATGTTGTGGAAACATCTTCTGCAGCAATATTAGGGCGTACATGGCTCCGACGCTTATACATAAGCATCAATAAAGTAGAATCGAGTACACCTGCTGAATATGATTTAGGATCAATAAAGAAAGAAATCGTAGCATCCTACAGTGATGTGTTTGAAAATTAGATTGGAAAAATACCCAATTACAAATGTTCTATTAAGACAAAACCTAACATCAAGCCTGTGTTTTTAAAACAGACCTGTTCCTTACGCACTTCAAGAAAAGGTTGAAAAAGAACTTGAAGAACTAGAAAATCAAGGAATCATCACAAAAACTGAGTATTCAGACTGGGGTTCACCATTAGTAATAGTTCCGAAGCCTAATGGAGATGTCCGCCTTTGCATAGATTACAAAATGACTCTTAACCCCCAGTTAATGGATGCAAGATATCCTATACCTCTAATAGAAGATATATTCCATAAAATGAAAGGGGGAAAGTACTTTTGTACCCTCGACATTCACAAGGCATATCACCATTTGGAAGTTGATGATGAAGCTAAAGTATTACAGACTATTTCTACCCACAAAGGTACGTTTTTAATGAATCGGCTGGCGTTTGGAATTAAAACAGCGCCCAATGAATTTCAGAGAGTTGTCGATAATGCATACGCGATCTGGAAGGTACAGTTTCCTATTTTGATGATATTGTCATTCAGGGAACAAGTGTTTTAGAATGTAGGGAGCGTCTAGAGAAATGTATGACCAGAATGAGAAAATTGAACCTCCACATTAATCTTGATAAATGCCAATTTTTCAAAAAGGAAATAAAATACTTAGGTCATGTAATTGGGGTCGATGGCTTAAAGAAATGCCCTGAAAAAGTTAAAGCAATAGTTGAATCAGTTCGGCCTACGAACACAGAAGAACTTAGGAGTTTCCTTGGACTCACTGCCTATTACTCAAAGTTTATTCCAAGATCGTCTGAAATACTTCAACCTTTAAACCAGTTGTTGCATAAGAATGTCAAATTCTGTTGGTCACGTGATTGTGAAAATGCTTTTGTAGAAATTAAAAAATGAGATCATCAGTGACAGAGTGCTAGTTCCATTTGATTCAAGTCTTCCATTGACACTTGCAACAGACGCAGGACCGAAAGGAATTTCAGGAGTATTATCTCATATCATAAATGGAGAAGAACACCCTATTGCTTTCATATCAAGATCTTTGACACCTGCTGAAAAAGGTTATTCACAGTTGGACAAGGAAGCACTGGCAGTGTTTTGGTCATTCAATAGATTTTACCAATATTTATTTGGTAGGAAGTTTACTCTAATTGTCGACAACAAACCTTTACAAACTATTTTCCATCCCAACAAGGCTTTACCTACTACATCAGCTACTCGACTTCTTCGGTATGCCGCATTTTTGAGTAATTTCAATTATCATGTGCAGCACCGGAAATCAGAGCAACATGCAAACGCCGATTACTTATCAAGAACTCCACTTCATACGATAATCGAAAGTGTATCAGAAGATGATCAAATGTTGGAACATACGATTAATTCTGTGTCATCTAGGACCGTGACTCATTCTGTAATTGTAGAAGAGACTAATAAGGATCTAGACTTGGCAAGGCTTAAACGGGACTTAATCAGTGGCAAAGATCGTTCGACAGACTTTCATTTATACAAAGGTATAATATTCCGAGGGCAACGAGTAGTAATACCTAAACAAATCCAGCACGAAGTGTTACAAGAGTTGCATGATACACATATTGGCATTGTTATATGAAAGCATTAGCAAGAAGATTTTGTTACTGGAAAAATATTGATGTTGACATAGAGCATACAGTGAGAAACTGTAAGGCCTGTTGTGATATCAAGAATAACCCCGAAAAGGCTCCTCTTCATGTTTGGGAAGTTCCAGAGAAAAACTGGCAGCGTGTTCATTTGGACTATGCCGGGCTCTTTAAGGGGCATCATTTTTTAGTTTTGGTGGATGCTAAATCTAAGTGGCCGGAGATTAAAATGATCAACAGCTCTCCTTCCACTGGATCTACAATAACGATGCTACGAGAAATATTTTCTCGGAATGGCCTTCCAGAGATTTTGGTGAGTGACAACGCTTCAATATTTACTTCTGGAGAGTTTATAGATTTTTGTATCAGAAATGGCATTAAGCAAAGATTTATAGCTCCTGGCCACCCGGCGACGAATGGGCAAGCGGAGCGGTATGTTCAGATCCTAAAACAAAGGTTAAAGTCGTTGGAGGAAGAAAAGGAATCATTGAGTCTGAAACTACATTCAATATTGTTTAGGTTCCGGGCTACACCTTTAGCTTGCGGAGCAACTCCTGCTGAAAAGTGTATGGGTTGGAATATTCGCACCAAGCTAAACCTTATCTTTCCCCCTTCCTCAGATAAGAACAAGGTTCAACAACCAGCATGTAAATCATTAAGGATTGGTGAGAGAGTACAAGTAAGAAATTATTCAGCTTCAAATTTCTGGCTATATGGAACTGTTGTTGAGAAACTTGGCAAAATCCATTATTTAATTGAATTAGATAAAGGGTACATAGTAAAACGTCATCTTGATCAAATTAGGAAATGTGAAGTAGATATTGAACTTAGGAAATCACAGGAAAACCTACTTCATTTCCAAAATTTTGCTAGGAGAGAACAGCCTGACTTCAAAAGTAACTTCACACCTAACGAAATTACAAGCAATTCATCCAAGAATACGTCTCAAGAAGTTAATGTTAAATATGAAGTACCAAAAGAAGTGGATTGTCATGATCACCTGGAGCCGGATGAACGCCAAGTTTTCCAATCACCAGAAAGAAACCCTCCACAAGCTCCCCAACTGAGGCGGTCAGATAGGCCTAGACGCCCAGTTATAAAATTGGACTTATAGAGAAAATAATATGTGTGGGAGAATTATTGTTGTATATTTAGTTGTCAACAATCATCTGGTTGTTTTTGGAATATTATTGTTTGTGTTGTCATGGTGGCAATTTTGTAAATAAGTGATAATGATTAAAAACTATGAAAAATGTTGTTCGAATTCAGTTAGTATTTAATAGTGCCACAGCACATCATGATCGACATGTCTGATTATCTTGTAAATAGTGTCACACCTTGACGCGTTTGTCATGGTAAAATAAAGATTCTAGATTACACCGTCCGCTTCCATAGATCTAGAACTAAATTTAAAAGTACTGTATGGTATATCACTAAATGAATCATAAGATATCGAACTTTGCTGAAAAATAACCTATATGTGGTTGAAAACAAATAAATATTTAAACTAAATATTTCATAAATATGCAAAGATTCATTCTCGTACTACACTGAACGAATGAATTGGACTATCTTTGAGTATACCAATGCAATATCATGTTATTATATATATATCATGAAAATAAATTAATCATATTAGGTTTATCAATATATCCATCTAGATTTAACGAAACTAATAAAATAAAGAGAAAAACTTTATTTTCATTATTGTCTGAATCAATATTTTATTTTTATTGCAGTCCTTCAAGCATGCATATAAAAATGGCCTTAAAAAAGGCTTCAAAAAGCTCATTTGTCCACCAATGGGATGTGTGCGAGATAAAATAGCCCTTCCACACTTTGCCAAAAATATTGTAAATTTTCACCATAAAACTGGCGCTGAAGTTGTTATAGTTGTATCTAATGAGAGGAACTCAAGGGGGTTAAGAAATGGACTCCAACACCAAGAGTTTGTTGATTTATTGGGAATGAGCATTAATAAAGAGCTGCATTTGAATAACTCGGAGCTTCTTGATATATCTACCACCATGGGGCCAGCAGAACAATCCACCGTTACTACACCTCGAGTATCTAGGAAAACATCCCATACTGGCGCTGAGATATCACACATCATGTCTGGGCCTTCACTCTTCCAACTAACTAACAACACTAGGAAATCAGTCAGTGTTGTGAGCAACAAAGACCATGAACATTTTTTAGATCTAACAGGAAAACAAATAATGAATTGTTAATAGCTAAGAGCATTTCCAAGACATTGATTGATCACAGCGAGATTACTGCTAGTAAAAATCATAATCTAATTATTTTTCATCAAAATATACAACACTTGGAGTCTCGAATTGATACGTTGGAAATAGTGCTAGAGGAAATAGAAACAGATATTATAGTATTAACAGAGCATAAAATGAAAACTTCCAAAATAGATAGACTTAATTTTAATAAATTTCATGTAATATCGTCTTACACTCGTAGCTCAACCTCTGGCGGAGGTGTCTTAATTCTCTCAATACCTGAGTTGAGTGTAAAAGAAATACATATTCCTTCTGTCCAAGTTCTAAATACAGATAAAGAATTCGATTGCACAGTAGTCGAAATTAGGATGTGCAAGTCGGTCTTAGTATTGGCGACTGTGTACAGGACACCACGCCAATGTTTTGATAAAATCTTTTTAGAGAAATTAAATACATTTTTGGCAATTTTGACGAGTAAATAATGTATTTAGTAGTTGTTGCTGGTGATATTAATATCGATGTTTTGGAAAAAACAAGTCTAAACAAACAACTTAATGATATTGTTAAATCATACTCAATGTATTGTGCCATAGACTTCCCTACGAGGTTTTGTGAAACAAATAATAGTGCCATCAATAAATTTATTACAAATATTCCAAAAGAAAAAATAACTGTTACAGGTCTAGTAACTAATCTGTCTGATCATGATGGGCAGCTTTTTGAAATTCTTGACTTTAGAAGTGACAATATAATTAATAAAAGTTTAACAATTACTCGTCGGAAGTTTGTAGAATCAAATAAAGCCAAATTTTCAATAATGCTTTCTAAAGAAAAATGGCTCGAGCTATATAATGCTCCAGTTGACATTAAGTATGATACTCGTATTTATAAAGACATTTATGTTCTATTTTGACACATGTTTTCTTAAACTTAAATGTAGACAGTATTCTAATAGTAGAAAATGGATTACACCCGACATCTTAAAAACAAAAAATTATATTAAGGATCTCAGCCACCTTATTCGATTTAGTAAGCCTGTTGATCCAAATTTAAAACGTGTTTTAAAAAACAAAAAACACTATTTAAAGAGTCAGATTCTAAGTTCAAAACGAAATTATTTGAGCAGTTATATAGAAAATGCGAATAATGTGTGTAAAGCTACCTGGGCATGGATAAATAAAGAAGTTGGTAATAAAAATAATATTCAAAACAACATAACTTTAAATCATGAGGTTGACGGAGTAATTGATGACCCAAAATTAGTGAGTGAATACCTAAATAACTTTTATATAAATATGATAGAGACAGAGGTAATTCCTAACCTAAAAAAAACTGGCTCGGATAAAGGTGTCTCTTTCAATCACGGCACTCAACACACCAACAAAACTTTTATTCCAAAACCGGTATCTGAAGAGGAGATGAAACAAATCATTCTTTCATTTAATAATAAATATTCAGCCGGCTATGATGATGTCCCGATGATAATTATTAAAGAAGTTGTAGATACATTGTTGAAACCTTTAACACACCTTATAAATTCATCTTTTGTCACTGGAATTTTTCCAGACAAATTAAAGGTTTCTAAAGTCAAGCCACTTTTCAAAAAGGGTGATACCCAAAACCCCTGCAATTATAGACCGATATCAATCTTACCATCCTTTTCAAAAATTTATGAACGAGCTATGAGTTTAAGATTAATACACTTTTTAGAAACAAACAATATCATAGATAAAGAGCAACATGGTTTCCGCACTGGTAGATCAGTTATTAGCGCTAACATAGAGTTTATCGAAGCGGTAATTGATGCTATTGATAAGGGAGAAAAGGTTGCTGGAGTCTTTATGGACCTCAGCAAAGCATTTGACAGCGTGTCTCACCCTATACTTTTGAGTGTATTGCAATCATTGGGGATACGTGGTAGGGCTTTTTCTTGGTTTCAGTCATATTTACAAAATAGAAAGCAATTTGTTGAAGTAAGGTACATCAATAAATATAATTACAAAACATGTGTTCCATCTGCACTTAAAAAATTAAAGTATGGTGTTCCACAGAGGTCCATTCTAGGGCCACTGCTTTTTATTTGTTACCTGAAAGGGGTTCCAGATCTTATAAAATGGGGTGATATTTTTATGTATGCAGATGACATTAGTTTTAAAATGTCTAGTTAACATTTTGATGACATTGAAGAGCAAAGTTTTGTTCAGTTATCTTCTATTAATCAATATTAAGTGATTTAAATCTTCTAGTTAATCCAGATAAAACTAATTATATTTATTTTTCAACTCCTCAAAATATAGAATGTAACAAAGCAAGTATATTTCTGGGTGAACAAAGTTTGGAAGAAGTAGAAAATACAAAGCTGTTGGGTTTAGAAATAGATAGAAATTTAAATTGGAACATTCATGTAAATAAAGTATGTAGTAAAATTTCATCCGGATTGTTTTCTTTGAGGGCAATGTCTAAAATTTGTAGCAAGGAGACCTTAAAAACTATTTATTGCTCGCTCATTCATTCGCACATTTCTTTTGGCCTAATATTATATGGTGGAACATCTTCTGAGAATCTAAATAGAATATTACATCTGCAAAAACAAGCAATTAGAATAATATTTGGTCTTAATTGGACAGACTCAGCAAGAGAATATTTCCCAAAACTTGGTATTCTGGCGATTTATAGTCAATATATCTTTCAGCTGATACTCCATATTAAAAATAATTTATCAGATTTTCATACTTTGGGCTCACACCATAGTTATCAAACGCGGAATAATAATAAAATCTCTCATGTGGTGCACAGGTTGAAATTCCTTGAAAAGAAACCTTCGTACGCAGGGGTGAGTTTATATAATAGTCTGCCGATTAGAATATTAAATATAAATGACAAATTGATTTTCAAAAGGGAATTAAAGGTTTTTTTACAACCTAAACCCTTGTATTCACTACAAGAATTTTTTATTTTAAAGTAATTTGACTTTACTAAAGTAGTCCTGCTATTAAAGTGTTGTTAGACTTAGTTCTATCTTATTTATAGTTATTTTAAGTTTCGTTGACACCATTCTTGTACACATTTCATGTGATATTATGAATAAAGATATTTTGACTATTAACTATTGACTATGCATGACTGGTATTCATGTTTCTAGTAGGTTGCACTTCATTATAACTAGCTGTTTATTTCGTGCAATCGGCGTGCATTTCACGTTTTCTCGTTTTAAATAATAAGCCGACAGTCATGGCAGAGTGTCGGATAATCCAGCATACAGCTAATTTGGTGCCGAGGTAGTTAGATGAAACCAGAATATGAGATCAGTGTTATTACATTAATGGGCATGCGATCACCCCTCGCTCCGTCATGGGTACAAGGAATGGTCTGGAATAGTTGGTTGAGAGATGGGTTCTGATGTGTTTGGCGTGCTGCCCGCACTAATATCAACTTACTCTAGTCATTTTTTAATATTACATGCACCCACATTCCAGAGTTCTTTGGGACAGGTTTGGCTAGATAATAGAGCAAGTCGTGGTTGTTACCGGAATCTTTAGTCATTAGTAATAATACCGGCCACTAAAGTTATCAATAAACTGGTGTGTGAACGATCTATCTGCCTAAAATAACTTTTAATGTTATTGATGTAACATAAATTAAGAGGAGGGGGGTTTAGAGAAATGTCCAAATTTAACCAGCCAAAGAACTTGATAAAAGACATTAAAGACTTTTGTGACAATCTTCTCGTACTTTTCATAACACATGAATTAAATGGCTTCAATGCCGTATTCATACAACAATAATTCTTTATTTGGTCATATAAACATTCCCCGAATCACTTCATCTATATTCATAAAAGGTTAATAAAGGAGGGGGAGAATTTTAAGACGTTCAGTACTGTTCAATATTGTTCAGTATTGTCAGTATTGTCAGAATTGTATTTGAGGTAATGTATTACTACGAAAATTTTTGAAATTACTAGACTTGTTATTTATTATTTTTTAACTGACGGTAAACTTAAATGTTATCAGACTTTTAAGATATTTTTCGTTAATTCACTACCACTACTTTTTTTGTTTCTGTTTCACTACCACTTGATAAATAGTCTATTGCTCTAAAAACTGTTCCCCAATCAGTTTTACGTCCACTGTGGTATTCCTTATCCTGGGAACCCGTTATCGCTGACCTTTTCTTATCGCTTTCCAAGAACTTACACACGGAGAGCACATTCGGTGGTAAGTCAATCATTGGATTTACCAGTTTGTGATCAACTTTGGTAGCCACCTAATCTACTAACTTAATCTAATCTAACCGTAATTGCGATATAAAAAGGAGTGGTAGTTAAGTAACGGAAAACGTAGTGGCTGTGAATTAACGAGAAAGGTGCGACGTCCGACTTTTTTACTACATATAAACTACGCATATGTGTTGGTCCTTACCATACTAAAGACGGTTTTGTAACAATTTGTCCTGACAAAAATACTTATATATTGTCTCTCTAGAGTAAATTCCATTTCTTACTGCAAACAATGACACAAGCACGTTCCCATATCACGTTACATTCCCCGGAATCGTTCCCCCATATCACTCTATACCATCTGCAAACTTCACTATACAAACCTATTACTTCCAATTCTTTGAAACGTTATCGGTTAAATAAACATTATCTAGAAAATGTTATTAGTTCAACCTAATAAAAAGGAAATGATACGTGAATTATCGTAATTTTATCAGTATTACAAGTATTTAATTTGATCTAGTTATAAAAATAATGTTATGTTTAAGTAAATATCGGCTTAGGATTTTTTTTTTTATACTGAAATGTTAGGTTTGAATATTACAAAACTACCATTATTTATATAAATTTATAAGTACTGTGCTAATGAGTTTATTATTTTTACCATGCAGATCTCTCATATGTCTAACTTACTTATATTTTATTAATTTATAACTAGACTCATATAGTTTTTATTTCTGGTTAGTTTAAATTTTAAAAATATGTTTAAAAACGGCAGTTAATTTGGATAAATATTTTACTTATAGTAAAATGGAAGGATAATTACTAATTTTACTTATTCTTGTCAAGATTACCTTTACTTACCTCCACTTATTTTTAATGGATGGAGAAACCTGAAGCCTATCCACAGATCATTACGACTGTTTAGGGTGATTCCAGTGACCACAAGTACCAGCAAAACATATCATTGATAATGAAAACTAATCTACAAGAGACTAGAATCATCATTATCACAGTAAATATAATTTTGAATGTTTAGCTTTTTAAGGTTCTTAAAAAGCAGAAAATATTTTATCTATAAAACAGAAGAATATGCTAATGATAATAAATACACAGAGAAGCTTGATTACACTAATACAATATTAAATTTGAGTAATCGATTATTATAGTAAAATCGATTAGTGTTAATTGTTGTAAATTGAGGAAGTGGATTACTTGCTGTTGGTTTTGCTGACATCATTAAAATCGACCCCCTCTGCACTTGAGATGGGCGTTATTTAACAGGATAAATAACACGGTTACAGCAATGTAACCTGTTACAGATCTAACAGGTTACACAAAATATACTGTTATTTTTGTAACTCCCAGAGTTGTAACGAGTGTTATATAACTGTAACGCCAAGAACTGTAACTGAACTGCGAATGAAACTTAGACTCTTGCATGTTACAGTTAGATTATTTATGTGGCAGAGGTGTAATAGAACGAACTCTAACGTCAAGCCAAGCCGTAACGCCCATAACTGAATATCGTAACCTTTTGTAACTTAGAACCTTGGCTTGACCAGCCATAACGAGCTTCGATCCGTTAAGTAACATCAGGCCATAACAGGATAACTGTCTGGAACTTTGGAACGTCAACGCTTCGAGAGTAATAGGTTAAAAAAATAATAGGTTATTGTAATACGTTACCAGAACACAATGGAAGGACGTAACAAGTTATCGAAAAGTAACTGTAATTCCCATCTCTACTCTGCAGGGAGCATTATCATTTAAGCGCTGAGGTTTTAAGTGAATGGTGGATATGGAGCACTGAAGTTGAGATAGGTAGTATAATTTTTTATTGAATGTCCCAACTTGACTTGAATGTACCTTTGATGCTTAGTGTTGCTTTGTGTACCACATTGATGCTTATTGAGATAGAAATTTACTTATAAAGACTTTTTTAGCTAGTTCAAACAATACAATATAAATAATATGTTGAAACGTGGCAACAATGCAAGACGTAAAGGTGTTGCTATGGTTGTGGCTGGCTTACATCATCACGCTATTGGTTATAGTATTGCCAAACTCCTCGTAGTTCCAGCATTTGCTATAAGAGCGCTCTGAATATGCGAACATTCAGTAAATAAACAATAGAAGGCTCTCTTCGAGAACATGGCAGTTGAGCGTTCCGATGAATGTTGTTTTAGATTTCACGTAACTGTCACTGGAATTGAATAAAACTAAAACACTGAAAATAATGCACGATGTTGTTTGAACAAAATAATGGACTGTAATGAATTGAAATTATTCTAACAATACAGAGAAAAAACATATTGAAATGTACAAACAGCTGATAACTTGATATTTTTGACATTACATTAAAAATTGATATTATTACTATATACATTCTTCCGGCAGGAAATTAGTGATTGTCTTTATCGGTGGGAAGTTTAATGATTTTCACAACTGGTCTTCTAAATATTCCTTTTATAGTTTCCAAGTCCACCGATCTAACTGTATTGTGTTTGTCAGGATAAATTTGGTTAACTATTGCAATTGGGTATTTCATTGGTTGCACATTGTCTTCTTTGATTAAAACTACATCTCCAACTTTGATATTTTCTTGTTTGGTTTTCCATTTTTGCCGTTGTTGAAGGGTGTGCAAATATTCAACATGCCATCTTTTCCAAAAGTCTCTTCTTAGTTTTTGAACTAGTTGCCATCTTTTATTGTAGTTGATTGGGCCGTTTTCTGCACTTTTGTCAGGAAGGGCTGTCAAAGTATCACCAGTAATGAAGTGTCCTGGGGTCAAAATGTCTGTTTCAGATTGGTCACTTGAAAGTTTGCAAATAGGTCTAGAATTGAGTATCGCTTCTATTTGAATCACAAGCGTGTTCAATTCTTCAAACGTCAAAATGTGATCTCCAAGTACTCGCTTCAAGTGATGTTTGGCTGATTTAACTGCTGATTCCCATAGTCCACCCATGTGAGGGGAGCTTGGAGGGATAAAATGCCAGTTTATTCCTTTTGTGGCAGATTTGTCATGAATTTCATTACTTGAATCTTTGAAAAACTTCTTTAGACTGTTGTCGGCTCCTACAAAGTTTGTGCCATTGTCCGAGTATATGTCTTTCGGTAGGCCTCTCCTTGAAATAAATCTGTTAAGCGCTGCTAAAAAAGCTTCTGTTGATAAGTCTGAAACTAATTCCATATGTACAGCTTTTACGCTCATGCAAATGAATATTGCCAAGTAAGTTTTCCTTAAAGTTTTGCAACGTCCTCCTATTTGTTTCGTCAAGAAAGGACCTGCATAGTCACATCCAGTTTCAAAAAATGGTTTTGTCAGTGTAACTCTCGATGATGGTAGGTTTCCCATTAGAGGACAAATTGGTGTTCCATTGAATTTTATACATTTTACACATCTTCTTACAATACTGCGTATTTGATTTCTCACATTACCAACAAGCCAATATTTTTGTCTCACATCATTCGTGATAAATTGAATCCCTGCATGGAAATACTTTTCATGAGTATGAGTTAAATAAGTTTTTACAAATGAGTGATTTGCAGGTAAAATAATTTGATGAGTTTTGTTGTAGTGTAGGTTCGAATTTTGGATCCGGCCACCAACTCTCAAGATTCCATGTTCATCAATAAAAGGATTCAAACTTAAAAGTTTGCTGTTCTTTTTTACTCTTCCTTTATCTTGTAAATTTCTCATATCATCTGGAAAGCTCAATTGTTGAATATGTTTCACAATGCATCTGTGTGCGTCTTCCAGTTCATGCACTGATAAAGGACCTGATATATTACACCTTTTGATGTTTTTTAAGTATCTCATGCAGTAAGCTGTTACTCGAATAGTTTTTGTATAAGAATTAAATTTGAGATACCATTCGTCTTCTTCTTCTTTAGTTGTTAAAGCACATTTAATTGTTCTTGTTTCAGGAATTGTATTTGAATCGAAACAATAATTTTCAAGATCATTCTTGTTGTTCAACGCTTGAGGTTCAGAAAGCCATTGAGGGCCTGACCACCATTTCTGTTCTTTTGTGAGTTTTTCTCCTGAAATTCCTCTTGATGCAATGTCTGCTGGGTTTTCTTCCGATTTAACGTGTTTCCATTGAGAAATGTTTGTTAATGCTTGTATTTGAGATACTCTGCTACTAACGAAGGTTTTCCACTTCATAGGATCTTTAGATATCCAAGCTAAGACTACAGTTGAGTCCGTAAACAGGTATGTATTTTCAATTGGTAGATAAGGTTTGATCTTTGCTACCATCTTCGCTAATAATAGCACTCCACATAGCTCTAGTCGTGGAATTGTACTCTTCTTTAAGGGGGTGATTTTTGATTTTGCCATGATTAATCTTACTGTTGTTTGTGTTGACGAGACACTTCTCATGTAAAGTACTCCTGCAGATGCTTTCTCCGAAGCATCGCAAAATCCTACTAAATCATGTGTTGCATTTTGTTCAAATGAAATCAGCGGTCTGGGAATGGTGATATTTTTGAAATGTTGAAGTCCGTTTCTATGTTGATGGAAGTCGTTTGCTATTTGCTGAGGAACCTCGTCATCCCAACTCTTGCATGGTGACCAAGTGTCTTGAAGGATTAATTTTGCTTTTGTAACTGCTGGACATAAAAATCCTAAGGGATCATAGAGTTTTGCTACTTCTGATAAAATGATTCTCTTCGTCAATGGTGTAGGTATATTTGTCACATTCAATGAATATAGATATGTATCATGGTGAGGATTCCATTGCATTCCTAAAAGATTAACAGTATTGTCCTTGGACTGAATTGATACTTCAGTTTGAGACTGATCGCTGATAAGCTCTTTTGAATTTGATGACCACTTTCTTAGGTTGAATCCTGATCGACTCATTACATGTTCTAAATCCTGTTTTATTTGCTTAGCATTTTCAATTGTATCTGCGCCTGAGATAAGATCGTCAACATAAAAATCTTCTTTTAAAATTCTACTAATTTCTGGATACTGCTTCTTGACGTCATCTGCTAGTTGATGTAAGCATCTGATTGAGAGGTATGGGGCACAAGCAGTTCCATATGTGACTGTACAGAGATCATAAGATTGAATATGTTCTGAAGGATTTGATCTCCAAAGAATTCTCTGATAACATTGATCTTCTGGTGTTATTAAAATCTGTCTGAAAAACTTCTCAATGTCTGCAGTAAAAACACACTTGTGTAGTCTGAAACGTGTAAGTAAGGATACTATGTCTGATTGTAACTTTGGGCCAATGTACAAATGATCGTTTAAAGAAGTGCCACTTGTAGTTTTAGATGAACCGTCAAACACTACTCTGACTTTAGTTGAAGTACTACTAGGTCTGTATACTGCATGATGTGGTAGGTAATAGTTGTGATTCATCATACTTGTGTCACTGTTTGGGGTAGGTTTCATGTGATTTAACTCAATGTACTCATTTATGAATTGATCATAAGACTGTTTCTTGTTTTTATCTTCCTCAAATGAACTTTCTAAACGTTGGAATCGTTTTAATGCAATATGATATGAGTCACCTAAACTTGTGATAGAGGGTTTGAATGGCAAATGAACACAAAATCTGCCCGATTGATCTTTTGAATGTGTATTTATGAAGTAATCCTCACATATTATGTTTTCATCTGTACTAGCTGGTGAATCCTGTTTGTAACCAACATCCTCAGAATTCCAAAATTTCTCCATTAAAGTATTTAGACCATCATCATGTCTGATAAACAGTGTTTTGACTTTATTTGAAGCTGTTTTGACATCTGCTGATGAGATTTCACCTATCAATAAGAATCCTAGTTTTGTATTGATAGCACAAGGGGTTCCTGGTGGACCTCTGATTACTCCATCTATTAAAAGTGATGAATAGATATCAGCACCAAGAATGATATCGATGCTGCTTGATTGAAAGAAAAATGGATCAGCAAGTTCAAGGTTGTTTATGTGTGTCCAATGATCAAATGATGATGAAGACAATGAGGTGATACTGGTAAGCTTTCTCAATATGAAAGTGTTGACTCTGATTGCTTCTTGTTTTAGGAATTGTATTTGAATCGAAACAATAATTTTCAAGATCATTCTTGTTGTTCAACGCTTGAGGTTCAGAAAGCCATTGAGGGCCTGACCACCATTTCTGTTCTTTTGTGAGTTTTTCTCCTGAAATTCCTCTTGATGCAATGTCTGCTGGGTTTTCTTCCGATTTAACGTGTTTCCATTGAATTATTATCCGGCTCGAAGGACCAAATGGAATTGAATAAAACTAAAACACTGAAAATAATGCACGATGTTGTTTGAACAAAATAATGGACTGTAATGAATTGAAATTATTCTAACAATACAGAGAAAAAACATATTGAAATGTACAAACAGCTGATAACTTGATATTTTTGACATTACATTAAAAATTGATATTATTACTATATACAGTCACTAAAAATATGGCCTGACTCAGTAATAAATACACCTGACTCAGTAATAGCTTCAGTACCATAATGGCTGACTCACTAACAAACATACTCGTGTTTTACTCTATCCTCTCTTCTTCACTGTTCCCGTCAATCCCACCTCACAAATTACAACTACAAAAGTGCTTATCTCCCTCATTCACAGCAAACACTAGCAATGACGTTTGTATACATGATTAATCTACTCTTTCTGCCAAAGGTAGGCCTAACTGTATAGATTTCAACTCAAATTGTTATACATATGTCAGAATCTTTTACGTATTAGAAGTCTCACACTTTTAATAAAAAAATGATTACCGTTAATAGTTTTTGATCGAACACTTTTAATCAACATTTATAAATCTACGTAAGAAAATACGCAAGGAACAACAGCTGACTTATAACATTACAAAGTTAAATATGACATATATAATAAACTTATGTGTCTTTGGTGGTAAAGTATTATCAATTATTTCATCTCACGAAATTGTATGTTCATTCACGAAATTGTATGTTCATAGACATGTTACGTTTTTGTTTTTTATATTAATTAGTGTACAATAAGTGACTTGCTCATAGTTAACCAGAATAAACTGTGAACTATATCTACCATTACAAGTTTGTGTATTAGGAAATATTAATAAACATTCTAAAAGATTTGCCTACATGCAGTTAAATGGTACGTCTTTAAACTACGGAGTCTGAATCTTTGAATGCTCGAATCCACAACTGAGCTGTTGGTCTATAATAAGTGTTAGATAAAGTCTAAAACACAGGCTTCAAACCTACTGTGAACAGAATTCATATAAACGCAAAAACGTTTAATCGATAAATCCATAAACTTTCCCAACAAATTAAAATAAATAAACCCAACTGGGATTTTATCTACTAACTAAAATTGAAAAATAATTAACTTTTGTTAAATATTCCTAAAAGTTGTAATATCATAACGCTGTCATAAACCATAGTTGCGTTCAGGTGCATTGCGTATTCAGACATTTCTTTGGTGAAGCTGAAGCCTTAATTTCTCCTGAGATACTCTGGAAAATAAATATCTTCGCTGTTCCCAAACTCGCTTGCCCGAAAAGCCAAAACAATAGGCTCACGTAGTTTATGTCTTAAATATTGTTTCTCCTCTTTAATTTGTATCAACGTATATAAAAATGAAGCAGGAAAATGACCTGGTTAATTGTGGAAATATATTTGGAAAATACTTGAATTTACTATCTAATTTGTACTTATTTTTACTCTTAAAAAATTATTATTTTGATAACTTAAAGCAAAACATCAGGATAAATAGAAATTTTTTTTATGTTTCATAAATAAGATGTTGTGGGTCCTTAAATTGTGTGGTAATTTGTCATGGTCCCGAATATAGAAAAGGTTTTGCAATTGGATTATTAAGCGTGTTATCGGTGGATATGTGCTGTTCAGTAAGGCTGTTTTGTTAGAATAGGCTAGGTTGTGTATTGTTAGGTTAAGTTACGTTTTGTTTATGTTATGTTATGTTATGTTAGGTTACGTTGAGTATGGTTAGATAGGTCATGTTATGAAGACTTATTTTGATTAAGGTTGATTAAGGTTTTTATTAGTCAGGCCAGCAAAAGCTATCTAATAAAGTCAGTCTAACCAACCTCACAAAACCAAACATATCCTAGCAATACCAAACCTAGGCAAATCCAAACAAAACATAACCCTGAAGAAAATGACAATTATCTGATTGAATAATCTTGCCATATTCGTAATCAAGACAAAATTCCGCATATTTCGAGTACCCGCAATGCTTTATTACGCAATATTTACGAACGAAAATATATTCCCGTTTTTCTTCATTTCCATTATTTTATTTGCTTCTCCACTGTAAAAATCATATTATTGTTTTATAGTTATTTAACTACTACGAATAAAGTGTTCAGAAAAAAGGTACTAAACCCCTGTCCCTATTACATTTTCCTCATAAATAAGTAGAAAATGATTAATGCAATTTTCTAAAAAAATAAGAATGACTATCGAATTCCTTTTTGACGATGACATTCAATTAATGATTGACATTTTACTTGACGAAGTTCACTTGGACAGCCATTTGCGACTTTATTAGCACAAATTGCGTAGTATTTTTTTTTTTTTTTTTTTTTTAATAACAAGTTACAGTTACCTATCGGCCAATTAACAATGTAATTGACGAATCATAATGTTTATTTACGATAATATTTCTTGATGATGCATTAGGTAACAAAAGTCCGATATTATAGTTTAAAATACAGCAATGAAATGTATATCTAAACTTTACTAAATAATATTTTCTGTACCTAACAACTTACTGACAGTAAAGCCTGACACTCCATTATCATCCCTACCTTACATCTGAACCTTGACTACCACCCAACATGGACACCCCAGACTTCTCTGGTAGTGGCCACGTCGCTGGACGTCATGACGGCATTAAGAGGGCCTAGCATAGAATCTATCTGCTACCATCACCTCCTGTTTTAAAGTTTTAAAGTATAATGAGATGAGATGGAATGAGTTTATTCCTGATAATAATTTTAAAATAAAAAAATACAGTAATTTTCAGGAATAATAAACCACCCCTTCCCCTACTGTAGGCTGGCTGTCGTAACGGAGCAATTAACATTACAAACAGTCACGACCTCTTATCTTTTATCTCAGCTTCTACTGGGCCACTACAGCGTTGAAGCTTATCTCTACTCTTATCGTACTTGCACAAAACTTAAGAGGACCGAGTATAGAACCTATCGTTTGCATCCTCCACAATAGTTTGTCCCCTGGGTGACAGCACAGCTACCGACCATTATATAAATAAACTTAAGAAAGGGAATTATAATATATAATTTATTAGAGATGCAAAAAGAGCAGTTTATTTTCATAAAACTAAACAAATGTGACTTTTACGGTAAATAGAGTACATAATAACAAATGAGTTATATTCTGTATAACTGTGTACTGAATTAATCATACAGTAAAAATTAATATACACACACATATATATATATACATGCTATTAATGGTGATAAAACAGTTTTTTTTATTATTATTACAGCAAGGCTACCATCAAATACAAATTTAATATTTCTTTAAATACAAGGAACGTTCAATGTATTTAAGTAATGTAAATCCTAGAGTTTGATGAACAGATTTCTTCTTCAAACATATTTTCTCACTACTTTTAGGAATGCCATATTTTTATTTAAAATCATTTCATATAGACTTTTACAAATATATTTTTTTTATTTCTTAAATTCCTGGTAATTAGAGAGTGCATGTATAATTACTAGACATGAGTACTTGCATTACGTATTTTGTTTTTATTGCTTGAGAAGTTATCGAGAGTATGACCTGTTAGTTGCTATTCTAGTGCTAATTAAAGAATTAGCACTAGAATAGCAAGAATTAAAAAAGAATAAAAAAAATAATTGTGCGTTTTTTTCTTTTATCATAACAGTAAATTTGTTCATGAATTATATCAAAGAAGTTTACCACTTATTGATCCTAAGATATTACAATTTGCAGAATTTATTTTAGAATTTTTAATACAATCTCATTCACTTTTTACTGTAAAAAGATAATGATTAAAATATACCAAAAGGGTTTTTTTATTATATACAACGCCTAATTTTAAGGCTGTTAATTGTACCGTAAATAATTAATAAGCACCCAGTTAATTGCTTCAAGGAATTCAGTACTAGATTTAACTAGGAATAGTAAAAAGCCTGGCTCACTAACACACACATACAACGTATTCCGCTCCCCTTTCTCACCCTCTCTGTCCCCGCCTGACCCACTCCGCAAATCGTACAAAATTTTATAACTCCCTCATTTATAGTAAACCATACCAATGCAGTTTTCATATATTATTTATCTATTCTTTCAGCAAAAGATGATCGTACAGATTCTAACTCAAAATTTGTATAAATGTCATTTATAGGAAATAATTGGTTACGCATAACAAAAAAGACAAGTCCTAACTCACTAACTGACTGATTCAACATCGCCCAGCAAAATCCATATAAGATAGAGACATGCAATTTAGTCCATGTAATTATTTTATGCCCTAAGGGTGTATTAAGGAAGAATTTTTCGAAAATGCATTCCTAAGGGGTACAAACAGCCCCTCAAAATGTTCTTTTTCCATAATAATAACATTGGGTTGATTTTTGTAAATTAATAAGAGCTGTTTTGTAAATAAATAAACATGTTTATTTTGTATGTTTGACATTATAATATTGATGCATTAAAATTTTCTATCTTCAGCTGTTAAAAAAAAAAACTCGGCCCTGCGGGCCTCGCCAGGGGGCAAGCCCCCTGGACCCCCGGATCTTTTTGCTTAGAGCCTACGGCTAAAATTCAAGAAACATGGAACATGCTTTAGCTGCGCTTTTTCTGTTTGCTGGCTCCTTTTTAATAATTTCTGCAAATGTATTTCTCCGAAAACAACGAATTTTAGATTTCATGTAGGTAATTACAAAAAATATAAACATATCTTAAAAATATAAATATATCTTTACTTTTTAAATTTTATTGTTCCATACAATCATTAGAAGTTGTGGCCAATATTGGTTTGTGATAGCTGAAGTAACTTACATAATATTGACAAGAGTTGTCATGGAAACTAAAGATGTACTTTGATCAACGCTTGCAAATAAAATCATTATTGAAGTCAACACTGATATGTCATTGTGTTTTCATGGTTACGCGTCACCCTCCCGCGTAACGTTTTCAGACAGTTAGGTCAAGACTAAAGCATGTTCCATGCTAAAACTATTTTCTTAAAATTTTAATAATATACACCCCGTGGTTTCTTAGTGAGTAATGTACATTGAGAAATGACAAATTAGCTTCTTTAGGTAGCCATATCTCCATAGACACGTTGGTTTTGATTTTTTTGCCCTCAACACGTTAATTTCTCATTGACAGACTACAAATTTTAATCGACAAATTTCAAGGTTGTAATTTAGCTTCAAGATAATACACTGTATATTAAATACTGGCATGGTACTATATATCAGGTAAACACATACTGTACATTGTAATGGCAATACAGCATTGTCTGTGCTTCATGCTACCTGACGCATTTTCCCCGAGATGTGTGTGCTTTTGGTAATAGAAAATCGCTATCTAAATTTGCATCTTAGAAGAATTTGTGGTAAGGGTGTGTATATTCCACTGTTTTCTGGAATCGTAACTGGATTTTAGTCAAAATGCGTAAAGCGTATATTGGGAGAGATAAATTCTTAATTTTGTTTAGAATATTGCATGCTATCTTAGATATTTTTTATATATGTGACATTGTATCTAATGTGAATATTTTTCCATTACTTACTAGAATACATATAACAATATAGTTACTATTTTTTTCACTCTGAACTGATAATGATGCATCTTTTATATATAGTTGTATATGATTTGTGCTTTAATACATTGATAGTAAGAATACTGATACACTCAATGTCATTATCCATTTTTCATCGATCATTATTACATTCTAATGCGGTACGTAAACCGTTAAAGTGATAAATGTGTATATATATATATATATATATATATATATATATATATATATATATATACTATGTCTACAGTAGTTGTTACAGAGGATTTTTTTTTTACTTACGTATTGTTTAAGCTAAAAATTAACAGTAACAATAATTTATTTTTACAAATTTATACATTATATTTTATACAAGAAGGAAACTGTACAAAAAAGACAGTTTCGTATTTGTACGCCTTTGAGAGAATTTGGATGTTTTGTCTTTTTAGAGTGGTGAATTATTTTTAGTGGCACTATATATTAAATATTTAAGACACTAATCCTGTACATTTAAAAGTCTATCCCTGGCTACTTTCTGTGCTGATTGAAAGTCAGGTGTGAGCCTGTGAAAGGACGAAGTGAAGGGAGAACTAAGCTCTTTCACTAGTGAAGGGAAGGATTGAGGTCACGTGATATGAGTGTATTGTGCACGTGACATTGTTACTGTGAGGTATTATGTATAGCGTACATTACGTTTTCAGTGTCACACGTTTATCATAGATGTGGGAACAATATCTCATAATGTATTAACTAATAAAACTAGTACTAACGTTTCCCCGATTCAAGCGGGATACAATAAAGGGTTTGGTAGGCCTGGCCTACTCTGTGTGCACAGCGAATGTTTTGCTCCGTAGTGTAGATTAAATTAGTGTAGTATATATCCTGGGTTTCACAGTGTACTACGTAGAGACATGTTTCCGTACACATTCTGCCCGCGGTTGAGTGTAGATCTGGACATTAAATGACTGTTAAAGTGAGTACAAGCTACATTTAAAACAGGCATAGTTTTGGAGGTTAAAGCCACGTCTTGTCCTGGTCCCACGCTGCTGTAGTACAGAAAAAACAAACCTCGTATACAACAATTGAAGCACCGCCTTATCAGTGCCTGTGGCGTAATCGCTAGCGTCGCCGACCAATATCTCCAACAACATCAGTTCAAACCCCACACTGGACTTTACTTTTTGCTTGGTCAGTTGGGGATTTGGGATATTCAAGTGCAAAATACTTTTATTAATATTAATGTTTTTCTTATTTCCATTAAAATATATTTATCATTCAACTATTATTATCTTTACTATCACTTAATATATTTAGCCAAAAATGTCTTTTATTCTAGAAGTGTCAAAAAATGGCAAAGACACTATATTATTTAATAATTACAAATATCGAGAGAGCTATGCAATAAAAACTGGAGACATTGTGTGGAGATGTTTGGGGAAAATCTGCAAAGCCTCCATCAAAACTGACAAAGAAAAAACTGCAATTTTCTTTTACAATGAATGCCATACAGGCCCACACCCTGTGACAATGAGATCTCATACCCCGACACCACCACTTAAGCACTGCTCTCCAGCCACAACTCCCGTTCCGTGCGATCCCACTCAGAGGGACTCTACGCCTTTGAGTACGCAAGACCACACCAGGGAGTGCGAAACAACACCAGCCGTGCAACATCCACAACAACAAATAAGTATGGAGTGCAACTCTCCCCTTACAACCGACTTGCTGACTGAAAATGATGCATTGAAGGGCGAATTGGCCAGGCTACGTGAAGAGCTGAGAGTTGTTTTGGATCACTCTATTGACTCAGACCAAAGGCTTCTTCAGTACACTGACAACATATTTCTTCCTCCTACACCACTGGCTCCTAAACAGACAGCTGAGACTCGTGCATTTGCCAGTTGCGCGACTCAAACTGACATACAAACGAAGATCCCATGCCAAACATGCTTAATATTAATGGAGGAAGCAAAAAGCATGATAGAAAGCTTAAGATGTCTGGAAGCTGAAAATAAACAATTAAAAAATGCTATAAATTCGTCAGGAGTATCTCAGCCAACAACAACCTACAACACGCACTACTCTCCACTGCCTTTGGTAGCTAACCGCTTCGACCTTCTAAGAAGAGACGAAGATTCTGAAAAGAGTGGAGAAGACCCAACATTTTTACTAGTAAAAGGGAAGAAAAAAAGAAATAAAAAGAAAAATAAATATAGCCAAAGAAATGAAAATAACTCTACTTGTGTTAAGAACAACACAAAACAAACAGGTAGTAAAACTGCAGTAAACACAAAAACATCCATACCATTTAACAGTTTGACGATACTTGGAGATAGCCACGTCCGACATTTGGCAGGTATGATTGGCGATAAATTGAGACATGGCCCTTTGGTAAGCGGAGTTTGCAAACCGGGAGCCGGCTTACTTGACATTAAGCCTACTGCCAACCCACCAACCAAAGATCACTGCTTCGTGCTGATGGTGGGTACAAATGATGTAGATAATGGAAGAGAAGACCGCATTTTTAACTACATGGAAGAGGTGCTACAGACCTGCACAAAGACATCAAACGTTCTGATAATACCACTGACAACTAGGTACGACCATCATTTCTCGAGCCCTATTCACCACACCATCAGGCAGATTAACAACTTTTTACTTAAGATGTGCAGCCGAATTCAGGGGGTCGATATGATGGACATTAGCCGGATATCCAGACGACACTACACTTCACATGGACTCCATCTGAATTACAATGGGAAACGTCTCCTCGCCGGCCTTATAGCGGAACGGTTGAAGAGGGTGAAATTAATAAGAAATCAACGCCGCAGCATTCCTGATGTGTCTTCCACCGCCCTCTTGTCCTCACCGGAGACAACCACATCCACAATGCAGTTTCTGACCTATGCTGAGGCCGCTTCCGAACCGAGGGGCACCAGGAACTCCTTAGACCATCCTCAAGATCCAACTATTACTAGTAGCCCTGTAAAAAATAACGTTTTTTTATGCCAGAACACTCTGGTAACTACGGCATAGAGACATCAGGCCCATCGTTCAGTAAATCTCAAACTGCAACCAACATTCCCTCTTTTCCAAAACTTCATATTCTCCATCAAAATGCCCAGATTGCCACGAATAAAGATGGCGAGCTTGCCATATTGTGTGATGAGCTTAAGCCTGACATATTCGTAATTTCTGAGCATGGTTATTTACAAGATACAATCCCAAATTTCAAAATTCAAAATTACGTATTAACAGAAAGTTTTACTCGAAAATATCATCGAGGGGGTGGTGTGGCAATATTTGTAAAAAACTCATTAAAATGTCAGCCCTTTAAGGTTCCGTTTGCAGTGGATCTGGATTTTGAAGTTGTAGGCATTACCTTGGAGACAAAACAGTACGGCAAATTGACTGTTATAGGACTGTATCGATCACCAAATAAACAGTCAAATCACGATGCATTTTTTCAAAGACTAGACTCACTCTTAAATATTTTACAGTCACGTAAATCCAAATTCATTATAATTGGTGACTTTAACATCAATGTGATAGACCACACCGACCCCCTCACCCAGTGGCTTCGCGACGTTTTAACTTCCTTTCATCTAAATTGGTCTGTGAACACACCAACTAGAGTGACGTCCATGTCTAGCACAGCCCTCGACAACGTTATAATGAATGTACCAAACACTTCAGTTTCTGTTGTTAAGACGGCTATCTCCGATCATTACGCCCAGGAGGTCGTGCTTAATGGATGTGTTCCAAAAAAAGAAAAATTGCCATCCATTCCTAAACGGATTGTTCAGCCCCAAAATATTAAAGAATTAAACTTTCATCTAAAAAATGAAACATGGGAGGTCCTACAAAAATACAATAAGCCAAATGAAGCATTCCAGACTTTTCATGATCGCTTAAACTATTATATAGACATATCTTGTCCATTTAAAAAATCCAATAACAGGCCGAGAATGCAAAAGAATAACTGGATTACACGGGGTATTCTTGTCTCAAGACAAAAGCTAAAGTTTTACCACTCAATTTTTACAACAACTCAAAACGAAGAGTTCAAATCTTTTTTCAGAAAATACAGAAACATTTTTAAAAAAATTATTCGGGCCGCTAAAGCTTACGAAATTACTAAAACGTTAAAGAAAACTGACAATTTTTCAAAAACAGCTTGGAAAATAATCAACAGTAATACCAAGGAAGAATGCAGTAAACTGAATAATCCGATCTCTATAAACAAAAATAACAAACTCATTGAAAACCCTCTTGAGGTCGCAAACGAGTTCAATGATTTTTTTGCTTCAGTTGCATTGACAGTTCCCATTAATCTCCAACCCCACCAAAACCTCAAAATTGCTAGGGAACCTGTAACATCCATGGTACTGACCCCTGTTAGCGAGGAGGAGGTTGATAGGGCGATACAGAAACTGAAGTCGAAAAAAACCTGCGACATTAATGGCATGTCAGTGTGGATGCTCAAAAACTGTTATACGAGTATTTTGACACCACTTACAAAATTAATAAATCTTTCTTTTGCGGATGGGGAATTTCCTGATTCCTTAAAAACAGCAAAAGTAGTTCCCATTTATAAGAAGGACGACCCAACTGTAGCAAACAACTACCGTCCTATATCAATTTTGCCAGTCCTGAGTAAAGTCTACGAGAAATTATTTCTCGAAAGACTTCTAAATTTTCTGGAAACTAACGAAATTCTAAGTAAACAACAATTTGGTTTTAGGAAAAATTTAAGCACAATTGATGCAGTGACAAATTTTATGAACAATGTTGTCGAGGGGCTGGACAGAAGAGAATATGTGCTCAGCATATTTCTCGATCTCTCCAAAGCATTCGACTGTGTGCATCATGAGACACTCCTGCACCAGTTGGACGAATGTGGCGTGCGGGGTCTGTCTCTCCAATGGCTGAAGTCGTACCTAAAAGACCGAGACCAGTGTGTTCAGACCTCGGGTGCCACATCCAAAAAAGTAAAGCTGACCCATGGAGTCCCGCAGGGATCAATTCTTGGACCAGTATTATTCCTAATTTATGTCAATAGTTTAAATTCACTAGTCCAGAATGGACAAGTAGTTCAATATGCTGACGACACGACTGTCTCTTTCCGAAATAATACTTTGCAAAATCTAGAACTCATTTCATTCATTGAACTAAATTCATGTATTCAATTCTTTTCTGATCTCAATCTCAAAACAAATTCAACTAAGACAAGTTTCATTAATTTTAGTCTTCGACAGCAAGAAGATGAATACAAACCCTCTATTATGATCGATGATGAGTTTCTGAAAGAAGCCACATCTGTCAAATTCCTGGGGATGCACCTTGATCCAGGGCTGACCTGGGATGATCATATTAATCACATTTGCTCTAGAGTTTCATCAAACATTTTTGCTTTGCGTAAAATTTCCAAATTTTGCTCCCTGGAAGTCTTGAAAATAGCCTATTATGGGCTAATATACCCCCATTTGGCATATGGTATAAGACTCTGGGGAAGCTGTTCTAAATACAAACTAGAAAGAGTCTTTCGACTCCAAAAGAAAGCAATCAGAATAATTCAAAAATTAAAAACCAGAGAGTCGTGTCGGGACGCTTTCCCGGAGCTGGGGTTTCTGACTCTGCCCTGCCTTTATATCCTCGATGTGGTCCTGTACTGCCGCTTTAAGTGCCAGTTGGTGCGGGGCAGGGACATTCACGTCTATGAAACTAGAGGCAGGGACAACTTGCGGGCTCACCAACATAGAACATCGGCTTTTGAGCTTCTGCCATCACAAGTCGGGGTCAGATTAATCAATGGGCTCCCTGAGGGTGTCAAACTAATACAAAATCAAAATCAATTTAAGAGTCAGCTAAAACAATATTTGCTAACAAAAGCGTTTTACTCGGTTGATGAGTTCACGATGAGCCACTGGAGTTAGAACATTGTAAAATTCCAACATCAAAAGGAGGGTCTGATGTCCAAATGAATGAACGAATGGCTGTATGAATGTTACACTTATATGTTTGAATGGATGACGAATGAATGCCATGACTTTAATTGTTACCATAAATTATTTATTTATTTTGACGATTGTGATACCATGTGAATTGGTTTTTATGCAATAAAACTATTTGTATTTGTATTTGTATTTGTATTTGTAGGACACAAAAAGTTGAATAGCTGGCTGGAAGTAAGACTCAAATGTCCTAACCCGAAAGAATGGTTAGGAACTGAGTTTGAGCAAGATGGCAAAAAATAAAAATAGATAAAAATATTATCAATTTATAATGTATTCGTTTAGAAATTTTAAAAATATTATTCCGTAAAAATGATATTTTTAAGTATGATTATTGATGTTCAATTATCATCAATTTTATCTTAGTTTCTATTTGAACTCAACTTCAACAAATGAAAGCTGTATAAATACACATCTCCCCAAAGTGGTGCACTTTAGTGGACATCGCCAAGCACTCCTCCCTCCCCTAGCACTAATATGCACTTTAGTGAAGGAGATATTTTCTCAATATAAATAAACTAGAGAGGTCTTGATAGTATATAGCAGTACAAATGTATATATTATGTAAATCGTTTGTATTTAATACTATAACATTTGAGAGGGACAAAATTATAAATGTGCTTGGATTTTTTTAGGATCTTACAGCATATTGACATGTTTATATTGTTTAAATCACTCAGTAAATTGAAAATATTTAAAAATAAATTGACTTATCTATATTTATAAAAGAGGATGTTTGTATATATATATATATATCTATATTTATAAAAGAGGATGTTTGTATGTATGTATATATATGTTTGAAGTTTATGCGCTGCCAAACCATCCAACCGATCGCCATGAAACTTTAGGATGTTGTCCTGTATACTCCCGAGATGGTTTCTTGAAGTTTGATGCAGATCCGTCCACAGGGTCCCGCCCCACGGGCTCCTAAAGATCCCATGTTATTCAAATGGAGAATCTGAATTGTTTACAAAAAACATATGACTGTGTAGTTTAATGTAGTTTCACATGCCATAAGCAGATTGAAGTTCTCACAACAACAGTACTGTATAATTATGTTTTGATTTATTGTAGTTCTACATTTCACCTTGAGAGTGTAGCACACACTACAAAAAACCTTTACATTTATACACCAAATAAGAAGACAAAAAATATTGTTTACCCTCTTGCACTCATTTAATAAATAATGGTTTTTTCTACAATTCTTTTTATTGCTTTATTTTGGAATGTCAATGAAAAATGAAAGGCGAAACAACGTCCGCCGGGTTCAGCTAGTATATATATATATATATGTTTGAAGTTTATGCGCTGCCAAACCATTCAACCGATCGCCATGAAACTTTCGGATGTTGTCCTGTATACTCCCGAGATGGTTTCTGTGAAGTTTGATGCAGATCCGTCCACAGGGTCCCGCCCCACGGGCTCCTAAAGATCCCATGTTATTCAAATGGAGAATCTGAATTGTTTACAAAAAACATATGACTTTGGGGCTTAATGTAGTTTCACATGCCATAAGCAGATTGAAGTTCTCACAACAACAGTACTGTATATGTTTTTATTTATTGTAGTTCTATATTTTACCTTGAGAGTGTAGCATGGTTTTTTTCTATAATTCTTTTTATTGCTTTATTTTGGTATGTCATTGAAAAATTAAAGGCTAGACAACGTCCGCCGGGTTCAGCTAGTTTTTTTATAAGTTCTTAGTTTTAACTTGCTTTAGATCATAAAAATCGTTATAAATGAAAAGTATTAATTTATTATATTCATCAATATAAAAAATGTTAGATTAATTATATTATATATTAAATATCATATCTAAGCAGCCGACTGCCAGTACTATGGTTCCCTATAGCATGTTACACCTTTATAACATCTCAGCCTTCAGGATCACCTTAGAACAATATTGAATATTAACAGTGTTTTTATATTCGGTTTTAATCTTTATATATAAAATAGAAAGCCCTCACTCACTCATCACTAATTCTCCCATTTCCCGTAATCTTACAGGACTGAAATTTGGTACTAATATTTTTGTAGGCTAAATAGCAAATCTAAAGTATGTTCATCTTGATACTCCCAACAGGTAAAAACCGCCCTAAAAGATTGTTCGATAAGAATAACATCTGGTTCATTTTAATCAATTAATAACAGCTGTTTTGTAAATAAATAAAATGTTTATTTTGTATGTTTGACATTTTGTTCTAACTCTATTTTTCTACTAACTCTAACATGATTGCACTACTTACAACCTCTTAAAAAGACTTCAGGGTTTACTAGAATATAAAACTTTGTTATATCTATAGGAGGACGGCAGCAGGCTGAGCTTTTATACTGAAGGGTAAGAAAGTACAAAGAACTTTCCTGTAGCAAAGCAAGGGCTGTCGGGTAGTATTTAATAATCTTGAAAAAACTGGGAGGAAATAAGACTCAACGAAGCTTCCTTAACAGGAATTGGCCATATACCTTAAGAGCAGTATATAGCTATATTCCACTTAATTTAGACATTTTCTTATTGAAACCATATTTAGATAACAAATCTTTATAATCTAGAAAACCCTACTAGTCAACATTAAGAGTATGCAAGGTAGGGCAGTGTCAGACCATGCCTTCTTGAGTGTCACATACAAATTGAAAATCTACTTGGTGAAAGAGGCAAGATAGAGCAAAAGGTCATAGAAACAAAGTTGCTCATCATTTTAAATCTTGTTCTGAAAATGTTGGTAATCTATCAAAAGAATAACTCGTTTATCCAGTATAGGCAAAATATGAAAACACTGTTTTTGACAGATCAAAATCTCCGCCTAAAATGGCTGCGGTTTTGGAACTACAAAGAATTTTTCAAAACCCCTTCTAATTTGCACACCTACAACATAATTTCAATCAGCTTTAAAAAGTCATCTTAGAAGTTTAGAGGGTTTTGAGATACATTGGTCAGTGAGTGAGTGGTATTTGGCTTTCATATATTATAAAAACTAAAATATCTTTATCAAATTAATATAATATTCACACTTTCTTATTTTATTTTTTCAGTGTGCTATTATAAAAAAAATTGGACCATTAAGTTCATTTATGTTATGTATGGATAGACTCTTATAAATGTCAAATATTCAGCTTCATTGATATCTATGACTATGGATTATAGTGTAATTTTATAATGATGACACCATAAAGTTATCTGAAACGTTCAATAAACCTAAATAAATAACTAAACCATAGCAATATTCGTGAAAAAACTAAAATAGCAAAGAGAAAATATCACTTACATTTGGTTAAGGAATGATAAATATAAAATATTACGATTAAAAAAATAACTGTGAAAGGACTTTGCCATCCCTAAATTTATTACTGAATGTACTCATTTACTACAAAAGAGGTTAAAATACTTGTCAAACCCAGAAATTCAATTTTCTTTCATCCCAAAATATTTGTAACAATACATCAAATTAAAAAAAACAACATTCACAATCACACTATCACATGTAAAGAAGGCCTATGTATAACTTTTAGTGTCGGCACTGGTGGCGCAGTGTTGTAACCCAGCTACATGGGGACAAAGTGTTTGGGAGATTGTAGGCGATAGGTTGTATGCTCGGTCCTCTAAATACCGACATGGCGTCTGCTTGGTGGTTGCTACCGGCGTGGACACTACTAGAGAAGTCTGGGGTGTCCATGTTGGGTGGTAATCATTGTGCGGATGTTGTGTGGGGGAGATAACTGAGTATCAGGCTTGTCAATTAGCTGAAAATCAGACCAGCACTACGAGGTTCGGATTCCACGTAAAGCTGTAGGTCCCTTAGTTGCCCTAGCTGTTGGGCTATTAATAAATTGCCCTTTCTGAGGAACAGTTGAACTCAGTTAGTAACTAGACTACACTCATCCACACTCATCCTACACTCATAAAACCATTCATATTCGCCTTAAAATACGCACAACGTTGTGTCGGCGTCTTATATGTAAGAATATAAGAATGTAAGAATGTAAGAATGTAAGAATGTAAGAACGTAAGAACGTAAGAACGTAAGAATGTAAGAATGTAAGAATGTAAGAATGTAAGAATGTAAGAATGTAAGAATGTAAGAATGTAAGAATGTAAGAATGTAAGAATGTAAGAATATAAGAATGTAAGAATGTAAGAATGTATTTTGATTATTTAATTTTAGAAATATTCGGTAAAACATTTATTTTGACTGTGTATACTTTAATCGAAGTAGAGTGCAAAGAGCATGAACACACACTCGTAGTACATAGATTTTTAGTGTGCATACTGTATATATACACACACTAAAGTAATCTCATTTGGTGATATTGTACATGGACCAATATCACCAATAAATATGGACCAATAAATGATATTGTATAATATCACCAAATGATATTTACTTTCTTAATACTATTATCGATACTATTTCTAGTTACATCAAGTTTCCTTAACCAAGACTCCGAACAACTACGTCGTCAGGTATGCAATCAAGACAGTTCATCACTGCATCTTGTTCGTTTATACTCCTCTTGATTTGTTACAATCGGAGTATGTCTGATTCTTGGTTGCATACGGAGTCTTATGAATATACTTATTCTCAGACATTAGACATTGATACAACTATGTGAGTATTATAAGACGAATGTAAACGATTGTATGAGTGTAAGACGAGCATGGATGAACTGTGAAATCTTGTTATCACTAATATATTGAACATGACAATTAACTTAATACACGTACAGTGGTATTGACCCACCCGCCCATACACGTACAGTGGTATTGACCCACCCACCCATACACGTACAGTGGTATTGAATTTTTTTATCATTACCACTATACATGAATGGGTGGGTGGGTGGGTCATCACAATGCATGTGTGTTTCACTACCTGTGTACGTGTATGAGTGGGTGGGTGGGTCATTACCACTATACACGTATGGGTGGGCAAGTGGGTAATTACCACTGTACGTGTTGGGGTGAGTGTTCATAAAGTACACTAAAGTTAGTGTGAGTGTGAAGATCTTCACAACGTTTCGGACTCTGTGATCAGTTGAAAAAGGAAGCCTATCGAAGCAAGTAGGTAGAATGTCCAAAAAGAGCCATTTATAAATCAATACTACTGTATGTGTGTGGGCGGGTGTGAATTATGACTGAATTGTGACATAGAAATATCTGTATACTGTAAGGTTTATATTGTTCTTTTCAATAGTCTTTTTCTATTGAGACTATTGGAAAATGGAGTTAATATTCTTTAAAGACCTCTAAAACGTAGTGTTAAAATTTATTCACCGACCCACCCATACACATACAATGGTACTGACCCACTTGCTTACACAGTAGAGTGGTACTGACCCAACCATACATGTACAGTGGTACTGACCCACCCACTGACTCTGTCAATATCCAGCCCAATAGCCCCATATCCAGATCAATACCTTAGTGATGATTTACAGCTTTTGGGTGGAATCCAAACCACGCAGCATCAGTCTGATTTTCATCTAATTAATAGAGTAGATACTCACTTGTCTACTCTAACAAGTTCCGGACACAAACACTCAACATGGACACCTCAGACTACTCTAGTAGTATTCATGCCTATAGCTACCACTGAGCGGAAGCCTTAACTTTATTAAGAGGATCTAGCATAGAATCTATCGCCTACAATCTCTGTGTAGTTTATCAACCTAGCATTCAATAGGTTATAAAATAAATTTGTCATGCCAAATTAGTATAATTTGGTATGACCAACATTTCATATCAGATTGTCTACTAATGGAGATAAAACGAACATTTGTTGAAAACTGATTTACATTATTGAAATAAATTATTTTACTATAGTTTATTTATGAATGAATGGTCCTAAATGATTTCAGAGCGCTCTTACAGCAAATGCTGGAATTACGAGGAGTTTGGAAATGCCACAACCAATGGCGTGACGATGTATTCCAGCCGCAACCATAGCAATGCCTTTCCATCTTGCACCGTTGCTACGTTTCTGTTCTCTGAATACATATGTTTTTTGACGTAATTTTGGATATTGTGAATTCAATTGAACGTGTAATTATCGTGGACTTTATATTGTATTTTACACCTCTGTTATAAAATCTCATTTATTTTATATTCTTCCTTTGTAGTCTGTATGTACTAATTGAAAATACCAAATACCTCTTTATGCGTATTAGTACCACAGAGAGTAATTATTTTGTCGTATGTCAAACGCAGTACACTTGGCAACACCGCGTGTCAGTGCTATACTCAAATGCCACTAAGCGTGCCGATGTCCATTCGGGTTATTCATTAAAAATAAAGTATAAAATTTAGTTAAATTAAATGGATGGTGCTTTATCTTGTGTTTGTATTATCTTATGATACGCGTACTACTCTAATGTAATAATCACTTTAAAATGTAATAGAAATAGACGACCTAAGAGTTGCAGTTCTGTTTGTTGTACTTAGGCGGTGATATATACCGTGCACCAGATTTCCTGTTGGGGCCGGATATTACGAGCCAGAAAATATGGCTTCCTATTATGTAAAGTGACTAAGAACGTCTCGCAATGATGTGGTATGTTTCATTCTGGTGAATCTCACTAGCATCCAATTTTGACTTACCTCTATTTAGTTCTTTATTTTTTTTATTTTTTTAACATATGATTATTTTAGTAAAATAAATGAGAAAACATTTACAACGTTAGAGTTAACATGTAAAATCCTTCTTTCAGATTGTAGCATATTAAACCTTTTTTTAATTTTTCATTTCCAAGACGCCGATCGTAGAGATGTGAGGGGTTAATGAGTGTGTTAAGTGTAGATGAACGAGTGTAATCATTGTTACTATCTGAGTTAGACTTAGCTCAGAAAGGACTATTTATTAATAGCCCAATAGCTAGGGCAACTATGGAACCTACAGCTTTACGTGGAATCCGAACCACGTAGTAGACATTGGTCTGATTTGCAGCTAAGTTGACACTCTGACAACTTAGTCTGACAAGTCTGACACTCAGTTCTCTTCCCTACACAAAATCTGAACCTTGACTAATACCCAACATGGATACCCCAGACTTCTCTAGTAGTGTCCATGTCGATGGCAACCAATGAGCGGACGCCGTGTCTGTATTAAGAGGACGATTACCAAACATTTTATCCCCAAGTAGCTGGGTTAGAACACTGCGCCACCGACTTTGTTTTTTTATTTCTACAACTAAGTGGGCTGTATTTGATAACCTTTTTGATATCATTGCCAAACAAATCAATCCATTTATACAAATTATCGTTTCGTAAATATTTTAAACCGGGACATATGAGTGGACGAGCTCTGGTCAGGTCTAAATAATGTTTTTAAGGTAGAATATTAATTGAATTTCAGTCTCTAAAGAATATTTTTTGCTGTGAAATAGGAGATTAATTTCAAAGGGATATTGGCAGTAGATAAATTATTATTTGAAATGGATAAGTTATATAGTAAAATAAGAGTATAATAGTTTGGATTTTAATTCAAGAAGGGTTAAATTTTGTTTGTAGTGAGATATAGTTTTTTATAAAAATGTTTCGTTTTGTTATTTTTATTTTTTAAATTATGTTAGTTGATTTCTGGAATTTGTTAATTAGTTAGGTTTATTTTTAGATGCCGAAGTGGCATAGTTTATTTTTTTATGAAGTTAAGATTTGTTGTTTATTATATCATTTTTAAATAGTTTACTGTAATACTAGTGTCTATATACTAGTAATAGTGACCACTTCATTTACATAATTTAAATGTTTTAAAAAATATTTTTATTGTAAATAAGTTATTAATCAATCAATTTTTACAGATTTTTTTAATAGTTTTTAAAGTAGATTAGTAACCATGAACTATTTTCATGAAAATAATTTGTAAAGTAGATTAGCAACAAAAATAACCGTAAATTATAGATTATGGTAGTTCTTATTTTCAGTAGTTAAACAATTGAACAAAGATACGATAAAAATAAGCTGTCCTTGCACTAATAATTAAGTATTTTCTTTAATTCTCAACAACGTTCTTTAAAGCTAGATTTTGGTTATCATTCACTTTATTTGTAACCATAGTTTTTAGAATCAAAATATTAAAACTGTAAGTATAATATACATGCGCACTTTACAGCTTTACATGTTGCATACTAGAAAAAAAGGAGTAAAACTCCTCACTATACAAAGTATATCATCTATGAATATTATCTATCTACTGGCAACTTTTTGATATTTAAATGTAGCCGTATAAGTCCATAATCACGATCTATGCGTATTGATACCCCGTACAATGGTACTATAATGTATAGGTAATTTATAAGTAGAATTTGAAAAGTGGTATAGACAAAACCTAAACAACAATTTTGTGGGTACTAGTGTTGCAGTTCTATAACTTGGGGGAAAGTTTTGTGAAGGTTGTAGCCAATAGGTTCTATGCTCGGTCCTCTTAATACCAACACGGCGTCCACTCAATGGTTGCTATCGGCGTGGATGTCACTGGAGAAATCTGGGGTGTCCGTGTTCGGTGGTAGTCAGTGACCAGATGTTGTGTACGGAAAAGAACTGAGTATCCAATACTATGCAATCCAGCGTCTCGCCAATACTACGTGGTTCGGATTCCACGTAAATATGAAGGTCCTTTGGTTTCCCTAGCTGTTGAGCTATTAATAAATGAAATATTAGAAATAAACTAGGGAACAGTCGATCTTAGCTTATGACAATAACTACACTCGTCCATCTACACTCATCACACTCACTCGCCCCTCGAATTCGCCCATATCTGACCGATTGGCGTCTTAATGATGCATAGGGGATAATAAATATCACACTGTAATAACATATTCCATCGTTCCAATTTACATAAGATAGATATTACATGATTTTTCACTTATTCAGTTTACGCTATTTAGCTTGCAATTAGATTGTGGGTGACAGAAATGATATACTCTCAGTGAGGTGACTCAAACATTCTGCTCCAGTTGGCTGAAAACCAGTTTCTATTCCATGCCTCATTTACCAGTTTAGTAATGTATAAAAAGACCGAGGTTCCCAAGCAAGACAACTGGCTTTACACGAAGTATAAGTTGTCCAGTACTGCTAGGGGCCACTTCTTGGTGAACAAAATGACTTGTCTTGATCAAGGTCAAGTCACATCAGATATCGTGAAATATAGGGGAATAACTGCTGACTGGTACTGCATGCTTAAGGGTGTTCTGTCCTCAGGCAGGTCCTGATGCAGCCTTCCACTAAATCTTTCTGTTTTGAGCAAGTCTTTTTTTAATGCTTCCCTCTGAACCTTACATTGTCCACCATCTTCTTCTTCATTTCGTATCTTTCTTTCAAAATGTCCTTCTATAGCAGTTCTCAACATGTCTTCTCCTATCACCACATGTTCTAACCGATTCATTTTCCTTCTTCTTATCATTTTCAGTATTTTCCTCTTTTCACCCATTTTCCTCAGTACATCCTCACTTCGCACTCTATCTTCCCATCCTATTTTCTCTATTCTCCTCCAAATCCAAACCCTTTGCTTCCAATCGGTTCTCGTCTTCTTTCTTCTTCATCCAATCTGTTCTAGTCTATGCCCCCCCCTCTCCCACCCCATTTGATAAAACACTCCAACTAAAATTTAAGTAAACTTATAACTTGAAATAAACATGTTACAAATACAGTTTACAGTTACTATTCTAGAAATCATATTTTATTTCTAGATAAAAAATCTTTATAATCTTTGGTATGACATACAATTACATCTAGAAAATGCAATACTTGTATGTCGGCGCAAGTGGCGCAGTGCTGTAACCCAACTACTTGGGTACAAAGTGTTGTGGAGATTGTAGGCAATAGGTTATATGCTCAGTTTTATTAATACTAACATGGTTCCCCGCTCAATGGTTTCCATCGACGTGGACACTACTAGACAAGTTTGGGGTGTCCATGTTGGGTGATAATCAGTGTCCGAATGTTGTGTAGGAGAGAAAACTGAATATCAGGCTTGTCAGTTACCTGAAAATCAGACCAATATTATGTGTTTCCTTGGTTGCCATAGCCATTGGGTCTTAATAAATGACCTCAATGGCCATTTTTAAGGACATATCGACCTAAGTTAACAACAATAGCAACATCCGTCCTTATACACCCATCACGCTCATTTCGCCCATATCTCAATCCTAAAACATTTTAAAATATCTTGTTACATAAGGCTTTAAAAATGCGTTAACTTAAAATGTGAACTCAATTACAAATTTAATTTTTTATAAGTGAAATGACTGCTGTAATACAATATCTGATTAATCCGATTAAAATAAAACTGACAACACAACAATTATTTTAAAGACACTCTTTCACGTGTTTTTTCATACATTTAACCAGTAATAGGAATGTGCTATTATTGGCCAATTCATAATTAAACGTTCTTTCATATTTTCGGTACAAGATGGTATTCAAAGATGGGACCTTGTGAATCTTATTTACAAGGAAAAGATAACATAATAAGAGTCAAATCTCGTTTGTATACAACGGAAGGTTTGACATCTATCCTGTATCCTAGAGATGAAGGATTCCAAGCAAGATTTATATGGTGTGAGGTGAACCATCTTCTGCTTTTTACTCAAACTCTTTTCATATAAGTGTACTAACTCTGGGTGTTTAGCTGCAACATTTCTCGTTTTTTATTTTTTATTTATCTAGTTTGGTTTCAACGAAGTTATTAATAATAATAATTAATTAATAAGCTTCACTGTTGCTTAGAAAGAGCCATTTTTAATTGCCAAATAGCCAGGGCAACTAAGGGAGCTTCAGCAAATGTGGAGTTCTTACCACGTAGTAATGGTCTCATTTTCAGCTAACTGACACTTAGTTCAGCGCGACAATCAGTTATATTCTCTACATAGCATCCGAACCCTGACTGACACCAACGCCTTGTCTAGTAGTGTCCACGTCGATGATAACCATTTAGCGGAGGCCATGTCATCAGGTGGGTTACAGCCCTGCGCCACCAGTGCCAACTGTTATATAAAGATACTTAACAAAGGGCAGTAATATTTGCTTTATTATGGATGCAAAAAAAGCAGGCAATTTTCACATCAAAATTATCTTCTAAAATCTCCTCCTGTTTTAAAGTGTGAAAATATAATGAGATGAGATGGAATGAGTTTATTCTACATAATAATTTTAAAATCAAAAGTACAATATTTTTTTAATAGTACAACCATTCCACTCTCTACTGGTGGTTGGCTGTCGAAACATATCAATTAGCATGACAAATAGTCACGATCTCTTATCTTATCTCTTAGCTTATACTGGGTCACTGTAGTGTGCGTCCTTACGTTTGCTCTTATGCCAAAAACTTGCGCACTTGTACAAAACTTAAGAGGACCGAGTATAGAACCTTTTCGTCTGCATTCTCCACAATAGTTTGCATTCTCCACAATGGGTTACAGCACAGCTGCCGACTATTATACAAAGAAACCTAAGAAAGGGAAGTAATATATACTTAATTAGAGATGCAAAAAGAGCAGTTTATTGTCACAAAACTAAAGAAATGTGAATTTTACGGAAAATAGAGTACCTAATAACAAACAAGTTACATTATGTATGAATTTGTACTGAATTAGTCCTGGACACATGCTCTATGTATATACTCGTATAAATGGTAATAAAGATAATTTATTATTCTTATAGTAAGATATCCCCCAGATACAACCTTAATATTGATTTAAATCCAAGAAATGTTGAATTTATTTGTAAGCATAACATTTTAACGGACGGCTTTATTTTTCAAAAATATTTTTTTCACTGCTTTCAAAACTACCATATTTGTAATTAAAAACATTTAATAAAGAATTTTGCAAATCAGGTTTTTTTATCTCCTAAACGCCATGTAGTTAGACAACTTATTTAACGGTCCTATACATAAGCACTTCTACATTATAATTGTCAAGAAAGATGGATTATCATTTTTATTGATTAATACGTTCTTGAAATTATTAATCAAATATTTAATCAATGCTGGTGGTACAGTACTACTGTACGTATATGAGTGGGCGGGTGGTTAAAAGCCACTGTGCATGTTTGAGCAGGTGGGTGGGTCATAAAACCGTACTTGTATGAGTGGGTCAGTACTACCGTACGTTAACGGGCGGGTAGATGGTTGGATTAGTCAATACCGCCTTAACAGTACGGGCTGGCAGATGGTATTGACCGCTCGGCCCCACGCTTTTGGCCTCTGGCGGAATATACGGTACCGTAGAGGAATATTATGAGAAAAGGATGTTTGTCAATGTTTATGCTGTAAATATTAATAATATTTATAGGATTTATAAGTTTAATTAATATGTCCTTTCGTACATAGTCATTACATTAAAACCACGTAAGTGTAACAGACAATTATATATATTGTGGAATCAAATAAAAATATTCCTCTCTGATATCTGAATATATATATTTCTCTCATATTGGTCCAAAGAGAGTCTCAGAGACTTCCAAAAAGTGTTTGATGTTCTTTCCGTCACAATAGAGCCCAATTTGGCGTACCAAAATAAAATGCTTTGATATTCTTACTTTTATATTTGTACGCGTTTTACAAATAAGTTAGGGGGTTTCACATTTAAGGTGAATTTTTTGTAAAAAGTCAAACTATTTTTAGTCAATGTGCTCAAATATTACGTCAAATACTCTTAATGAATATTAATTTAATTTTTAAAAAATAACAGACTAAAAAAGCAATGTACTAGGTAATCATTAGTACAACTTTCCGCTGGGTCAAGAAAAGATTATAATTAATATATAAGCTGAATTTATTAGACGGATTTCACAACCAAATTTTACAGTTTAAAGGTTTTAAACGTTACAAAAATCATATAATTTCTTACTGTAATAAACTTCTTAACTGTATAAGAAATCTCTTTCCTTGTAGCAAAATGTCTATGTACTTAAGTAGATGCTGTAACAATGTGGTTGCTGGAGTTTTATAAGCAATTTTCCCTTAGCCGAGACTTAATTAACCTTGATGAAGTAGTTAACGACACTTCAAAAACGATTAAATTTTAAATTAAAAACAATTTTTACGTAGTAAAATGTTTGGGCAGTAACAGGTGGTTATTAATCATAATAAAATACAAAATCATTTAGCACAAATTTTCAGGAAACAATTCATGGACTTCGCAGTTTGTGAGTAAAGAATTTTCTTTTCAGTACATTCAATGTTCCACCTGTAAAACTGTTTTAAATTCTGTTGAGGGACAAAACAAATTTAACTAAGCAAAAACCAAACATTTGCGGGCATCATATGGATACGGTACCCGAGCTGTTAAAGGTGTCAGGACTTTGGGGTTTAGTTAAAGACAGCACTAGTTTTCCAGTGAGTTTTAACTTTTGTTTTTTTTGTTTTTTTTTAGTAAAATCCACACTGTACTTAACTAGCTATCCACCTTATTCTGTCTAGATAGATCAGTACTTTATAGATTATGTTTAAAAACGATATCGGCATCTCTTAAAATATACATATATATATTTATTAGTTAGTGGGGAATCCCTGTTATGATGTTTAACTCAATTACAATTGATTTTTTTAAAGCCTCGTAGTATATACACTTTTTAAAATTGCTTTTTAGAAAAACTAACCGTATTCAAGAAAGTGTTCAAGTTATAAATAAACACTTTTCGTTACTCACTGTAATAAGATAACTGCTCCACTACAGCAGCCGTTACCACAACAATTTAATCACGACGAACCGAGCTGTTTCCAGGGCCTGTTGTTAAATAGCAGCCCATATTTTCTTCGGAATAATATCCGGCCTGAACGGGAAATTCGGCGTCAAAATATTTCTTATGGCAAAAATAATTCAAACACAAATCTTGCGGTTGTTGTTAATTCTGGTTATCTCAGTATTGTGTTAGATTGTAACAGTAAATAAAACTTATTTACTATTTTACTAAACAAAATAAGAAACTGTTAACAATTTCTAGTTAAAATTTAATTACTAAACTGTATTTTTAAACTAAAAACAAATGCAGGGTTTTCATTGATTCTACATGGATTCCATGTCTTTATGGTAATGCCTCTGGAAAATTATATTTTCACTCTTTTTACATTGTAGTAGTAGCAGTTTCTTCCATCGCAACAGCTTAAATACTTAGTATACGTAATTGTTCCATTGTCAAATATGTTTTTGAACAGTGAGATGAATTCTATAAGAAATATTTAGGTGGTGTTCTTTTCACTTCACAAAGTTTTTCTTCAATAAGGAAGCTTTTCAAAATATAGATAGTGATTATACCTGTTTATTATCACTTGCTTATCATTAATACATCATTTTCGCTATGGTAATATTTGTAAAGAAATTAAGGTTTTTCCTACATCCTAGTTGTTACATAAAACGTTCGTGGATTCATATCGTAAGTGTTATAGTCTAGAAAATTATAGACATTTCTACTTTGGAGGCATGCAAAGTAGTTCAACGAAAACCATATTAGCCAAGCTTTTTTGTCATGTTTATTTTATTAAACTGAATTGAAATATTGTATGTTCTACCGTTTAGGAGTGGAAGTTTGAAAAATCCATTCTTCTTGGGTCTCTATTACACAAAAGCTAGCATCTTTCTAAATTTTATCAAAATCTGTTCAGTGGTTCCAGAGATATCGTGATGGTTTTTATATATTAAAATTTTGAATTTAATAATAAATATAAAATAGAATATGTTTTTTTCGTATGGTATTTAAAGATATTGCCTTAAACCACGGTTGGACATAAATTTGTGGTAAATTAATATATTTGACCCAATCTCCGTACTTGAAAAGTAGGCTAATATCCTCAGATGAGTGGGGGTGGGGGGGGGTCTGGTGACGATTTATTGAGTAATTAATTTCGACAGAACGAGTTGTATTCACGTTATCAATACTTTAAAATGCTGCAGTTAAGTAAAGCCCTAGTTTTAAGTCTGCCGGGTATAACGCACGCGACATTTTATCTACGTACAGTAATGTAAGTGTAAGTTAAGTTTGTCCGTTGCAGCTTTAAAAATGTTTGTCTGCTGTAGTGAAATCTAGCAGAATATTTGTATAACTTATAACGAGATTTTAATCGGATTTATAAGTTTGTGATAAACTGTAGTAGCCACCTAACCTAACCGTAATTGCGATAAAAAAAAGTAGTGTCTGTGAAGTACCGGAAAAAGTAGTGGTAATGAATTAACGGAAAAGGTCCTAAAATATTTACTAAACAGTGGTAATTCTTTCCAGTCATTGTTAGCGTGTATTTGTTCATATATACCTAGGTCGAGAAAAATATTGCAAAATATCTATATTTATAAAAGAGGATGTTTGTATATATATAAATATATATGTTTGAAGTTAATGCGCTGCCAAACCATCCAACCGATCGCCATGAAACTTTAGGATGTTGTCATGTATACTCCCGAGATGGTTTCTGTGAAGTTTGATGCAGGTCCGTCCACAGGGTCCCGCCCCACGGGCTCCTAAAGATCCCATGTTATTCAAATGGAGAATCTGAATTGTTTACAAAAAACATATGACTGTGTGGTTTAATGTAGTTTCACATGCCATAAGCAGATTGAAGTTCTCACAACAACAGTACTGTTTATGTTTTGATTTATTGTAGTTCTACATTTCACCTTGAGAGTGTAGCACTCACTACTTTTACTATATCAGGTGATCTGTATTTGGTGTTCACCTTTTTTCCTCGGTAATTACGTGTAAAAATTAGACTATAAATAGAGGCCAAATTAAGCGCAGTGAGCGAGCTACTGCAAATAGACTTATATCATGTGACTTTAAATGATACAGTTTAACTACTAATATTTGTACTTAAAAGTTACATGTCGAGGCCGAAGGCCGAGGTTTGACGAGCGCAGCAAGTGGCGGGGTTGGCACGCGAAGCGTGCAGGGGTGTCCCCTAGTAAATTATAAATTAGGCGTGTAAATTTGAATCTTACTGTGGTGTAAACCTTCGTAAGCCCAGTCTTGAATACTGTGACAGAAGTAGTCCACTATTTATATTTATAATGCAAAATGCAAAGATAGCTGCAAATCAACCATCATAATACTATCTTTAATTTTGATTTATAAATTACTTATACTCTATATGGATTTTTTATATTACAATAGCTTGACTATCTATTAAATCCCTTACAAAAATGGATCATGAAAAACTACTCTACTTAACTTTCCAATGTAGATGTTTTCCGTTAATTCTCTACCGGTTGATAAATATTCTATTGCTCTCAAAACTTTTCCCCGTAATTTTTACGCCCACTGTGGTATTCCTTACCCGCTAGGAATCCCATATCGCTAGCCTTATCATATCGCTTTCCAAGAACTTACACTCGGACAGCGCATTCGGCGGTAGGTCAATTATTGCATTCATATGTTTGTGATAAACTTTAGTAGCCACCTAACCTAACAATAATTGCTATTAAAAAAAATAGTGTCAGTGAAGTAACGAAAAAAGTAGCGGTAATGAATAAACGGAAAAGGTCCTAAAATGTTATTACTATTTTACTAAATTTACAATATTTGTACTTATTTAGTTAACTTAACTTTAAATAGTTTATCTTAAACATTAATAAACAAATAATAAAGTTTAAAAAAAATAATAAAGTTAATTTTCATGAGTATTTAGTAATATTTTTCATCTAGAGGGGAAAAAAATAGTTATAAACTACTGTAATAAGATTGTTCAATGTAGTCAACATTTTAATATAAGCAGGAAACAGTGCTAATTGTAGCTATATTATTTACTGCAAACTGTCAGCTTGATAACAACATGAGGAAATTATATTTTATAATCTTGATCATAAAAACACAGAAACATTTACTTGCTATTGCATTTATTACTGCTATAAAAGTTTTACTTAAAAAGAGGTCTAAATAGAAGATATGTATGTCCTGTACATAGTGAAACTGTTACGGAACTCGGCAATTAATACAGTCAGCAGTACCACCCAGACAATCGCCCTTCTTGCATGGGCTATTGCGTACTTCTTTATCTAGGCCAACCCAGTTTCTTCCAGATGTTGTAAGAATGGCAGTTAATTTGCCTGTATGTGAAGACAGAACCTTTCCGAAAATACGCCCAGAAGGACTTAGATCCCCTTCTAAGAACATCTTGACAACTCAGGAAACATCTAAACATTTTTCATAAAGTCACCCCACAGCTGACCAGTCAGTAAGTCTCAGTGGAATTTTACTCTCAGTCTTCAACCTGCAGTGGAAGTTACATTGTTCATAGTGACAGTTAACAAACAGTAAAATATATAAATAGTGTTAGTTTGGTAATATAAGTATACCTATAAATATGTCAAAGAATCTAATTCAGTCTTATTGGGTGTGCATAAAAGTACAGTTAGTAGCCACAAATTGGAATCGCCTTGTTATTTCGGACCATGTAGACCATTCTAGAACGCCTTCTTCTCTCACCATCATTACAAATTTAGCCTGAGTGCTATTTTACATAAAGCAGTTTTCATCTATAAATAAAACACCATAGTATAGAACGTTGTGTGTGGTCATGAAATGCAAGGAAGGTCATGTAACGCTCGTCGATTGTTATGCAAATTAAACTTGTAAAAAACGGTTTAGTAGATTGGAACATGGGAACATATTGAATGTAACACTCGCTGGTGTGAAGTGCTCGTACGGGAGTTGTTTATAACACGTACCTTTGTCATATTAAAAAGATTATTTGAATAATGTTACGAACAGTATAGTTTTTATTCAATATTATTATACACTTTTCATCAATAAGACACCGATTGTAGTTGTATGAGTAAATATCAATAGTGAATGATTGTGATTGAGTGTGTATGAACGAGTCTAGTTGTTGTTAATATCTTGGGCCGACTGTTCCTTAGAAATGGCAATTTATTATTTTTCCAATAGCCAGGGCATCAAAGGGACCTATAGCTTTGTGTAAATTTCGAACCACCGTAGTATTGGTCTGATTTCCAGCTAACTGACAAGCCTGATACTGAGTTATCGATCCTACACAACATCCGGGCTACCGCCTAACAAGGACACTCCAGACTTCTCGGATAGTGTCCAGGTCGATGGCCACCATTGAGCGAACACCATGCCATTAAGAGAACCTAGAATAAAATCTATCACCTACAATATCCACAACACTTTGTCTCCAAGTAACTGGGATACAGCAATTCCCCACTAGGGCCTACAATATCCATGGAGTCGCTTTTATGAATCGAATGTAGATTTTATGTTAAAAATGGTTGTGAAATTGTGAGTGGGAGGTTCAATACCACCGTAGTGTATGTATAGGTGGGTGGAAGAGTCAATACCATAGTATGTACGGGTGGGTAACAGATTTAACATCACCATACATGTATAGGTGTGTGGGAGGGTCAATACCACCGTAGTGTATGTATAGGTGGGTGGAAGAGTCAATACCATAGTATGTACGGGTGGGTAACAGATTTAACATCACCATACATGTATAGGTGTGTGGGAGGGTCAATACCACCGTAGTGTATGTATAGGTGGGTGGAAGAGTCAATACCATAGTATGTACGGGTGGGTAACAGATTTAACATCACCATACATGTATAGGTGTGTGGGAGGGTCAATACCACCGTAGTGTATGTATAGGTGGGTGGAAGAGTCAATACCATAGTATGTACGGGTGGGTAACAGATTTAACATCACCATACATGTATAGGTGTGTGGGAGGGTCAATACCACCGTAGTGTATGTATAGGTGGGTGAAAGAGTCAATACCATAGTATGTACGGGTGGGTAACAGATTTAACATCACCATACATGTATAGGTGTGTGGGAGGGTCAATACCACCGTAGTGTATGTATAGGTGGGTGGAAGAGTCAATACCATAGTATGTACGGGTGGGTAACAGATTTAACATCACCATACATGTATAGGTGTGTGGGAGGGTCAATACCACCGTAGTGTATGTATAGGTGGGTGGAAGAGTCAATACCATAGTATGTACGGGTGGGTAACAGATTTAACATCACCATACATGTATAGGTGTGTGGGAGGGTCAATACCACCGTGGTGTATGTATAGGTGGGTGGAAGAGTCAATACCATAGTATGTACGGGTGGGTAACAGATTTAACATCACCATACATGTATAGGTGTGTGGGAGGGTCAATACCACCGTAGTGTATGTATAGGTGGGTGGAAGAGTCAATACCATAGTATGTACGGGTGGGTAACAGATTTAACATCACCATACATGTATAGGTGTGTGGGAGGGTCAATACCACCGTAGTGTATGTATATAGGTGGGTGGAAGAGTCAATACCATAGTATGTACGGGTGGGTAACAGATTTAACATCACCATACATGTATAGGTGTGTGGGAGGGTCAATACCACCGTAGTGTATGTATAGGTGGGTGGAAGAGTCAATACCATAGTATGTACGGGTGGGTAACAGATTTAACATCACCATACATGTATAGGTGTGTGGGAGGGTCAATACCACCGTAGTGTATGTATAGGTGGGTGGAAGAGTCAATACCATAGTATGTACGGGTGGGTAACAGATTTAACATCACCATACATGTATAGGTGTGTGGGAGGGTCAATACCACCGTAGTGTATGTATAGGTGGGTGGAAGAGTCAATACCATAGTATGTACGGGTGGGTAACAGATTTAACATCACCATACATGTATAGGTGTGTGGGAGGGTCAATACCACCGTAGTGTATGTATAGGTGGGTGGAAGAGTCAATACCATAGTATGTACGGGTGGGTAACAGATTTAACATCACCATACATGTATAGGTGTGTGGGAGGGTCAATACCACCGTAGTGTATGTATAGGTGGGTGGAAGAGTCAATACCATAGTATGTACGGGTGGGTAACAGATTTAACATCACCATACATGTATAGGTGTGTGGGAGGGTCAATACCACCGTAGTGTATGTATAGGTGGGTGGAAGAGTCAATACCATAGTATGTACGGGTGGGTAACAGATTTAACATCACCATACATGTATAGGTGTGTGGGAGGGTCAATACCACCGTAGTGTATGTATAGGTGGGTGGAAGAGTCAATACCATAGTATGTACGGGTGGGTAACAGATTTAACATCACCATACATGTATAGGTGTGTGGGAGGGTCAATACCACCGTAGTGTATGTATAGGTGGGTGGAAGAGTCAATACCATAGTATGTACGGGTGGGTAACACATTTAACATCACCATACATGTATAGGTGTGTGGGAGGGTCAATACCACCGTACGAGAATTGGTTGTTGGAAGAGTCAATACCACCGTAATGCACGGGTGGGTAATAGATTCAATATCACCGTACGTGTATAGGTGAGTGGGAGGGTCAATACCGCCGTACGTGAATAGGTGGGTGGGAGGGGCAGTTGTCATATACGATTGATAGAGCTAGTCATTAAATTTCAAATGTGATTGAAAATAGAGTAGGCCTATTACTTGAACGTTATAGTTTGAAGAGTGTGTGAGAAATGTTAATAATATGTAACCAAGATACTATTCTTGAGCGCTGTTCACACTCATATGCAGATTATGCATTGAACTCTTTGTTCCAAACCATTTATGCTGTTTTTACTGTTTTAATGCCTAATGTACAGGACGTCATGAAAAGTTTTGTTTGAATGTGGAATTTGTTAATGTTTTTAAATATAGTTGAGATAAAATTTTAAAATCTACATATATAAAGGTGGTGGGGTTACAGTTAGTTATTTTATACCGATTTATCTTACTCGACTAATTGTTAAAATTTCAAAGAAAAATTTTTGGTACTAAACAGCAATTAATAAATTTTGAAATTCCTTCGATTCTTTGGTAGTATATATATTTTTTTATTTTATGCATACTGTGCAGTCAATTTAAATATCACTATTGATAAGATATGTCCTTCGTAAGGGTGAAACAGGAGGGAATCAGGAGGAGTCATATATCGGGGGTAGATACAGTATGGAAGACTGGAATTACGTTTTACACGTATTTCAGGAATTATATAACTATTAAAAGGTAAATTTTATAAATTACACTGTTCAGAGGATTTTTGTTGACCTGTTTTCCCCATCCTTATATTTTTGTTGACCTGTTTTCCCTCATCCTTATATTTTTGTTGACCTGTTTTCCCCCATCCTTATATTTTTTTACCTGTTTTCCCCATCCTTATATTTTTGTTAACCTGTTTTCCCCTATCCTTATATTTTGTTGACCTGTTTTCCCCCATCCTTATATTTTTGTTTACCTGTTTTCCCCATCCTTATATTTTGGTTTACCTGTTTTCCCCATCCTTATATTTTTGTTTACCTGTTTTCCCCATCCTTATATTTTTGTTTACCTGTTTCCCCCCATCCTTATATTTTTGTTTACCTGTTTCCCCCATCCTTATATTTTTGTTTACCTGTTTTCCCCATCCTTATATTTTTGTTTCCCTGTTTTCCCCATCCTTATATTTTTTTTACCTGTTTTCCTCCATCCTTATATTCAGATTTTAACAGTGTTAATTACTATTTATTTACATTTTTCTAATTTTAAACTAAAATAAACCGTTTCGGTTTTAAAATCTCACTATCTTACTTTCTTGTTTCTTTAAGACGTAGGCTAAATTATATATTAGTCGTTCTCATTGTTTGCCTTGGTGTTTAAATTTTCTTTACTAACTCAGAAACTTTGGAAGTGAAAGTTAAGTTGTATAACTTACTTTCCTGTAAGAAATTCATGAGTTCGAGACAGATCACTGAATTTCCAAGAGTTCTCAGACGGAAGTCAGCTGTTACGCTGTATTATTGATACAGTAATGGTTAACTTTTCCAACGTCTCCTGATTGATTAATTTAATATATTATTATCTACAAGAATCAAACCTCGTTGCTGTGGTATGAGAAAAACTGAGAGCAGAAAATATATCCTGAAAGTACCAAATCAAGTTGTAGGCCTATTATGTAGCTGGATACTACTGGTATACGACAAATCCCTTCGCCATATTTTCTCCTAGATAATAGAATTAAAAAATTATTATTGAAGTCTAGTATATTTACAATAAGATAAAAAATCAACCGTCTTTTTGTGTTGATATTATAACTCATAAATATGTATATGTTATGAATAACGACATACAAGGCTGGATAAAACCATGGAAACACTTTCACAACAATGTTATTTGTTTCCAAGTATAATTTAATAATTTAATTGTTTTTAATATTATGTTCCATAAAGTATGTTTTTTGATCAGAATAATTTACTTAAAACCGTTAAAAAGCGTAGTAATAAATGTTCGAATTAGTTACTTTGAAATTCAAATGACCGCTGCTCTAGAACTGATAAACTTTTGAAGTCTGATTTGCGACAATGCATTTCTCTTGATTAGATCTTTAATTTCATACCAAACTCGTCCTAGGCTTACGTTGAAAATTTTCGTTCAACTCCTCGTGGGCCGCCCCCCTGAAAAGATGAAATGTCGCTAATGGTGTCAGAAAGTATGTTATTTGTAACCATGATCATCTACAATATTTAACTTTTACTAATTAAGTCATACAAAAGTTGTGAAAGCTCTACTATATTTTTTCCATACTGTATGTGCTATTATTATATTTTTTTTACAATTTATCGTTTAACCATTCAAAAATATACACAAATATAAATTCAACCAAATTTTTTATTTATTCCAAAACCATTAATTTGTCATAAGATAGCCAAATTATGACAAATATGTCTGATTTGAATTTTTGCATTTTCTATAATGATCTACTATGCTAATGGAATATATTTATCACCGTTAGTGTATAGGTAGGTCTATACTACTGCTAGTGTATGGGTGGTTATGTAGCCAAATTTGCACATTGGTTTATAATTTATTTTTAAAGTAGTGTGGTTTTTTGTTTGCTATTTTTATATTCTTTCTCTCTTTGTTTGGCATAGTATATATTATTAAACAATACGAAATATAAAAATGTTGAACTCTAACCGATTCTGTTATATTTTTTGCGGTATTTTGTTATTATTTAACTGCAATAAATGTGTAAGAAGTGGATCAACGTAAACTGCGACAAGCGACAACCAATGAGCATTTATCAAGATCTAGTAGGGTTGAAAGTGCTAAAGTAAGTAACTTTTCAGAACGGAACTGTGGGCTGTCCCGTTCATTTTATTGGCGATTCGTTGTGTCGCCACGTATAAGAACCTAATGGTGTGTGTGTGTGCGTTTGTAAATTTGTTAATATTGTGTTGATATTAAAAAAGTGTTGATAAATTTTCGATATTAATTCACATCCCTCTGTGATGTGAGAAAAAATCCTTTCAAGTTTTATTTGTAAAAAGAGAGGCCGATAAGCTTTTTAACCTTATTCCGTCCATTGCCCATAGACTGTGTGGGGAACTTATGATGGAGAGGGGGAGAGGGGGAGTGAGGGGGAGAGGGGCACTAGGAGGGAGAGAGAGAGGGGGGGGAGAACCAGTACAGTACAAGGCGAAGGCGAATATTACCTACTGATAAACTATTAAAGAAGGCCTCTTGCTAGCTTATTAGGTGGCACTTATGTTACATATAAGTGTTAGCCTATATAATTATTAAATTTACATTCTACAGTACTAAAATATCCTTTAACATGTTTCTAATTTAATAAACAGTTAACATTCCAAAAATGAGTTTTTATTCCTTAGTGTAGTGAAAAGTATCGTTCAAAACTCGAGTGAAAGGGTTTTGTATGTTCTCGACCATTTGAAGTGCTCGACAAGTCTCGCACTTCAAACATATGGTCTCGAACATGCAAAACCCCACTTTCCACTCTTTTTATGAAATATACTATTAGATCAGGTATTTTGTTCTTTAATGTGTTTTTTTAAAGTGGTGCTGTACTTCTGTTGCAGGTAATAGTGTTTCTGGGGATCCACTGCCGGATTCCATTTGCGTTCTTAGTATAAAGCATATACATACATTACTTGAGATAAATTTAAATAAGGTAAAATCTACACCCTGAATTTTTAACTAAACCCTGGTGCATGGAAATTTAAGTTTTGAATGTGTGTATCTTGTAAAAAAACTTGTTTGTTCATACTAATTGTACTATACTATTAAACTAAGCAATTTAATAAATTTCTAAACAATGCTTTCCGCTCTAAGGTTACAATGTTACATTTAGGTCATTGGTCATTATTTAGTTAAGTTAGACAAGAACAATATTGCACGTTCATTACATTTAATATAACTGACAAATAACTATAAGTAAACAATATGTAAACACAATATAAAATCTGTTTTGGTATTTTACGCACTTATTACTTGTTTCCAGGACTATAAAACCGTTTCCTAAAACATAAAGGAACAACGTGTTGAAACTCTGCATGTAGAGTGTACTTGGTTTTGGGATAATTTCTCCAAAATGTTTTATTTGGGAAGCTAGCTCATAAAAATAACTATCAAAATGAGATGGAATGTTCTTTAATACAACAGTACAAACTGTCATACAGTATGAGTACCTTGTAAAATATATTTATACAAACATTTTTATATCTATTTATGATGAATATTCACCACGAAGACGGCACAACAGACAACAGAAAAATCAATACATAAATATAAATTACTCGTTTGTGAAAACATAATTTGCAAAGAAGATGACAGCCATTAGGTTTCTTAAGAAATGGTTATCACTGCGTAGAATCAGTTGTTGTTGTTATAACAAGATATTTACTAACTCATAGACATAGTGAAAGGTCATTTAATATTCTAAATTTAATTTCTAAATACAGCGTCCATATAAAGCAAATGATAACGTACGGAACACACTTAAACTAATAACACGAAACTGTCAAACATTTTATTTTCTTTAAGTTAATTGAGGTTAATAGCAAAGACAGATAAAATTACATCAAGAGTTTAAATATATAAAGTCCCAAGGCTCTTAACTTGTCTTATGCTATGAGACCAAGTTGGAAATCAATACAGATAAATTGGTAGCTATACTTCCACTGGGGGAAATACACGACCGTACAGGAACTTTGACATCAGCGTATTTATTTCGTCCATAGGCCTACTAATTCTCATGGTGGAAAGAAAGTGTTCAACTCTTTTCGGAAGTGTATATGTTTTTAAATCGTGTTTTTTTCTCAAATAAGCTTCAGAGTAAATTACATTATTATAATATCAATATGTAAAATGAACATTTTAGGCTGGTACTGGGCGGATCTCACGCAAGAAAAAAAATAAAACTATGACCATTGGCCATTCTAAAATACTTAACGAATGAGTAGTTTTTATTAACCCACCTACATATACGCATACGGTGGTATTGATCCACCTACCCACCCAAACACGTACGGTGGTATTGATCCACCTACCCAGCCAAACACATACGGCGGTATTGATCCATCTACCCACCCAAACACGTACGATGGTATTGATCCACCTACCCACCCAAACACGTACGATGGTATTGATCCACCTACCCACCCAAACACGTACGGTGGTATTGATCCACCTACCCACCCAAACACGTACGGTGGTATTGATCCACCTACCCACCCAAACACGTACGGTGGTATTGATCCACCTACCCACCCAAATACATATTGATCCGTATGATAAAAAGTTTCAAATTCTAGACAAATCTGTAAGTCTACTTTTAGAGGGCACAAATTGCTGTAGTTGACTCTAAATAAGCGAAATATCGGATTTCTCGCCATGCCCTGTGAACAAATTTTTCGATTAAAATCAGTTTGTTCTTTTAGATAAAAAAGTTTCAAAGTCTAGAGAAATCTGTGTCTACTTTTAGAGGGCACAAAGTAATATATTTAACTCTGAATCAATAAAATATTGTGTTTCTCGCCACGTTTAGCCGTGTCCTACGATCTGGCTATGCATGGTTTAAAACTAAATTGTTAATTTTCCCATTGAAAACAGTATGTTCTCCTAGAAAAATCTGTAAGTCTTCTTTTAGACTCTGAATCAGTGAAATATCGTGTTTCTAGCCATGTCCTATCCTGGCTATACATGTGTTCAGATTAAACTGTATATTTTCCCATGGAATACAGTATGTACTCTTAGATAATAAAGTTTCACAGTCTAGAAAAATCTGTAAGTCTACTCTTAGAGGCCGTAAATTAACCAATTTGATTTACACGCACAGATTGAAAATCTAGCTCACCTAAGGATGAAGGAGGGGAGATAGAGCAAAAAGTAATTGGGCCAAAATTCTAGATGGTCACAAATCAGGTGCAAAAAAGGTGTTAGTTTTGATGTAGAACCGTTCATTAAGCCGCCACAGTCCAATTAGAGAAAAGCTTTTTTTGGCATTTAAAAATTTTGGCACCAAAAAGGCTACCATATTCGATTTACTGAACATATTTCGAACTCCCTTCTTATTGCACATCTATAACATAAGACCTTTGATTCTACAACATTTTAGCCTCGTAGGATTAGTGCTTTTTTAGTTACAACGATGAGTGAGTGAGTCAGTGGTATTTGCCTTTTATAGGTATAGATGTTAGTGTCGACCAACCCTTCCACTCATACACGAACACTGCTACTGACCCAACCACCTACACACCCATACATGAACGGTGGTATTGACTACCCACCAAGTATATTTATCGACGTTTATGTTTGGCTCAACTTAAAATGTTTAATAACTAGAATCCATAAACTGGAAAAATCATTAAAAGTCCTTACAAAGTACATATTAACAGATATCGCGAGTTTTTATTACGCGGTGTTTGTCTATTTAAATTAGAATTTGTTTCCTAACATTAATATTGTATCAATAAACAAAACAATAATAAACGTAACTACAAAATTATTATAATATTGCTCTACAAGTTAGAAGTTAATATTGCTCCTTAAACATACGAAATCAATAATAACTAATTAAAGTGCGTTAGATCTCTTCATCTACACACATTCTTGCACGTAAATGGTTAAATAATGACTTAATATTCACCCCTTTGCAAATATCCCTCTTTAACAATTAGTCTACATATAACAAATAAGCTTTAAAATTTATAAAAGTCCTCGTTACAAATGCATGAAATTTGTTTTGTAATTTTTGTAAAAAAAATGCATTCGCTCATCTACACTCATCACACTCATTCGAAATCCATATTCGCCCATATCTTGACGATCGGCGTCTTATGAATAAATAAATAAATAAATAAATAAATATGCTTATATGACCTACCTGTATTTCAAGGAACTCCTTTGCATAACAACGGTAATTGGGGGGGAAAATGTAGTTTAATGACGTCTAGAATTAATTGCAGTATTATTTTTGAAATATTAGCTCTATATTTTTAAAAAAACTTTAATTACTCATGATAATTTATTAGAGTATATAATGAAAAACGATATAGTCATAAAAGAATAGATTATTCACGAATGCTTTCCTAGTAGGAGTTAAAGCGCTTCCTATTTGCTTGTGTTTTAAGGCTTATCTGTATACTTCAATATAAGATATTGAAAGAAGGTGGAAATGAATAAAAATATCCCATGCAAGTAAATAATTATTACATCATAGATTTTTTTGTGAGTGTTCTGGTTGGGAGAAAAGAGGAGTTGTAGATAAATTACTGTAAGTTGTATTATTTTATTTGTATTGTACAAATAGTCAATTAGTGGAGCTGCTGGGCCAAATTTATGACTTCTGGTCACGTGACCTGTCAAAATTTGAAGTAAATGTTGGCTTGGTGTGTAAACAGGAAACATGTCTATGAATATTGTATTTTTCAATCGCGTAGTTAGTTATTGTTGCGACTTAAAATGTTTTAAACTACCAGAAGATCACGTTGATGGAAGAGCTTGTTTTAAATGTAAATGTTTTAGCTATTGCAAATGCAAATGCAAGGCATATCAATTAAACCAAACGAGTGGACTTGAAGAACTACGTCACAAGGTTGGTTTACTTATGCGACGAATGGAAGATGGTGGAACAAAACAAGGAGAATCGACACCTGAAGGAAATTCACATTCTTGTAAAGAAACTATTACTACTAGATATTGTAAATAATTTAAGATATGTTTGTAACACAACAACAGTAATAATAAACAAAGTTAGAAAGTGAGGCTGCTGGCTCACTTGATTTATGACTTTCGATCGCAGTACTTTTCATGATCTGAAGGAAATGTTGGGTCAGTAGTGACGTTTGGTGGTGATGTGTGGCTAAGACGATTGTTTGTAACACTGAAAAAACAAAAACAGTAATAACTAAGATCTTGTACGATTTTGCAAATAGTACAAGATCTTTTTAAAAACATATTTTGAATTACATTGAACCTCATGACGTCACAGTAACGTCACTGTCCCCGTCATCAGCTGACGTCACTCATCTCGTCATTTCCTTTTAATTTGCACCGAGCCAACATTTACTTTAAATTTTGACAGGTCGCGTGACCGGAAGTCTTAAATTTGGCCCAGCAGCCCCACTAATTGACTACTAAAACACATTTGCATTACAATCTTTCAAACCAGTGAAGTGCACCGAGAGAACACTTAGAGAGTGTGGAGATTGTAGACGATAGGTTCTTTGCGCGATCCTCTTACTAACGACATGACGTCCGCTCAGTGGTTGCTATCGGCGGCGACAGTACTATAGAAGTCGGGGGTGTCCATTTTGGGTGGTATTCAAGGTCCAGATTTCGTTTAGGGAGAATAACTGAGTGTCAGGCTTGTAAGTTAGCTGAAAACCAAACCGACACTACGTCGTTCGGATTCTATGTAAAACTGTAGGTCCCTTAATTGCCCTGGCTGTTGGGCTATTAATGAACGACCCTTTCTAAATCGTACTCAGTTAGTAACAGGACTACACAGGCCATCCATACTCATCCTACACTCACATAATAACTCATATTCGCCTTAAAATAGACACTAAGCTATGTACAAAGTTTAGTCAGCATCTCATAACTGAAAATAACCTGAAAGTCCTATAAAATAAGTTGACAGACCAGAACTTAAGATTGCATAAAAAACGCATGACTCAGTGTCTAGTTATCTGACAGTGGGTTTTAACCAATCTGACCTCTAGTCCCAACATGTCAGCTGATGTATTTGTCAGCTGGCCAAACTTTACCAGCCATACATCATCGTTTGTTTCCATGTACTCATTTACCTGTCCCCGTAATATCCTGCGTACACTTGTACATACGTTTCGTATCACAATGAATCGAACTACTCAGTAATTTCTAACAATCGTCATTTTGTTATATCCTTATAACATATATATGTGCAGTTAATTTGACATTTATTTGCACTGTGTATAATAAAAAATATTCCAATAAAATACTTAGTTTAGTTGCTTAGGTTGGTTATGGTTATGTATAAAAAATCTTTATTTTTATACTCTAAAAACTATTCCCCATTCATTTATACGTGTACTGTGGTATTCCTTATCCGATAGGAATCCTATATCATTGGCCTTATCTTATCGCTTTCAAAGAACTTACACACGGACAGAGGTAAGTCAATCATTGGATTTACCAGTTTGTGATTACATTTAGTAGCCACCTAACCTAACGTGACCTGATCTAACCGTAATTTAGATTTTTTTTTAAATTGGTAGTGAAGTAACGGAAAAGATCAAATTTATATAAAGTACATAAATACATGCGTATAACCTAAATATTGATTTAACTCGTGCTTCCGTTATAATATATTATTGTTATATAATGTTACAATGTGATTAACTTCCTAAATTAAATATTTATAATCCAGGTTAGCTGATTTTACTTTATTCTTTTACAAAATTCTTAAAAGTTAATTACTGAAACTATAATAATAAATATAAATTCCTAATTCTATGATCTAGAACTTTTATTGGAAATATATGACAAGTTAAATGGATTTTTCATTCCTTGATGGAATAGTAGTTAACATGATTGCAATGCTCAATGGTTGCCATCGACGTGGACAACTCTATACAAGTCTGAGATGTCCGTATTGAGTGGTAGTCATTGTCCAAATGCTGTATGGAGTTTTGAACTGAGTGTGAAGCTTGTCATCTAGCTGACAATCAGACCAATACTACGTGGTTAGGATTCCATGTAAAGCTGTAGGTCCCTTTGTTAGCCTAACTCTTGGGCTATCAATAAATTGCTCTTCCAAAGAAACACTTGATTACAGTTAGTAACAATGACTACACTCGTTCGTCTACAATCACCACACTTATTCGCTACTCATATTCATCCATATATCTACGATTGGTGTCTTAATGATGAATAATCTACATAATAAAAAAAGTAACTTAAAAGATGGTGTTTGTTATGTACGCTACTGATTTATGGGATAGTAAAATATTTTTGTTTACCATAGCCTAGCCATATTATAATTTTTTTTATCTTTGATTTTGACTAGTTTCATTGTTGTACCATGAACATCATAGTAAAGGGGGTGCTGGGGAACTGTTTTCATGGCGGTCTATCTGAGTAAATGAGTTTGTATGAATATAGTTTATCTTTATAATTTTTATTCATTTTTTCAATGTCTTTGATTAAAGACCTAATGACATTTGATTATCCAAGGAAATCAACTGAGCCCTTTGAACATTTGTTATGATTGTTTGCTATCAAACTAAGAACTTTTAGCTTATTAAGCTAGGCTTTAACTAACTAAACTACTCTCCCATAAACGCACAGCGGTATTGACCCAACCATCCACCCATACACGTACATTGGTATTTACCCACCCACCCATACACGTACAGTGGTATTTACCCACTCACCCATACACGTACAGTGGTATTGACCCACCCACCCACACATACACGTACAGTGTTAGGGGCCTATTTACCCACCCACCCATACACGTACAGTGGTATTTACCCACCCACCCATACACGTAAAGTGGTATTGATCCACTCATCTCATTTTCTGTTAATTGTTTCAAATTGTAAATTAAGGTGTGTAACAGGTAAAAAGGAAACAGAGGTCGCTTTCGTATGGCCCCAGCAAATGCTTTTGTGACAGTTATATGTAGATTAAAACTAATGTACATCTTTATACATCTGTAGTAATAATTACTACGTTTATCCTTGAGTAATTAGCGGTATACAGGGAAGGACTGGCAATGAACTGGATCTGCCTCGTAGGGAAACTGGATAGATAACTACTAAACACACTTTTAGCGCACTATTAGATGTCCTTCTATTACCTTTTTCTCTGTGGTTCTGTTCAAGGTTTAGTTAATTTGATCATTTTGAATTTTTTTTATAGTTTTATATAAGGTTAAATATAAAAGAGGACTTAATATTCCACCCTTCAATAATTCATTCAATACATCGTACAACAGTGTGAATATAAATTCTCTATTGCGTGATGAACAATTAATTTAACCCTGTGATGAACAATTTAATGACAAAGCCGTTGCCAAAACTGTTAAGCCGTTGTTACTAATTAGTTGATTAAATAAAGCTTATCAGAGCAGGTAAATATACCAGCCCTATTAAAATGGGCCGGACGTTCACCAGCCGTGCTGCGGAGTTGTGAAAGCATATCGTTGTGAACACAGGGTAGGCCAGATGAGTAATTTGAACGGACGGGGAAGCGTGGAACAAGCTGTACTCTGGGCATTGTTTGAATATCCGAAACCGTTGGATTGTGAGGCGTTGTTGTGCTGATTTCAGCAAACACTGATTTAATTATATAGTTTAACTAGGAGACACCCCTGCACGCTTCACGTGCCAAACCCGACTCTCACTGCGCTTGACACACCTCGGTCTCCGGCCTCGGCATGTGACTATTAACTACAAATAATAGTATGTTAACTGTATAACATAAAATCACAATATTAAATGTATTTACAGTATCTCACTGACATTACTTGCGTATCAATTTATTAGTGTAAATACTCAATGGTATTACTTAACCTATTTCAAACGTGTTCATTTCATTTGTTTTTGTTTAACAGCTGAAGATTAAACTCTTAATGCATCAATAGAGTAATGTCAAATATACAAAATACGCATGTTTATTTATTTACAAAACAGCTGTTATTAATTTACAGCTCAAAGTTATTCTTATTGAAAAAGGACATTTTTAGGGGCTATTTGTACCCATTAGGAATGGAATTTCGAAAAAAATCCTTTCTTAATGGGCCCCTTGATACTAAAGCCAACTTCATTTAAAATTTCGTGTAAATCTGTTTTGTGGTTTTTGAGATTTCGTGATCAGTGCATGAGTCAGTGGTATTAGGCTTGATGAGCCAAGTATTGAAAGGCCAAAATTAATCCGTTACCTGAAATAATAACCAACAACAACATTTAAGTACTTTTATATACGTAAAGAATTCACAATATTTAAAGCCTATTGCTTTTGGAACAACTTAATAAATAATAGTGTATTTCAATGAATATACAGTATTCTAGAAAGAAAAATTACATTAGATAGGCCTAACTTTAGTAAATAAATAATTAAATTGAAATTTCTACTATAAATGGTTGAGAAAATGAAACTTTTCATTGTGAAAATGAAACTTTATTTTTCTTTGTTATTAAATTCCTATTTATTATATAGAAGCTGATCGTAGAGATACGGTATATGGTTGAGTATGAGAGGACAATGAGATGAACGAGTTTAGGTTTTGTTGCTAACTAATATCTAATACTCCTTAGAACGAGCTATTTATAGAAACCTACAGCTTTACGTGGTATCCGAACCACTTAAACTTGGTATGGATTTATGAAAATTGATAATACTCAGTTATCTGGACCCTGACTACTACCCAACATGGACACACCAGACTTCACTAGCAGTGTCCGCGTAGATGGAAACCATTGAGCGGTAACCATGACAGTATTAAGGAAACCGAGCATAGAAAGTATCGCCTAGAATCACCACAGCATTTTGTCCCCAACTGGCTGAATTACAACATTGCACCACTAGCGCCGACAATGTTATTGTGAGTTAATATTGTTTTTGCCAGGAAATGACGACTCTACAAAGATTGTAAACATTTAAATTATTTGAAGGTTCTTGAAATGTTCTTAATGAACTTTTCCCCACTACACTTCGTCGCCTATCTGGGATACATAGTGCCATTGTACCGACTATAACATTATAGCTAATAAAAATATATATTGTAAATTTTATTCAAACTTGTTTTTAAATTCGTATTGGTAAAATTAAACCAGATGTAAGCTGGTTTAACTATACCGTTTTGTATAACTCCCTCCAGACTAATTTTAGAATATTATATGTTTGATATCGGACCCAACATCTAGTGTAGGCTACATAATAAGTCCTTGCCTGTTCCATCAAAGAAGCTGGATGAATGTGCTATGCTAACGAGCCAAACCGGAAACGGATGAAGGTGGTAGAGACCGGTCCATTTCCGTTTTGTAATCGTGGCGTCATAAACATGATCGCCATCACTCCAATCCGGTCTGCCAGAGATCGGCCACTGAACTCTCCACTCTGCTAATATAAAACCAGTTGCCTTGTATGGCTAATTAATCCTTTCCGATCACGACAAACCAGACATTGTTTCCCACAGTTTGGGTCTCATCCGTTTTGTTTTTGTCCCCTCGCTATCATAAACAACGTGTCCTTATAAAATCAGTGTTTTAATTATAAATATCAGTTGGCCACTTTATTATATTACAAATGTTCAACCATATGATGGTCACCCGTAAAGATCACCTTAGTTCTATAGTTTATAGTAACTCTTGTATCCTTTTTACTAGGAAGTTAAAATGAGCATTTTTATTAATCTTTTTGAAAATGCAATTTTCGTTTTTGGAATTTTTACTCATGCGGTAGCTTTTATGGACAGTGAAATTAATAAACTTATTCATATAATTTTAATCACAGAAAAGAAATAAAAAAAGGTCACATAAAATATTGCGCTGAGTGTGTGTGGAGACGGTAGTTATTTCTCCAGGTTTCCATGCGAGAAGGGCCAGCACCTTGTCAGTCTCTTTCCTACACCTCCTCCCCCCAAGTATTTCAAGATAAACGTAGTAATTATTTCTACAGATTAGCAAAGCTGTAGGTTAAATTAGCTGGATTATTTGTAATCTATTATAACTGCCACTGAGACATTCCTTGAGGCGTACAAGAAAACAACCTCTGTTTTTTTTTTTTTTTTTTTTGTAGCTTACTTATCGCTTATATCATATTAATTTAGCCTGCTATTGTTTAGAAACACTATTGTTACAATAGTAACAGTGTGGTATTGCAACTGTAGAGACGTGCCTAATAGCTATTATAAATCTACTACTATATCTCTTTTGAAAAAATGTTAATCCAAAACTGTTTTTTATACATTTTTATTTAATTCTTTGGTTATCTCCATCAAATGGATCACAAAACTACAATTGAGTAATCCGTCTTTACAAGAAGCTATTTATAAATGTTCGGTGACCAGAGCATTAATTTGACTTTCACTTTAAAGTTGGAATCCGATCCACGTGGTTTACTGCCGTTGTTGATGAGCTCATATCTCGCAAGGTGAGACCAAAAACCCCTTTACTAAAACCTGGTACTGTAGTTACATGTTTATGACCGTTGTTGAGCCATTAAATAAATGTAAAATGCTTGTGTTGGCGCCTCAGCCCCCCCCCTCCCCGGCTTTTCAATCTACTATCATACCTTCAAGTATCTTGATTACACTGCACCACTGGCCTGGCCAATCATATAATAAAATATGTTTTATATACCTATGAAATAACATAATTTATGTGTTATTCCTTAACACTACATACCATAAACAGTATAACATTAAGGGGACCGTTTCTCACCACAAAAAGCCATAACTTAATAGACCGTAACTTGATTTATGTAAAAACATGAGTATCTTGTGTAAAACTTTACATATTATTCTTGAAGATCTTGAATTGGCCGTTTCCCTCCGCGAAAAACGCCAAAAACATGAGTTTCTATTTCAATGATTCCGTTCGTAATAATTATCGGATGGTAACAATTAAAATGTCGTGTAAAAGGCGAATACCTATTTTAGTGGACGGTAAGTTGTTTTTTTTAATTTATTATTTTTATACTTTTTGCACTGTTAATTATGTGAAACTATAAATTTCGTTCTTGATGGTTTTACATTCTAAAAGACTCAAAGTATGGTCCACCAGATTGGACCTTTAATAATCATAAAGTGTTCACTATAACTCATTATAATAATAAACACAAACCGTACAGTTGAAATAGAAAAACATGTTTTAGCCATCGATCTATATATAGATCGATGGTTTTAGCTCGCTGACGGTAACATTGCATTGCCACCATAACTGGGGCTGTCGACTTCCCAGCAATTCGACTTGACAGTTTGAGAAACCCCCCAGAAAGCCTGCTGGTGGTAGTTGCATATCCATTATAGGGCTGTCGAATACCTAGCGGTGATTTGGCGAATTGGAAAATGGCCACGTTACTTAATATACATAAAATATATTAGTACAAATTATCAGATATTAGCACAACTTTCGTAAGCTGCTTTATTTTAGATTCAACAAGATAATCGTAACAACAAATATAATTAAGATCCCTTATCCAAGTTGTAAAGATTATTTATTAAACTATAAATAATTCATAGATTATTCAGACAAAAAATATAATTAAGTTCACTTATCCAACTTGTAAATATTACGGTTAATTTTTAAACTATAAATACTTCGTAGATTATTCAGACAAAAAATATAATTAAGTTCACTTATCCAACTTGTAAATATTACGGTTAATTTTTAAACTATAAATACTTCGTAGATTATTCAGACAAAAAAACAATTAAGTTCGCTTATCAAAGTTATACAATTATGATTACATTTTAAACTATAAATAATTCATAGACTATTCAGACAAAAAATGTAATTAAGTTCGCTTATCAAAGTTGTATACATTAAGATTAATTTTTAAACTATAAATAATTCATAGGCTATTCAGACAAAAAATACAATTAAGTTCGCTTATCCAAACTGTAAATATTACAATTAATTTTTAAACTATAAATACTTCGTAGATTATTCAGACAAAAAATACAATGAAGTTTGCTTATCCAAGTTGTAAATATTACAATTAATTTATAAACTATAAATATTTCGTAGACTATTCAGACAAAAAATGCAATGAAGTTTGCGTATCCAATTTGTAAATATTACAATTAATTTTTAAACTATAAATACTTTGTGGATTATTCGGACAAAAAATACAATTAAGTTCACTTATCCAAGTTGTAAATATTACAATTAATTTTTAAACTATAAGTACTTCGTAGATTATTTAGACAAAAATATAATTAAGTTCACTTATCAAAGTTGTAAAATTAAAATTACTTTTTAAACTTTAAATAATTCATAGACTATTCAGACAAAAATACAATTAACTTCACTTATCTAAGCTGTAAAGATTAAGATTACTTTGTAAACTATAAATACTTCGTAGATTATTCAGACAAAAAATACAATTAAGTTCGCTTATCCAAGCTGTAAATATTACAATTAATTTTTAAACTATAAATACTTCGTAGATTATTCAGACAAAAAATACAATTAAGTTCACTTATCTAAGCTGTAAAGATTAAAATTACTATGTAAACTATAAATACTTCGTAGACAATTCATCAATGATAGTCTATATTTACAGTAGACAAGACCACTCTTGTGTGGTTGACCCGGTCATTCCAGTCGATATACTCGTTAACTAGTTATCTTATCAATGTCATTCGATTAAATTGTCACCAATTAGCATGTGAATGGCTTCCTAAAAATACTCCACTTGAATGTGTCTTTGTTATTCATGAATTCTCTGAACTCTGACAGGCTTCCTGGAAGATGACTTTGAATTGCAAAGAAACTGCCCTTGACCTTGATGCTGTATTGATGACAAAGGTTTTTCATCAATTTTCAGTATTTAGATTAAATTATTTCGATTATGGGATTATAATTGTTCTATTTAGATTAATATTCAGATGTGAGATTGATTGTACGTATTTTAAGGCAAATATGAATGATTACTTGATGACTAGTGTAGTCTTGTTATTAACTAAGGTCGACTTTCCTTAGAAAGAGCCATATGTTAATAGTCCAATAGTCAGGACAACTAAAGGGACCTATTGAAATCTGAACCACGCAGTATTGGTCTGATTTTCAGTTAAGCCTGATACTCAGTTATCTTGCCTAAACATCAACCGGACCCTGACTACCACCGAACACGGACACGTCAGAATTCTCTAGTAGTATTCACTTAGATGGCAACCATTGAGTGGACGCTGTGTTCCAGTATTGAAAGGACCGAATATAGAACCTATCGCCAAAAATCTCCATATCACTTTGTCCTCAAGTAGATGGTTTACATTTAAAGCTTTACATTAAAGTTAAATTTGCCAATTTAAAAGTTCAGATTTGAAAACGCTACATAATAGCTACAAACAGTTTTTTAGCTAGGGATTTTTATGTATTTTACTGCTGTTTTTTGATTATATTGTCTTTCATAACTATTTAATTTTTAACTAACGTTATAAAATATGTTGTTTAAAGAACGAAAAATTGTTTTTCACATCAAATATACTTTTTCTTTTAAAAATTAAGATAAATTAATAAAATGTAACGTAAACAAGATAAAAAGTGTAAAAACAATTGATTTCCCCTGTAAAATATATATTTATAAATTATTTAATTTTTACTGAGAACGTTAATACATAGAAAAACATAAGTAAATGAATATTGTTGTTTAGAGTATAAACCATGATTGAATAATTAATTATTAATAATATAATATATGCTATAGTAACTTCAGTTTTTGTCTTTAATTACTTTAATAAATACGTTAACTTAAAAATTGTAATAACTTATAATATAAATAACATGGCAAGGTTTAGTAATAATAACAGTCTTCCACTAAACTGCCTAGACTCAAACACTCTGATAAGAGTTTGAGTTGTGTGTTATTATGGACTTGAGTTGTTATTGTCATTCCTGCATCAACAAAAGGAAAGCCTGTTCTGTGGGAGGGGGGAGTAGTGCAATGTTGAGTATAACTTCTACGGGCTTTCAAAAATCATAGATTTGCATTAAAATAAAGAAACATTTCTAAATGCATCCCAAATGTTGCTATTAATATAAAATAGTGATAATATTGTGAAATAAAATAAATAACACTTATTTATTTGAGTATACAAAATCGCAGGTAATAAGCATAACAGCATTGTCACAAATTATTGCAAACATTATTTTTTTTTTAACTATTTTTATATGTGACACTATGTTTATTAGTTAGTTTTCATTCATTTAACACAACTCCGAAACTTGTAGGTACAATACAAATAATTTAAAAAATTTAAATATCGTGAGTGACCTTGGTCCCGATTAGCAGGACAGCAGAGGATTGTACATAAATAAATGTCCTGCTATGCGGGACAGCAGATACAATGGACATGGCACCCTATTATAAATCAGAGCTAAGAGGTAAAATGGCGCTGTCCTGCATTGCAGGACAGCAGGAGAGGTTCTTACAAAGTTCAAACATTTATAGGAGAGTATTAAGGGTTCATTAATAACACTTCCTAAGGAATGGTTGTAACAACGACTTTGTCCTATAATATACACTCATCACACTCATTCGAAATTCATATTTTCCATATATTGATGATCGGCGTCTTAAAAATAAATTAGGAGACACCCCTTTTTCACGTGCAAACACCGTCACTCGCTGCGCTCGTGTCACCTCGGCATGGGACTTTAAACTTAGTAAAGTTTACAGCATAAAATATTAGTAATTAAACTGCATTAAGTAAATACATATTAGTTTAATTAATTTACAGTAGCTCACTCACTGCACTTGATTTACACTATATTTATAGTAAAATTGTTATTACTAAGCCTATTTCAAATGTTTTCATTTTATTTAACGGCTGATGATATACACTCAGACGGACATATATTCGTTCTTTGACAATTAACTTGATATTTGACTGTGCTGCTCTCTATGTTTAATCTAACAAGTTATTTGTATCATTTAACATTTGTTTATGCCGCTAGCTGGTAAATTAACATTAATCTCCATAAGAATAACATTGCAACTTTGACGCCGTACCATAAAAACATGGTAATTAAAAATATCTAGCTTGGTTACGACTTAAAAATCAAAATTAGCTTTTGAATAAAAAAGATTTCATCAAAATCGGTCAAGTAATAAGTTCAGAAGTTGAATGAACTAAATAACCCGATCGTTTTAATATATAGGATAAAATTATTACCACTCAAAGAATAATTTACGTACTGTTCTCTGAAGGAGATATTCCAGGAATTTACGTACTGTTCTCTGAAGAAGAATTCTAGGAATTTACGTACTGTTCTCTGAAGGAGATATTCTAGGAATTTATGTACTGTTCTCTGAAGGAGATATTCCAGGAATTTACGTACTGTTCTCTGAAGGAGATATTCCAGGAATTTACGTACTGTTCTCTGAAGGATATATTGTAGGAATTTACGTACTGTTCTCTGAAGGAGATATTTCAGGAATTTACGTAACGACTTATAAATTAAGAAGAAAAGCATTCATAGTTATGGCATTTACAAAGTTAACATTGTTTGAATACGTTACGTAATCACACTGTAATTGAGTGTATGAAATACATAGAGAGACAAAATGACGTGGAAACTCTATTCTTAATATTCAATAACCCACTTCAGTCATATATGGCTTCTTTTGATGTCGCTCGAATGAGAGCCAAGGGTCAAAAAGCAATTGCAGGGCGGAAGAAACCCTGACCAACTTCCGTCAGTCCTGTGTCACTCTACTCGTCTTGGGATTGAGGGTCTTCTCAAAGGGCGTTTTAACTACCACCCTGCATCTAATAAAGCAAAGCCAAGTACGATGGAGTAACCAAATTATATATCCCTTTAGCCTTTGTCCTATAATTACATTTTAAAATTAATATTTTGAAAATTTTCGTAAGTATTACATGAGATATACGATACGAGTTAGATTATAGGCCCTGATTTTAGAATTATTGCTGGGAGAGTTTGGGAAACAAGTGTTGTTAGTATTTTGTATGTACTCAGATACAAGTCTTAAACTACTTTTAAATTATTGTTACTTTTTGTTCTTAAAAGTTTTCTTTTCTTGTTTAGCTACTATCTTTTTGAGAGTAGGCTTATGTTTACGAATTTCTATGCAAAATATAAAATATTTTTACTAAAAAAATTAATAAAAATCTACACTAGGTCTGTTCAAAATATTTGTAGTTTTAACAATAAAATCGTGTTTTTATTTATAACATTTAAATACTTTTATGCACAACTTCATTACATATTATACATTGACTATGTAATGTATTCTGAAAACGAAATTGAGTCCGCTTTGCTTATTACAGAAACTTTAATTGATTTAAAAATCAGCTGATTGAGAACTATTTAGGAATGATTTGTTTACCTGGTAAACTACACAATAAACATGAAAATAGTACAACAATTTGCTGATTCGTATCGATTGAGTACTTGGGTACTCAGTCAACTATGATTATATATTAATTAATGTCTGTAATCATTATATAAATATCTTTTAAAGCTAATAATGTTTTTAAAATTATTTTTTATTTAATATTTACTTTATTTAGTGCAATTATTTACAAATATTAACTCAATAATCTATAAATTTATACGAAATATCCTTATTTCACTATGGTAATGTCTGGTATATGAATAATGTCTTAACTGAAAAATGAGGTTAGGAATTTAAAGTCCTCTCTTCAACTCATTCTTATATAAAACTTAGAAACAACTTTAAAAAAACTAAGTAAAACTTAACAAAAATCACTTTATAAAGTGAAACAATTAATCAAAGACGGTAGAAAGATTAATTAAATTTCAAACATGACACTAATATTTACTTTATCAGTAAGTTTATTGTTGATTGATTAATTATTGAGATTAATTGTTGTTTACTATAATTTTTCATAGTTTATTTAATGTTATCCCTGAATAGTTGTTGTACGTAGTTATCATAGTTAATTGTTTTTGTTAAAGACTTATCCTAATTATATAACGTCATGGTACAGTGAAAGAAGAATATAATTAACTAGCTGAACCCGGCGGACGTTGTCTCGCCTTTCATTTTTCATTGACATACCAAAATAAAGCAATAAAAAGAATTATAGAAAAAAACATTATTTATTAAATGAGTGCAAGAGGGTAAACAATAATTTGGTCTTCTTATTTCGTGTATAAATGTAAAGGTTTTTTTGTAGTGTGTGCTACACTCTCAAGGTGAAATGTAGAACTACAATAAATCAAAACATATACAGTACTGTTGCTGTGAGAACTTTAAGCTGCTTATGGCATGTGAAACTACATTAAACCACACAGTCATATGTTTTTTGTAAACAATTCAGATTCTCCATTTGAATAACATGGGATCTTTAGGAGCCCGTGGGGCGGGACCCTGTCTGTGGACGGATCTGCATCAAACTTCACAGAAACCATCTCGGGAGTATACAGGACAACATCCTAAAGTTTCATGGCGATCGGTTGGATGGTTTGGCAGCGCATAAACTTCAAACATATATATATATATATATATATATATATATATATATATATATATATATATATATATACATATACATACAAACATCCTCTTTTATAAATATAGATTATTGTTAGTGGACTAGATTAACATAACCAATTAGTTCCATAACTAATTATTCTACTTATTTATAACGAATGAGGACATTTTCTGTTATTTCACTCTTACTACTTTAGAGTTAGGCTATGTTGAGGTTTTTTTAGGTTACGTTAGGTTTGTTTAGGTAACGTTAGGTTTGTTTAGGTAATGTTAGGTTTGTTTAGGTTACGTTAAGTTTGTTTAGGTTACGTTAGTTTTGTTTAGGTTACGTTAAGTTTGTGTAGGTTACGTTAGGTTTGTTTAGGTTACGTTAAGTTTGTGTAGGTTACGTTAGGTTTGTTTAGGTTACGTTAGATTTGTTTAGGTAACGTTTGGTTTGTTTAGGTTACGTTAAGTTTGTTTAGGTTACGTTAAGTTTGTGTAGGTTACGTTAGGTTTGTTAGGTTACGTTAGATTTGTCTAGGTTACGTTAGGTTTGTTTAGGTTGCGTTAGGTTACGTTAATTTTGATTAGGTTACGTTAGATTTTTTTAGGTTATGTTACGTTTAGTTATGTTATGTTCGGTTTGGTTACGTAAGGTTAACCTAACTTATACTTAACGGAAAATATCCACAAATAATATTAAATACTTGTACTTAATGCCAATAATTTTACAAAGAAAAAGAATCTAGATTAACTCTCACGTCACCATAACTAGAGCATATACAGTGAATGCATTTAATATAAATTGTATTTTCCCTATAAATAATACATAAACATACAAATTTTTAAAATGTAATTAACTTATTATTTTACCGGACAAAATCAAAATTAGATTCATACAGACTTATTCACTCAGGTATCAATTATACATCAGTATCAATTATTTACAAACTTAACAGCTTTATGCCCCAATTACGGGCGTGGTAAGTACGAAACCTTTGAGGTGTTTCCCGTTACAGGATATTCGCCTAACCCTTCCATTAGGTGCCAGCGCACCTGGCTTTCATAATATCCATTCTCCTTAGCCAAAGGAAAAAGGAAAGTGGCTGTTTTACTAATTACTGATGTATTAGTACGGAAAGCGTATAAAATTAGAATTTTTTTGTTTATTAAAAAATTGTGTAATCAGTTAAAAAATTAACATTGAGTAATTCAATGATAAGAAAAATGCGTAGATTTTTCGGGAACGTGATATTATTGTAAATGGTTTCTTTTATGTTTTTCGATATGTTCTATTAGCTGAATCGTTTGGTTTAGAAATATGTTATTACATAAGGTCTGTAGAACATAAAAGTTGGAAAGTTCTATATTATGAAAAAATGAAAACAGAAAAAAAACAACTTGAGATATTACAGATAAAAATAAGGAAATCAATCTTGGTTGTTAATTTTTTTTCAGTTTCCCTAGTTTAAACAATTAAATTAAATAACATTGAGTTCAAAGTTCTAAGTCAAACGGTCATGTATTCATTTTCTAATAATTGTATTATCATAATATTACGGAAACTATTATTAGGATTCTTTATATTTGCAATTTAATGATGCGTTAAAGTGCGTTTTTATTTTTATTTTTAAAATGAATAAACTGCCTAACAAAAATATAAGGGGATTAAACAAAATAAATAAAGTTTCACTACTTTAAAAATCAAGTTTATATTAATCATAAGAAATTACTAAATTGTCCAGGACTAGTGAAGAAAAAAGATACGAATGATTATGTGAAAAAAAACAAGAAGTAGTGTAACTTTGTTTTTAGTTTACATCATTTCATAACCCTATAACAGTTTAATACACAAAACTACAGTATTATTTGTACTCAAGGTAGATTCAATTTCTATATGTCGAAATTTAATTAATAAAACGTAATACATAGTTTATTTGTCATTGCAAAACACGATAGGCCTAAGTATAATTATAATTACAGTACAAATACTGTAATTCACACAACAGTTCACACGGGCCTTCAGGCCTGTGCGTGAACTTAATTCAATGACCGTTAGCTCTCAAAAAAAAAAAATTGTAATCCATCACAAATTTGTTATTTTAATTTGTATTAAATCCGAGCTAAAGACAACCGAAAACTTTTAAACACATTTGTAATTTCTTCAAATTATGCTCAGTCATCGTATAACATTCATTGGCATATTTCTGCTTATCAATCACGTCAAAGTGGATGGTATGTACCAAGATATAAATAGATATATGAATAACGTTAATAAAGAACTCCATAGCTATGAATGATAATCCACCCAATGAATATTAAAATAATGTAGGTCTGCTAATTTCGTATTGAATTCTTTATCATATACCCTTATGCGTGCATAAATGTAACATATGAACTGTTAACATTATGAACGTTATGTTTATATTCGACTCGTATTTTTAGAGGTTCTGTCATCAAAATATTTTGTTCGTCATAGAAAATAATATGTAAACTGTTCTTTTTTCATCCATGACTATTATTGCTGCTTAACTACAGCAATAACAGTCGGAAAACAAAGTTATCTTAGAACTAAAGGTTTCAGATAACTTTGAGATCACTGATTCGTGTGTTCAGTGAAAATTAAGGGAAAACACTACCTAGAATAATGCTGTATGTTAAAAAACATATTATAAATATATATATATATATATATATATATATATATATATATATATATATATATATATATATATAAACAGTATGATGTCGTCAAGCCTCAACATGTGCACATTTGGAATTCAAAACCACGTTTATTCGTTGATTATAAATGTTCACAAAACATGTTAGCAGCCTTCAAGTTTGTTGGACAAAAACAAGTTAGGCCTTCCTCAATCTCCACAGCACGTGTTTGGGTGGGCGGAAGGATACCTGTACCACTTCTTGGTATTCTTCCATAAGTATTTTCCTTCCAAACCATACTAAGTGTGGATTTTTAACTTGTAAACTTTCACAGTGTTTAGTAGTATTTTTGTGTTGACAATTATTTACTTAAATGAACGTTAAATTCAGTTGACACATGAAATCAGGGGGATTGTAACAATATTTTCACAATGTAACTTAGATTTTAAGTGAAGTCCCTTTTGAAAACAAACTATTGAGAAATGCCTTTGGGCCCACGAGAGGATATGAGACATTATAAATAAAATATATTAAAGAGATGAGAGTTGTATTCTGAACATCAGACGATACAGACGGTCCCAAGGATCGCCGTTTGTGGTGGGCTAAACGTATATCATGAAAGGAAAACGAAGTCTGATTAAGCAGGTTGGGAAGGAACAGACTTATGGAAGAATACCAACAAGTGGAAAATGTATACTACACGTGCTGTGGAGATTGAGGAAGGCCTAACTTGTTTTTTGTCCAACAAACTTGAAGGCTGCTAACATGTATTGTCAACATTTATAATCAAAGAATAAACGTACAGGGGTATTGACCTACCCACCCACCCATACACATACAGGACTTGTAAATGTGCGGGGTTAGGTATTTCGATAACTCTGTTCGTGTATTCTCTACGCTGCACTGTTTTGACTGCAAATTGTTGATTTTTATTTCATATACTCCCGAGTAAAATTAAAAAATATAATTATTCATTATTAAGACTCGGATCGTTACGATATGGGCGAATATGAGGTGCGAATGATTGTGATGAGTGTATATGAACGAGTGTAGTAATTGTTACTAACTAAGGTCAACTGTTCCTCAGAAACAGCTATTTATTAATACCCCAATAGCAAGGGCACATAAGGAACCTACAGTTTTACGTGGAATCCGAACCACGTAGTGTTGGTCTGATTTTCAGCTAACTGACAAACATCAGTTCTTTGCTCTACTTAACATCTGAATCCTGACTATCATCCAACAGGGACCCCAGACTTCTCTAGGAGTGTCCACGTCAATGGCAACCATTGAGCGGACGCCATGTTGGTTTTAAGAAGACCAAACATAGTACTTGCCGGAAACACATCTCACATTTGCGAAAATATTTATTATAATGTAAAATTGTACCTATTTGAAAAGAAATATTGAAGTATGACAAACGCGAATACATAAAATTCTTTGCTGAGTTACGGAAACGCAATGGTAAAAGTGAGGTAAAATATAGCCAAACACAACTATAGAGTATAAAAATTACTCCGGAGTTTTTGCGTTTAAGGGAATGAAGGTAGCGGTTCCCCTCTGTTGACACTCGAGGAAATTGGATTCCGAGGAGGAATTTCAGGTGGGTGTATACTCTGAAGTCCTCATAATGTGGAAAGATCCAGAAATTTTAATTTACTGGGATAGTTCACTATATCTCCGAGAAACAGTGAGAGTGTTGAGATATATATAGAACGATAAGATCTCAAGTAAAGACAATACAATTCTACATATAATTAATGATTCCAAAGAATTTGCACAAACTTTTCCCCATATTAAGCACTAAAAAAATCAAAACTTTGAAAATTACCAATTTTAAAAATATTTGTTTGCCATAACTCAAAAAGTAGTTATGTTAGAGACATGCGATTTTTACTAAAACATTTAAAATTGTAATTCACATCTTTCCTGAAAGTGTAATCAAAATCATTAGAGCCATTTTGGAGAAAATGTAATTGTTGTATGTTTTTGTGAGTAGAAATAAAAAAAACCAAAATTTCAATAAAGTGAAAATATGGTCTAAAGATATTAGCTAAACACATTTACGTACCAATTTTCATAAAAATTTATCCACCCGTTTAGTCTCTAGCGAACTGCACATACACACATACGGACAGACACCAAAATATGTTTTCGAAAGCCCCAATTTTTTGGTTCAGGGGACTCTAAACAAATGTTTTTTTTTTACGATGACAATAATTTCTCTATGCTCTATATTAATAATTTTACATTAACATGTCTTAAGTTTAAATATGCAATAAGCCACAACTAGTCAATGCACTATTATTTAGATTATCATTTTAATGTAAACATTAAATTAATTAACATTTCAAACTAGTAATATTTAGGGTATTTATGTAATACACAAAACAAATTATTGCTAGTTTCCACTAAACAGTTAAGGCCTTACTTTTTTCAAATCATAAAAAATTTGTTAATTGTGATGTAGAATGAATATTCTGCCTATGTTTTATGTATTACTGTTAATATTCATTATTCGTTATTCACTATTCATTATTGATTATTAAGACGCCTATCGTCAAATGGGCAAATAAGTATGATGAGTGTAGATGAACGATTGTGGTCATTGTTACTAATTAAGGTAGAATGTTCTCGGAAAGATCTTTTTATAAATAGCCCAATAGGTAGTGCAACTAAGGGGCATACACTTTACGTGGAGGCCGAACCACGGAGTGTTGGTCTGATTTTCAGCTAGCTGACAAGCCTAATACTCAGTTCTCGACCTTGACTACCATCTAGATTGTCATCCCATCTTTCCCGATTTAATATCATCAATCAACATCAGTATGGATTTCAACAGGGAAAGTCAACAACTTCAGCTTTGTATGACTTCATAAATAAAATTTATAAGGCCTTGGATGAGTTGCAGGTGGCTATCGGCTTGTTCTGTGACTTATCCAAGGCTTTTGACTGTGTTCATCACAATATTTTACTGTCGAAGCTCAGTCATTATGGAGTCAGAGGAGTAGCTTTGGAGTGGTTCCAATCTTTTCTGTCTGGTCGCAAACAGCGTGTCTCTTTAAATACACAAAAAGACTGCTTTTATTCACCGTGGGAATTGATTTCCATGGGTGTTCCTCAAGGTAGCATCCTTTCTCCCATTCTATTTTTAATCTACATAAATGACTTGAAAATTAAATGCGAAGATTCACACATCAATATGTTTGCTGATGACGTGTCTGTCATTATCACAAACAAAAATTCTGATTCTTTAGGAACCTCTGTTAGTCGAACAGTAATTGAACTTCTCAAATGGTTTCAGGACAATGGACTTTTGCTAAATTTAACTAAGACGGCAGCTGTATTTTTCCATAAAAGTGTTTTGATACGTCCATTGATTCATGAAATACCCATCACCCCATCTTGCATCCTTAATATAAGACAAAATGCAGTATTCCTTGGAGTAAATATAGATCAAACCCTGTCATGGGGAGTTCATTTAGAAAAACTCAATAAAAAATTAAATTCTGCTACTTATGCTATTCGGGTGCTAAAGCCTTGCAGTAGTACTGAAACATTGTTAGATGTGTACAGAGGTTACTGTGAAAGCATCATACGGTACGGGATTTCCATTTGGGGCTCTTGCTCCCAACTTGAAAAAATCCTAAAAAGTCAAAAAAAAATATTAAGAATTATATTTAATATCCCTCAACGACACTCATGCAAAGATCTTTTCAAAAAACACAAAATTCTTACAGCTCACTCGCTATACGTACAGGAAGTCCTAGTTCTTACATTCAAAAAACGCGATGACTTGGAACGCATAGGAGACCCCCACGGACACAATACAAGACACAGACAGGATTTGCGCTACTTACGGCACAGAACCACTACTTTTGAAAAAAGTCCGTTGTATTCTGGTTTGAGACTTTTTAATAAACTGCCTTTAGAAATAAAAAAACAACAGTCACTGGCCAAATTCAAAAAACTGATTAAATCCTTACTTGTCACACAGGCGATATATTCAGTGAAGGAATTTTTAAATCATTAGACATTATTCTATTTTATAAAATTGAATTTCATCATAAGTTATCATGAATTCCCTTGTCTAGTTTTAATATTGATTAACGAACCACCATATTTGTGAAATGTAACAAATGAATTGTGGTAATAAAAATGCTTATTGCTTATTGCTTATTGCTTATTAAACAATGACTCCTCAGACTTCTCTAGTAGTGTCCACGTCGATGTCAACCTTTGTGCGAACGCCGTGTCGGAATTAAGAGGACCGAGCATAGAACCCATCGTCTACAATAACCTCCTGTTTTAAAATGTGCAAATACAATTAGATGATATGGAATGAGTTTATTCCACATGATAATTTTAAAATATTAAATACAATAATTTTTAGGAAAAATACAACTACCCCTTCTCCTACTGTAGGTTGGCTGTCGTAACAGATCAATTAGCATTACAAAGAGTCACGACCTCTTATCTTATCTCTTAGCTTCTACTAGGTCACTGCAATGTATATCCTTACTTCTACTAGTATAACTAACTTGCGAACTTGTACACAACTTCTACATAATCAGATTTATTAATAATTGATACATATTTAACTGAACTTTAATAATGTTGTTATCAATTTTATATCGCATAAATAAACAATTAATGTAATTGGTTTAAGTCTTTGAATGTAAACAATTGATATACATAACATTTAGAATAAATTAATTTTAATACTATCTACATATATGTTAGAGCATTTACTGGCTGTTTACTATTGTTTCAACTCAAATAAAGTTTTTGCTTTTCATCAACATATTGTTAATTATACCTTGCATTTTAAAAGTAAAAGTAATAAAAATGATTTATTGATAATGTTGTCTATAAAGTTTGTCTGTATTGTAAAAAATATTCAAAATAAACATAAAACATAATCTCCAGTAATATATCCTTCCACTCCCCGATAAAAATACATGTCCCTACTTATAGTTACGTATGAAAATAAAGTAAAATAAAATTAAGTTGAAAATGTTTTATTTATATATTACAGAATCTATGTGGGATCATTTTTATTCTTTTTCCATTCAATGACCTGTATTTTTACGTATTTCTAGTCGAAGCTTTTTAAAGTTAATATTTTTTTGAGTTTACTGTGGGGGCCTTTAATCGGAAACATTGTCACCTGGAGATATCATTTTTAGTTAATTGATAATGATACAAGTATTTGTTAATTTTATTTAAACAAATACAATTTAAATTTACTTAAAAAATGCGCCACACCTTTGTACAGTTTAATATTCACCCTCTAGTGTCTCTATCAATTATTTTATCAAGCCAAACTGTGAATGACGTTTAAAAAGGCTTCTAAGCTATTTTTATCACGTATTTGCAAAATGGCAGGCTTAGGGTGTTGAGTGTTGCCTCACGGCTTTAACTCTGCCTCACCTAAATGGACGTGCTATTTCCCTCTAAAATTTATTTTGTCTCCTACTTAAATGAAATTATTCTCTTATTTTTGATTGGTATTTATTAAAACAATATGATAAATAAAATTCAGATACAATTTTTAAATTGTTTTACACGAGTGTTGAAAGCTATGTCATAATGTAGGGGAGTATTGATTGCGAATGATAGTAGGTTTTGTTACTAGCTCAGCTTAACCGATCATTCGAAAGGGCAAATTTAATAACAGCTTAATATGTAACCTGTAGGCTATTGATAATTTCAAATCAAAGAGCGGTGAACTTTATCAGGCGCAGTGCTGTAATCCAGCGACTCAGGTACAAAGTGTAGTGGACATTGTAGGTGATAGGTTCTATGCTCGGTCCTCTTAATACAGATATGGCGTCCACTTAATGGCCGTTATAGACGTGGACACTACTAGAGAAGTCTGTAAACATCAAATAACTGTAATATTAACTTTTACAGTTCATCACAGTTATTTTTTATAATTAAACACTCATGTGAAAATTAAACATGAAGGTGGTTAGTCACTCTCGTAATGTACGGCAGTGGAGTGATTTTCCCCTCCGCTGCTCAACCCTCTAAAGAATTTTTCAGTTTATTTGTAGTACTAAGGTTACTCCGAGATTTTTTCAATAAACTGAACTAAACATAGTTTTATTTAACTTATTTTCGTTAGGAAATATCTTATATAGTGAACTTGTTGGTATTGTAAAAGGGTGGAATATTATTGCGTGTATTATCTAATATAAAAACATCTACCCTTTCAAGAAGAATTATTCGCACTAAGAGTGGGACTAAACTAATCCTGTCAGTTAGCTGAAAGTCAGACCACTACTACGTGGTTCGGAGTCCAGGTAACGCTGTAGGACCATAGTTAATAGTCGTTGCCCTGGTTATTGGTCTGTTAATAAATAGCTCTTTCTGAGGAACAATCGACCTTAGTAACAATGACAACATTCGTTCAACTACACTCAACAAACTCTTCGCCCATATCTTGAACATTGACGTCTTATGAATGAATAATGAATATACCCAATTTTTTCAAGCCGGTTAGTATCATTAGGCTGGTTGAGAAAATAGAATGATTCCGCGCCAGTCGGAGCAAATTGTTCATTTCCATAAATATACTTGGTTTAAGACTTATGCATATTTATAACTTAACTGGACTGTTTTAATGGCAAAATCGATTCGATGTCATTATTATAAAACTAATTCACATGTATTAATGGTATGAAAATATATCTTAAAATATGTTTGCTTAGTATGATAGAAAATCTTTCTTAGTTTTTTGAATTACATACACATATATTTTGTTTTTATTTCAGGAAAAATTAGCATTATAATTTATAAAATTGCTAAATTAAATTATAGAGGTAAAATCAAATAGAGCCTACTTAAAAAAAATCCCCCATTTTTCCGTACACAACGGTCACTATTCAACAGTAATCATATGATTTTTTTTCCTTAAACAAGTACTGTAATTATAAAAGATAGTTGCATATCTTGGTCCCTTGATTTTCAACAAGATATGGCTCCGGAGTCAGATTGAAAATCGCATTTTAGTTTGGCGAACGGCCACAGGGAGCGGTGTTTAGTGCAGTACGTTGTCTGTGTTGGTAGTTTGCGTTTTAGGCACTAGGGGCGCTTCTTGGCTCAGCCGTCAAGGCATTTATTGCTCGGCCGTTCGCCCCTTGCACCATCTCTTCACTTTCTTTCTAATCTTTTATAGAACAACAGAAGGGAAGGGACGAGTGACTGACACCGCCAGCCGACATGGTTGTCTGGGGCCTTCCGCGGTCCGCTTGTCCTCATTCCTTCCAGTAGTACAAATAAATTAGATAGAGTTGCATCTAGTTTCTTGTTATTGAAACTAATAAAACAGAGTTTATACTACTTACCTAATACCTTTATTTCTGTTATGTTGAATTTAATAAACACAGCACTTAATGAAACTAGTATGAAAACTTGTTTGTTAGAATTAAATATCACAAAATTAGAATTTGTGGTATTTAAAATACGAGTATTTACAAGTAACTGACACAAACGAATGAAACCAATTTATAAAAGTGAATGACTAAATGTAAAATTAACAGAAAATAAAATAAAAAAAATTAATGACAAATTTCAAGTGGGTACACATGTGAAATAAAGGAAATTAATTAGAGTATCTGATAATTCAAATATAATAGTATGATGACAAAAATGGCGTGACAAAAATATTGATTATGTACCTCAAAATCATCGAACCATTTTTGAATTACAACTGAAAAATTATAATAGAGTCCTTATTGCTTATTAGTCATTGTAAGAATGACACAAATTACTGCAATTAAATCTTAACAAGCCTTACCTTTTATATTTTTAGTGGTCTCAGGTTTTTAAAATATTACACAGGTTTTTTGTATTTTAATAATTTAATAACACAAATAATATTAACAATATTGTCTTTACAAAAATACAAACATCAAACTGTAATCAATCTAACTTCTACAAAGTTTAAGTAAAAAGGATATTGTAATTAATTATTAACCCGCGTATAGCAATAGTATACATTCATTTAGTACTACCTGAAACTAAATCTTCACACTTAGTCAAATTTGCATAAAAAATTAAGTTAACATTTTAAAATAATAATAATAATAACTCTTAATTATTTACAAAAGTTTATACTTCTATAATTTTAAAAATAAAAGAGTAAATATTGCATCAGCATATAATATTTTTTAATAATTTAATCAATATGCACTATAGTTGCTATTACGTTATTAAATCTGTAAAATGATATAAGTATTTTTGTAAATGACGTACAAAAATTAAATAATACTGATTTGCACACTGACTTCGAAGTGATGATTATATTCATTCCCATGTCTTATCAGTAAACGCTTATTTTGTTTACTTTTCACGAGAAAAGAAGATTGCCGTGTTTCATGACACTTTTTATTATTTTATTTGTGCACCTGACTATTTTCAAAAACTCATATAATGGTATTTTATTATGTTTTTAATTTATAAGTACTTTTATCTCACATTATATTCAGCTAGTATATTCTTTCTTTTTTGGACGAATATAAACGATAGATGCGTTACATTGCCAACTTCCAAATGAATACTCGATAGAAAACAACACAGCTCTCACGTTATTTCACCGTTTCACAAGTACAGACAAGCGGCAAGTGTAGCCTACATCGCGCATGTGTTTAGGCTATGCTTTATACGCAATAATTAAAAACCCAATATGTCTTATTTCGTTTGTATTATTCTACAATGCAGTAATGTGTAGTTATATTATCGTATGTACTTATTTGTAATTAATTTGTTGTCTATATCCAACGAATGAACTCCCACTACCGTTGGAATATCGAACTAACTCTATTTGGAAGATGAAAAGGTTGCCGTCCTGTTGGGTTGATACGTAGTTTGTTTATCTTTTGAGTCAAGGTTACTCAAGAGTCACAAGCCTGAGTCCTAGCTGTTAGTTGTATTTCTGTCGGTGTTGTAGACCTTCCCAACCCTGAATGTTCTTAATGACTCTCGCGCAATGACTATAAGTTGCTACTTGAATGTTTCATCGTTAATAATTAATTATTTTCATATTGAAATAATTTGACAGCGGATAAAACCTTCTTACAAAACTATAGGGAAATGACTCCAAATAACTCCATACTTTGGTTATGAACCCTGACTGTACTACTAAACATGTACTTTATAAATGAACGGAACGAGTTTAAAATTACTTCTTTATTACATTAAACAATATCACCCATTCCTTAGCTACTATCGCACTACAAATACACTTAAAGGTATAGCTTTACACGAACATTTACTATTACAATACTAATGACTAAACAAATTCTTATGTATCAACAATTATAAGAAACTTAATACAACTTATTTCTTGACATATTAGATGTATTACGAAACTAAGTTTAAAATAGTAATATAAATAACCCAATGAAATAGTTATACAGTTATAGTAGACAACAGTACAGATAAAACTGACATAACTTATTTTTCTAACTTGTACAGTTATGATTTCCTGTTTTCAGACATGGAACACCTAACTTAATACAATAAAAATAAAAGCATTATATAATCAAAATACTCGGGCTCTAGCAAATGTAAACTGTACATACAAGGAGAATATAAATAAATATTGAACGCCTAACTAAATACACAAAAAATAAACAGCTTATATCTACAACACAAAATACAAATGCAATGCCAATTGTCCTAAAAACTAAGTAAATAATAATACTATACAATAAATTTAGATTGTGTTAAATTATCAGCCACAGAATATAAAAAGATAGCTGATGGCGTTGTCAAGCGTTGGACATGTGAAAGTCGACTGTACAAGGAGCCTAGTAAAAGGCATTCATGTGTTTGCCTAGTAAGGTCTTCATGGGTTTGCCTTGTAAGGTCTTCATGTGTTTGCCTATTAAGGTCTTCATGGGTTTGCCTTGTAAGGTCTTCATGTGTTTGCCTAGTAAGGTCTTAATGGGTTTGCCTGGTAAGGTCTTCGTGGGTTTGCCTAGTAGGGTCTTCATGTGATTACCTAGTAAGGTCTTCATGTGTTTGCCTAGTAAGATCTTCATGTGTTTGCCTAGTAAGGTCTTCATGGGTTTGCCTTGTAAGGTCTTCATGGGTTTGCCTTGTAAGGTCTTCATGTGTTTGCCTAGTAAGGTCTTCATGTGTTTGCCTAGTAAGGTCTTAATGGGTTTGCCTAGTAAGATCTTCATGTTTTTGCCTAGTAAGGTCTTCATGTGTTTGCCTAGTAAGGTCTTCATGTGTTTGCCTAGTAAGGTCTTAATGGGTTTGCCTGGTAAGGTCTTCGTGGGTTTGCCTAGTAAGGTCTTAATGGGTTTGCCTAGTAAGGTCTTCGTGGGTTTGCCTAGTAAGGTCTTCATGTGTTTGCCTAGTAAGGTCTTCATGTGTTATCAAGTAATGTCTTATTTACGTCTTATGGCTCGTCTGCTATAATTCATCAATCTGGAGATTTCCGTATTTTGTAACGCGTTTTCCTGTTTTTCAGAGCGCGGTGTTTGAGAACACTGTACATGGTTTGACTTTTATTTTCTGTGACCACTATCACTCAGTAACTCATTAAAAAATCAAAAATCTAGAGTAAACCATCTTCTTTGGCGATTGATACAATTAAAATCGCGATATCTTGATTATAAACATGTTTTATAAGAAAAAGGTCAATAAGAGACTCAGAACAAATCATTATTGGTTGCAGGGACAGTAACTACAAGTTTCGTAGTCTAAACTGTTTCAATACATAATCGAACCTCGCTCACGATGAGTTGGTCAAGACAAGTAACACTTGTGACTGGAATCTTTAGGATGCCACCGCACTACCCTCTTTGCTTTGTTTTGTACATTCGGCATGGGTTGTAAATCTGTGAAAGTCTGTCGCCATATGTTGTTGCGATGCCAGGGTTCACACAGTTTATGTTATACAACGGTACATATACATCTCCAGATAAAAATTCTCATACTCCTTTACATGTATCAGTATTATTAATTTTAACTCCCCTAGCACCACATACATTTCAGCCTAGTTATTAATTTCAAATGTTAATAATTTGAGAATAAGTTTGTCAGATACAATTGTAACATATATTAATACAAAGAATTGTTATATAGTAATCCACCAGCCTCGTTCATTACAGGTAGAAAATTTAGTAAATAACTTCTAGCACTGTTTTATTTTTACTTTAATGTTTTTTTGTTTTTTTTACTAATATTGTAATAATATATGATAATAATGATCTTGCTACTTTCAACATTAAAAAACTATATGTTTCAAATGTATAATTATTACATTTATGTTACTGAATTAAAAAAATGCACATAAGGAAATATTTTTATTATAGAGAACTAAATCTTTACTATATGTGTTATAGTACTAGATTTAAACACAATTAATTATTATGTTCACGTAAAAATGTATTCACATAAGATAGAAATCAAGCATTATGTTTTAAAATATATCAATGACAGTCTGGCTCCTTGCGTGGAATAGACAGGACTGCAGAGTGCAGACTACAAACGAAGGTGCAGCGCTCTGTGAGGACATCTCTGAACTTCTACCGCCCGATGAGTAACGTCTACATGCAAACATTTTTTAGAATTGCCAAAAATAACGACTAACAAATTATTATTTTTAAAAAATCGAAGTCTCCCCGTACTAACAATAATAAGGATTCTAAGGATGCAAAAATTATATTTTTATCACAGTAAATAAAGTTTTAACTAGTCATTTCAAATTAGTCAATTATACGTAGGTTTAAATGGGAAAAACGTTCTATTAAAAGTCAATTTGTAACAAATATAAATTATTATTGTTCAAATTATTTACCTCTAATAATAGTAAATGACTCGTAGATTCGGGCTACTTCTTCATTTTTCTCAAATAACCGTCGGTTAGGCGGTAATTAAGAAACTAAACATTTCTCCCATGTTAAACGGGCTGGAGTCAGAACGCGGCGGCCGGCTTCTATCCGGCCCCCTCACATTAGTGAACTACTGTCGTCGATTTTCAGTTACTAATTGATTATCTGGGTGAAACATATTTCACAGCAGCATTAGTTAAAGAAACTTAGCACAAAGCCCTCGTCTCATATGATAGCCAGCATTTCCTGTTAGAATAGTCATTGATGTTGTCGTAAACAAACCCTAAGCATTTCACTCTGGCATAAACAAGTATATTGCCTATTATATTCACAAACTGTTGCACAATTTAATAATTTACCCACTATTAATTGAGAGGTAAGATATAAAACCAAGTTACGCTAACTTAGTTTAACTCATTATTGATACAAATAATTGAAGAAAATCAATAAACCCGTTCAAAACATTGTGCAGACTCTTAGGATCGAGTTTTCTGTTCAGTTTTCTACTTACTAGAGTAGCACATTTACAGCCCAGATTTTAGGCAGGATTAACATATAAAAATTACAAAATTTTTTAAATTCTAAGAAACGAACAAAAAGAACAATCATAAAAGATTATCCATACTACGATAGTTTTTACTAAAAGAAAAGTCAGTATGTTTTTCTCCAACCTTCACGTAATATACCATCCAATATGTTTTCCTTCATTATTGTGTTTATTTTTTGCTACGAATTATCAATTATATATAAAAGTACTTTCATTGAGCTTTGGTGAAAATTGCAGTACTTTTAGAGTTAGTGTAATAGCTTGATATGTAATGGTGAGTGAATGGGTAAAACCTCTGTAAGTTTAAGGGCGGGTGGGTAGGTAAAGACAACTGCGCGTGTATTGCCCTGGCTATTGGGCTATTAATAAATAGTCCTTTCTGAGCTAAGTTGAACTCAGATAGTAACAATGACTACACTCGTTCATCTACACTCATCACACTCATTCACTCCTCATATTCGCCCATATCTCTACGATCGGCGTCTTACAGATGAATAATGAATGAATAATGAATAATGGGTAGGTTTACATTTACTAATGGGTGAGTAGGTAAAATCACTGTACGTGTAAGAGTGGGTGGGTAGGTAAAACCACTGTACGTATAAGAGTGAGTGGGTAGGTAAAGACAACTGTGCTTGTAGTAGTGGGTAGGTTAATACCATTTTACATTTACTAATGGGTGAGTAGGTAAAATCTGTACGTGTAAGAGTGGGTGGGTAGGTAAAACCACTGTACATATAAGAGTGGGTGGGTAGGTAAAGACAACTGTGTGTGTAGGAGTGGGAGAGTAGGTAAAAACCATTATACGTGGGTGGATAAACACCACCGTAAGTGTAGGGTGGGTGGTATACATTCATACCTAAATGACATTCAAGTAAAGTAATTATCACAAATAAAATATTTTTTGTTTGGTCTTTTATTTTTTGCCACTATTTTTTTTTACTAGTTACTAATATTTTTATTACATACAGTCGTATAAAACACTTTTCTCAGGGGAATGAAGACGGTACTTTAACTCACCGCAATGGAATCAGTGTTGACATTTAGAGAAATTGAATCCCGGGAGGGAAATTTTTGAAGAAACTCTCTTTTGAACCCTCATAAATTAGTATTAAATACATAAACAAGGGATTAAGTGCCAAATTTATATTGCCTAATACAATACACTTGATAAGAGAGAGTTTAATGTAAGATAACAATAAAATATTTGCAAGAATAAAGCTCCTTACTTTAAATATAAAACGGGTCTTTAATTTGTTTCTATATTGTATATAGTAAAATTAGAATAACTTTAATTAACAATGATTTATATAAATACTAGTTTTTATGTAAGTTTCTTCATACTACTAGACTTACTATACATACTACAAAAAACTACTATACATAAAAAACAATAAAATTTTAAATCAATGTCATTAAATATATCTTCACATTATGCTTTAATATGAGACGCCGACACAATTTTTGTAAGTACTATATTTTAAGATAGATATGAATATTGTAGGATGAGTGTATAAATGCCCTGTGTAGTCTGATTAATGACTGAGTTCGAATCATGCTCAAAAAGAAAAATTTATTAATATTCCAATAGTCAGGCAACTAAGATAGCTACAGCTTTACGTGGAATCTGAACCACATACTATTGGTCTGATTTTCAGCTAATTAACAAGCCCATTGCTCCGTTATTTCACCTACACAACATCCGGACCCTGACTACCATGCAGCATGAAACCCATGGCTTAGGTATTTAAGAATATATTTTAATTTGGTGGGGGAAAATGTATAGTTATGTTTTCTCGAGTAGGTACTTAAAATTACAGCACAGTAATTAAAGTCAATCGTTCACTAGTAAATTAATTAAACAGTGATTGTTGAATTGTGTTTGTAATAGACTTGTCTTTTAGCCGTTAAGATGCATCTACGAGACCGATTCTTTATAGTTTTGAATTATTTGGTATATTAGTAATCAATGAGAAAATTTCGAAAAATAATATAATATTAGATTAACCAGATACGTAGAAAATGCTTGTTTAAAAACACGCTTTTCACCCAAGAGTATGTAGTGTGTGATATGCTGTATATAAACTACTGTCGGATTCAAAAAGCAATTTACTCGAGTTTGAACCCCTCCTACAAAAAAATACATATCCAATTTCGTTGTTTTGTACACCAAAATTTAGATTATTTAATGTTACGTGATATCATATAACAGTATTATTGTTTGAAGACGTTAAACATTTTTTATAGCGGGTAGAATAAAAAAAACCACCCACACAAAATGTTAAACTTTTGAAGTAAAGCTCAATTCCGAAAATTTCTAAAACAAACATTGCTAAAGATAAGTCAATGAAACTTCAACCACTTGTGAAGAAAGTTGTTTTCTATAGTTTGCCAAAATTCTAGAAGTTTTACTCTTTTTAAAAAATATTTGTTGTAATTTGTGTAAACCCTTTCAACCTTAAAAATGGCTGATCGTACAAACTTCCAAAACGGTTCAAAAATACCGGATTGAAATATAAAGTATAAAGTAAGTATTGACTGAAAGAGATTAGAAAATCACTGAGCAATTAATTGCCTACTTCTTGTTTGCAGGCGCTAGTCTGCCTGTGCTGCACCGTTTCTATACATATTTGTCTATACATATTGAATTTGAATTAGAATATTACAAAATAACTAAGACACAATTTTACCTCAACAAGACTAATTTTAGTTTGTATAATACCGGATGTCACATGATTAGAACGTAATTTTACTGGTTGCATATAGTTTAAATATCAATAATTAAGGTACCATTAAAATTGAAGTGCCTGCAAAAATTGTACGATACTACTCAACACATCGGTGTTATCTAACCTTCTCAATTCTCGTGGACTGTAACTAGTAAGAACAGAGATGGGTCAAGTAGCCCCTATAACAAGAAAGTGAATAATGTCTATTAAACTTTTACCTCTCAAGAAAGTGATATAATTATAACAAGAAAATGAATAATATCTTTAAATATTTGCCTCTCGTATTCATTTTAAACACAATGGCTGTAGCGAGCTATTACTGCAGGCAATGTCTGTAGGTTCATATGATATGCGTAAAGTATATGGTGATTCGGCGAATAGAACTGACACCGTTCACAGAGAGCTGCCAGTTAACGACGCTATAAACAGAGTACAGTAAAGGTAATAGCCTATTTAAAGGGCATCTACCTAGCATATCTGGTGTCTTCTAACAGTAATATTATAAAAGCCTATTATCTGTTTACTGTTTCAGTAATAATTGATTATTATGGTGATCGTAAAGCTTTTATGGTGTTATAAATTATTTTGTTTTAATTGTTAGTGTTTAAAAACCGATTAGTTTTTATTTTGTTAGTTAATTTCCAGCATTCTTCATAAAACAAAATACAATTATAAACCTTTTTTGACGTACATATTTTACTATATTATTTTTTTTTCCGGCACAGTAGTATGGAGCCTCCCACCCATACACATACAGCGGTATTGTCCAAGAAGCGGCTGTAGTTAAGGCGCTAAGGTGGTGCCGTACCTCGCAACTGAACCGGGTTCGCTTCCAGGTGTGACCATTCAAGGCCATAACCCTGCGCCACAGCCGTGGTTCGAAAGTCATGATAGGCCGTTGGTCCAAAGAGCCTACAAAACAAAAGCAGGCAAAGGGAACCTAGGCACCCCTCTCCAATAAAAGCCATGCCAAATTTATTTTTGTCCCAGGTATTCAAAAAATCAATATTTGGACCTTTTCCGTTAACTCACTACTACTAACTTTGTTATCACAATTATGGTCAGGTTAGGTGGCTACTAAATTTGATCACAAACTAGTAAATCCAATGATTGGACTTACCGCCGAATGCGCTCTCCGTGTGTAAGTTCTTGGAAAACGATTAGATAAGGCCAGCGATATCGGATTCCTAGCGGATAAGGAATACCACAGTGGACGTAAAAATTATTGGGGAACAGTTTTTAAAGAATTAGAATATTTATCAAACGGTAATGACATATTGGAAACAAAATAATTAGATGATTTTATGGTTTAGTAGTATTTTATTTAAATGGTAAAAGTAGATTATTTTAGTGATTTTATGGAAAAGATCCCTATATTTTTATTACGTTACAAAAATTATTCTCTTAATAGTTCGAATGGTTTGTTTATTCTTGGAAACAAATAGTGTCGGTATCATCCAGAGAGGACATTTTCTTCGTAAAATATTAAAGCCTAATATGAAATTAAGCTTTCATCAACAATTTGTATGTGATACGCAATAAGTAGGCTTAGCTCGTACACAATATTTCGTAGATGTTAAACTTATATTGGTTTGCTCTCTGTTCTATGCTTTTAAAGGTGATTTGAGTTTTGCTTAAGACTAAATGTAAAGAGATCTGGGCTTACAATGAATCTTATCAATTCTTGACCAAATAAATATAAATATACTAATACTATAAAATAAATTTAACAACCTTAATTTACCATGAATGTAATATATTTAACCATGAAACTCTATCTTAAGATAATTATTGAACTGAACACTAAACAGTTTTACTCAAAACAAAAATAAGCCGATGATACACGAATATATTAATTACTTAAAGCAAATCTCAGTTATTTCTCTGCTGTAAGATACGTGTCGAAAGAATGTCTGTTACTGACGATAAGAGGAAATATTCAACGATTTGAAAGACTTGCTGTAGATTATATATTTCTTAATTATGTTTCCTGTCTTTTTTGAGATGATTTATATACTTCTTGTTAGCCTACAGATTGTTGGAAAGAAGTAACTTACGTTGGAAATATCTGGTTATATGGATAAATATTTTACAGTCATTGGAAATGCTTCCTCCCACATCAGAATTGAATACTTTTGGCTTAACCCAAGCTTATTGAATATCTTGTTAAAAACCAATCAATATTGAGTATAAATTACACCTGTTAATTTGTTCCAAATACATCGCTTTCATTTCATAATCTGCAGAAATGTCAGTATTTTACTGATAAATAACATTGGACAACGATAAGGACAAATTCCCATATCAACACAAGCCAGGGCTATCGTAACGTAATATATTAATAACCTATTGTGACAATAATCACAGGATGAATTTTATACAAACATGTTTATAATAACACTTCAATGGAGATTATCCAACACTTTTAATTTTAATATTCATATATAAAAATAAAATCCAAATACCATTGAGATCAAGGTTTCTCAAAAACTACATGGCTTTGGATAGTAAAACAGTAGTGGCGCAGTGGTAACCCAGCTACTTGGAGACTAAATGTTGTGGAGAGATTGTAGGCAATAGGTTATATCCTCGGTCCTCTTAATACTGACACGGCGTCCGCTCAATTGCTGGCATCGAAGTGGACACTATTAGATAAGTCTGTGTCTGTTCGTGTTTCGAGGTGGTCAGTGGGTGGATGCTGGGAGTAGCTGAGTATCTGACTTGTCATTTAACTGAAAATCGGACAAATATTACCTGATTATGATTCCATCTAAAGAAGTACGTCCGTCAGATGTTCTGTAAATCGGGATATTTATAAACAGCTCTTTCTAAAGAACAGTCAATCTTAGTTATTAACAATGACTACACTCATCACATTCACCACCACCAGTACTCTCGTTCGCTACTGTCGTCATATCCACCCATCGGTGTCTTAATTAATTATCAGTTATTATTCGTACTGGTAAAGAATTTTAAAATAGTTTCACGAAAAGTGCTATAGTAAAGTTCATAGTCAATATCCTGATACCAATCAATGAAATTTGTTATCAGATCAGAAATTCAGATTGTTTGCATGTGAATTAGAGAGCATATAAAACTTAAAATGGTGCAGTTTGACATAAGAGGTTATTTATAGTAAAAACAACATGAAGCGTGCAATGTGAATAAACATTATAACAAAATTCTATGAGTAAGTGACGGGGTTTTTCGTGAAGCGTGCAGAGGCGTTCTTTATGCAATTCGTACCTGTGGAATCTGTACTTTCTGCTCTATTTACCTTCAAGATTAAATTTCCTCAATTTTCTTTTATTTATTTTATTCATTCATATGCAAAAGCTGAAACATTTTATAGACTACTTTAGTTTATTTCACCAAACGAACCATATTTTAAATTTGTTTGCATTTTAATAACATTGTCAAATATATGCCAGTGCCTAAATAAACTAATAAATTAGCGTTGAAACTAGCATCAAAATTAGTACAACAAGGGTCTCAAATTGGCTTAAAAAAGTATATAACAAACAGAAACAATAGGGAGTACCTTATTCTTGAGTTTGCACAACATGTAATCAGATAAGTTAATTTATACCAGTTGATTAGATTCTGTTTTAATTTCACACACGAATACAACCAACTTATTTATAATATTAAGTTATGCATAGGGAATAATATAAGTTAAATAAAACCGTGTTATGAACGGAAACGACAAAGTTACGTTCACGATATTATGATACATTTTTTTATCTCTTAAGGAAATTCAATGACGTACATTTAGTTGGCGTCAGTACAGGAAATACCTTTTAGAACCTCAATAAATTGATGAAGTGTGCTTTCCATTACGAAGCTTAATTAAATAGATCCATTAATTTTTTTATCGTTTCAAAGATATTGAACGATGTTCAAAGTTCAAACAAGAACAGTGAGTCAACATTATATGCAATAATAAGAATATAATTTAATTTTTACCTCTTATTGAGTTTATTATTTTACGTATTTATTTACCTTAGAAATATTGGATTTTTTCCGTTAATTCACTACCATTTGATAAATATTCTATTGCTCTAAAAACTGTTTCCCAATCATTTTTACGTCCACTGTGATATTCCTTATCCGTTTGGAATCCGATATTACTGGCCTTATCCAAGAACTTACATACAGAGAGCGCATTCGGCGGTAAGTCAACCATTGGATTTACCAGTTTGTGATCAACTTTAGCAACCACCTAACCTAACCTGGCCTGACCTAACCTAACCTAAGCATTGCGATAAAAAAATAATGCTAGTGAATAAATGGAAAAGGTCCGAAATATTTACTGTAAATGAAAATCTGTTGACTAAAAAAAGAAACAACTTGAAAAAATCTACTTGAATTTATAGATAAAACTAAAATATATTTCATAAAATAAGTTTAAATAAAGAAAATAAGTGCCAAACTGTTATACTACCAACTATGACTGTTTGTTAATCAAGAATGTTGAATAGTGAATGCGTACATTTTAAGTCTGACTAATAAATTAAATGCCAATTTTATTGTTTTAATTTTCATTATAATCTCTTTATCCACTCTACATTCAATATAAATTAATTGATTTCAAAACCTGTTTTTGTATTAGTTGCGAATATAATTTTAGTTAAATTATTGCTTTACACTTCTTAAACTTATTCACAACGGTAAATGCTAAATTACAAACGTAAACATATAAGTTTAATAATGGTGTTCATTCAGGTTGTATGTGATGCACTCCATGATAAATTTTAATGAAATCCATAAGAAGTAACAATAATTGTGCACTATATGTTCTGAAAGAAGAAAAAAACAACCGTGTAAGAAAATAAATATTTAAAAGACGTATTTTACATATACATTAATATTAATATTTTAAAGAAATCAACAGTGATTGTTGTAAAATCGCGAATATTAGCAAATAGAGTGTATTAAATATTTAGAGTATATATAGTCAAATAATATTTAAATATCGATTAGAAATTTTAAAAATAAGCTACCCCAAATTTAGGATCGAAAATGAAAGTTACCTATTATCAAAATATAAAACTTTGCTGATTAACTATCAATAATGGTGCTTTATGTATTTTGAATCAATAACACAGTTTTGGTGAGTATCGATAATATCAAATCAAATCAAGTTTATTTTGCCAAGACATTATAAAATGTATAGCAATCGTCAAAATGAAATTAAATATTCAAATTAATACATTCATACCACATCGAAACCTCATTCAAACATACATCATTTTCAGTCACACATTCATTCATGCCTAATTCCCACTTCCGGCGCCGGTTGTCAGTCATCTGATTATGTGGTCTCCCAGTTACATGCCACATACTCGTCAGCATGAGACGCTAAAAAGCGTTTAAGACGAGTTTTTAACGCCTTGGGCGTTGGTGTATTTTTAATTGAGTCCGGTAATTTGTTGACAAAACGAACGCCCGTGTGTGAGGGCAAGCGTTCGTAGACTACCGTCCTGTGGCTTCCAGTTCGGTAGTCATCTCTGTGTCTGGTTTCGTGCGCGTGTATATCCCGCCCACTTACCATGGCACTTTTACTTGTGCAAAACATTGTTGGTTCCAATATGTAAAGGCATGGCAGTGTCAATAGTTTCAGGTTTTTGAGCGCTTCTCTACAAGATTCTCTGAACTTTAACTGTGCAATTATACGAATCGCTTGTTTTTGTAATCTAAACGTCTGCTGAACTTATTATTTGTTGAAGCTCCCCACAGCACTACACCGTAGGTGAGATGAGGGTAGATCAAGCCGTAATACGCCGTCATCAGAACCTGAGTTGGGCAGAATTTGGCTAAAGTTCTCAAGACATAAATGCCTAAGGACACTTTTGAGCAAACATGGTCGATGTGATAATTCCAGGTCAACCCTCGATCCAGGTGTATTCCCAGGAATTTTGAACTAGCAGCCTCATTTAGTAGGATATCCCCCAACCAAACGGTTGGCCTTTCAATGATATTTTGTGGTCGCAACGAAAAAGTTAATACATTACATTTGGAGGGGTTTACTTCGAGATTGAGACTATTGAAATGCTGAACGCAATTGTTTAAATCAACAAAGGATTGTTGTTCTAGGAGTGGTTTTACTTTGTTGTTGAACAAGAGGGTCGTGTCATCCGCATACTGTATGAGTCCCCCATGCAGTAGTGCTGACCCTATGTCGTTGAAATAGATAAGAAAAAGAATTGGGCTGAGTATTGAACCCTGAGGGACTCCATATCTCAGCTCAATTGGTTCAGAGAATTTATATTAGGATATTAAATTAAATTAGGATTAAATTAGGATATTGATTTAATATAAATAAGGAACAGGGGTTGCTGTCTTATGGGCGCAACGAACGCCTGAACGCCTCAGTTTCGGTTATAATATGATTACAACTAATTTACATCGTAGAAAATCTGTAAGTTTTATACTGGAAGATTTCGTGAGAATAAGTGAAAACTTTAAAACTGAAGGAATTTACACACTGCTCGACACAAATTAGGAGAACTACTGGATGCGTGCTCTTTTATTTCTTCTCGTGTTATCACTAACCCTTTCGGTGGGCAGGGAAGCCTACAAAACGAGCTACCGGTCAGGCACGGTTGAGGATGTGAACCGTACCGGAAGTAATGTGATCTCATTACCTGACCCCCCTCCCCAAACTTCTTGATAATCAAGTCTTTCTCAATTTATTTATCAACAGAATAATACTATGAGTTTTAGACCTGGAAACTTTATTCAATCGTATTAAACTGTATGAACATTCTGGTTTTATGGTAATGCATTGCAAATATTTAAATATATTCATAGTTTTCACAGTGTAAGTAGCCATATACGTATCCATGTACCTAGATATTTATCCAGATAACTAATACACACTCTAGAAGTTTATATTTAATCGGAGAAGTTTAAAATACATAAAAATAAATTATGTTTATTTTATTTATTTGTAATATTATAGCCGACAGCCCTTGCTTCACTAAGGGGTGGTTCTCTACGCTTGGTTAGTCTTCCCTCTCTACACCTCCAAATCAGTATAAAAGATCAGCTTACTGCCGCACTCCTAGATAACGAAGTCTAGAAAACCCTTTAAGTCTTCAGATGCAAAGTAGTGAAAACATTACAGAGTTAGTAGAAATCACCTTAAAAATCTCACAATTAAAACCTAACCAGACAAGTTTTTGTGTCATGTTTATTTATTTACTTTTTTGTATAAGTTGTTAGAGATAATTTATTAAACTAAAATCAATGTTATTCGATGGAAAACATGACACAGAAGCTTGACTAATTCTGTTTTTATTGTGAAATAATTGAAGTAATTTCTACCAACTTTGACATGACTGAACTTCTTGACATCCCACTAAAGTAGACTTTTAGGGGTTTCTAGACTATAATACTTTGTTATCTACGACAACGGCAGTAGGATGAGCTTTTATTCTAAAGTGAAGATTCTAAAGATAACCACACGGAGAGAAGAGCAAGCAAGCGTAGAGATCCACCCGAGAGAAGAGCAAGCAAGCGTAGAGATCCACCCCATAACGAAGCAAGGGATATTGGCTATTATGATTCGACATAAACTTATGTTTACATTTGCATTAACCATTTAATGGAGTCTTCCAAATCAAATATAAAATAAATATCTGTCCACAAAAGAATATCTATATAGGCAAAGAATACAAATCACTGCAAGAAGTGCAGAGCCAACGTTAAAAAATTCAGCCTCGCCTAAAGCTAGTTCAGTAAGTGGTCGATAGATCGTGCGGAGCGTGTTTTAATTTAAGGCGGTCGTGTGTGTGTGTGTGTGTGTGTGTGTGTGTGTGTGTGTGTGTGTGTGTGTGTGTGTGAGAGAGAGAGAGAGAGAGAGAGAGAGAGAGAGAGAGAGAGAGAGAGAGAGAGAGAGAGAGAGAGAGAGAGAGAGAGAGAGAGAGAGAGAGAGAGAGAGAGAGAGAGAGACTATATCTATCTTTGTCAAAAGGTTGTTGACCTTCTCTGTCTTTCTTGCACTGCCTTTACTCGCTATCTCTGTCTATCTCACACTATCATCACTCAGAGCAGAGCAATATATCGGTGACTTAATAAACCTAAAGGAAATAGGCTGACTGTTCGCCATAAGATCTGTTCTTCTTATAGAGATCTGTATACATTGATATAGAGAACCCACCCACCCACCCATACAAGTACAGGGTTATTGACCCACCCGCCTGCCCCTACACGTACATTGTTATTGACCCACCCGTCCACCCATAAACGTACAGTGTTATTGACCCACCCGTCCACCCATACACGTACAGTGTTATTGACCCACCCACCCATACAAGTACAGGGTTATTGACCCACCCGCCTGCCCCTACACGTACGTTGTTATTGACCCACCCGTCCACCCATAAACGTACAGTGTTATTGACTCACCCACCCACCCATAAACGTACAGGGTTATTGACTCACCCGCCCACCCATACACGTACAGTGTTATTGACCCACCCGTCCACCCATACACGTACAGTGTTATTGACCCACCTACCCATACAAGTACAGGGTTATTGACCCACCCGCCTGCCCCTACACGTACGTTGTTATTGACCCACCCGTCCACCCATAAACGTACAGTGTTATTGACTCACCCGCCCACCCATAAACGTACAGTGTTATTGACTTACCCGCCCACCCATACACGTACAGGTTTTTTTAGAATAAATGTACTATTTACTTTACTACTTTCTACTTGATTCGAAAAGAGTAATTATGAAAATATGAATTATTACTATACAGAATAATTAATTTCGATTCAGTAACAAATATTTACCTTAATACGTGCATTTGTATTTAAATAGTTGTATAGTTTATTGTTTTATTTTAATAGCTATTTCTTAGTAGTTTATTTAGTAGCACCATAACACACTTTTCCAAAACAAAAGAGAATCATATATATATATATATATATATATATATATATATATATATATATATATATCATGAAAACAATGATGGAAAATATAATGAGAAACATAGGAAATATATGAGAGGGTGTTGAGACATAACGCAAACTACGGGATAACTTAAGTGCTTTCCGAATTCGACCGAGCATGTCGCTGTGTTATTGCCTGTAACATCCAACTCTAAATCCCTGATTCGTTGTTACCATACGTATTTCACAATGGAGCTAGATCAAAGTTTATAATTTTGGATACGTCAAGAGGGGAGTTCATGAAAAAATACAAAATATTTTATTATAAGTTTTGAATTCTTACACTATTTATGGTGTTACATATTAACGTTGTTCCGTACTTAGTATAAGTTATTGTACATATATTTAGTTGTAATTCATAATTCAGTAATTTAATAGTTTGTTCCTCTTATTTGTATTTATAATCTCTTGAGCATAAATTGTTATTCACATACTCATAATATATTCACCTGTTACTGTATTGCAATCTAAATAATATTACTGGCCTCTATGCACATGCACTTGCCAAAAGTCAAATATCAGGTGACATTGTCTAACCCTTGTATCCGGTGGTGTGAGCACCGTCAACACGCTTCACCCGTCTACCTAAAATTAACTACCCAGTTGAACTCATGGTGCCATACAGTACGGTTCGCTCGGCGTCGCGCTTGCCGTGACCTCTCTCATAGTGACCTCTCTTATAGTGACCTCTCTTATAGTGACCTCCCTTTTGGTTTCATTAGTCAGTGATCGTGTTTTTCTCGTCTCTCAATCTCTCTACTTTCAATTAATAATATTGTCTCAATTCAAAGTGAACTCTAACAGTGTTGTGTTGTGCTACAAACTGACCACGCTGGACAACATCGACACCCCAGGCCTGGTGGATCCATCTCTACGGTCATCTCAACTCTTCATCATCTCAACTTCTTCGCTCCAAGATATGTACTATCTCCTCTAAAAGGTACAGTTGTTTCCTTTTTCATTACTTTCTACTTATAAAACGCATCTCCCTGTGATCGTTCGTGGTAACGTCTTTTGTAGTGTTTCCTCTACTAACGTGGATGTTAGTCGGTCCTCCGAAAAGGCAATAAGCTTTAAAAATCTCTCAAAACGCCCTCAATATTAAATAAACGTATTAACAAAAAATAGAGTATACAAATATATTAACCCCCATGGAGTGAGGAGGGGGTTGGTTTTCCATGTTTTCAAGGGTTCACTAGATCTTGTGAAGATTATAGACTATAAATTGTAATTCAATATTTCTCTTTTTTTAAGTGTTTCTAAATGTATGCTCTGTGATCTGTGGGATGCTTTGATTTTATTAAAATAAATAATAATCTTATGATGTTTTTAAATACGAAAGCTTGGTTTTGCGTAGCAAATTATTTCTTTTAATTATGTAGGCCTACTGTCTATTTTTGTGTTTGATTTTATCAATTTTACATATCATAGACAGGAAGAAACCGAACAAAACGTCGTAAAAATCATCACTCTATCTCTTATAGAAGCTGAGTTGTGTAATTTCTAGGGTAAAAAATTACAACTTTCGAAAATCTACAAAAACCAAAACCGAATACAGACACAATCAGCTGTTTGAAGGTTAGGTTTCAAACAGCTACCCTGCTCGACCTTTCCAAATGCAAAGCCAGTAACTAAACTCTGCTGTTATAAAGGTTTGAAATAATATATAAGATTACTACAAATATTTATAGTAGTATAAAAAAGCCCCGATATGCTGTCAAATCTACTGCTATTTCCACTTCCAAAAACAGACAAATCTGTCCTGAACTATGAACTTAAAAAAATGGTTTTTATCTTAAAAAAACCGTTAAGTCTTGTATTTCTTGTTTTTCAGTTCAGAATGTAATATAGAACTAAAATGTAACAAAAAATAATTTTTGGAAAAAATTAACTTTTTGCCGTTTTTAACATGAGATACCTCTTAAATAATAGACTTCACATTAATTACAGCACATTAATAGTCGTGAAAGATCATTTCATTTTTAACTTAAAACCTTTTGTCTTTTACAATATTTAACAATGAATAATAAACGTGAAATTTTGAACAATTTCTACTCTGAAGCAGATTATCAAGGAATTAGTAGTTAATTCTCCTAATTTCTTGGGGTTAAAAGAATAAATAAAAATACATTCCAAGGTTTGGTTAGGATTTTTTCATAATTATTAAAGGATCTTTTTCGTTATTTCACTACCGCACTTTCAGTTCACTACCACTACTTTTTTCCATTAATTCACTACCACTTGATAATTATTCTATTGCTCTAAAAACCGTTGCCCTTTACGTCCACTGTGGTATTCCTTATCCGCTAGGAATCCGATATCGATGGCCTTATCTTATCGCTTTCCAAGAACTTGCACACGGAGAGCGTATTCGGCGGTAAGTCAATCATTGGTATCGACTCGTACATCGGTACTCGTACAGTGGTATCGACCCCCCCCCCGCCCATACACGTACAGTGATATTGACCCAACCACCCACACAGACGTATAGTGGTATCGACCCAGCCGCCCGCCCATACACGTACAGTGATATTGACCCAACCGCCCTCACACACGTATAGTGGTATCGACAGTGTTATAAATTGTGATCAACTTTAGTAACCACCTAATCTAACCTAAACGTAATTACGATAAAAAGAAGTGGTGGTGAAGTAACGGGAAAAGGTCATTATTAAAATATGTATAACTAAATTAAGGTGGTTTTTTACTGATTTTATATTTTAATTGAATTAACATTTGGTTAGCCTGCTGTTATTGAGAAACTTTTGGAATTCGAAGATTTTATAATTCATTAAAAAGGTAAATACGTAACATACTATAATGATGCTTCAAACGTAATGAGGTATCTATATCATTAACGTCCTGGAATATCGATATCACTAATAAATTGTGATTATTAAATCTATACTTAGAAAATATAACAAATATGTATAGTAGACTATGTGTTTGGCCTCAAGTAGTTTTTAAGCTAATAACACGGTTCAAACAAAATTTAAAAATATATAGATATTTTTTTTCACTACATCGAATCAGGGAATGGGTATTATGTTTTGACGGAGGCTTAAGTAAAATAGTAATAATGTAATAAATAATTCGATAAAAATTATGCTTATTATTAGAAAGGAGACACGGACACAACGTTGAACGTATTTTAATGCAAATACGAATGATTACAAGAGTTTAGGTTAAGTGTGGATGACCTTTGTAGTATAGTTACTAACTAAGTTTGTCCCAGGCTCAGAAAGGGTCATTCTATAACCTAACAGCAATGGCAACTAAGTAACCAACATATTTACTTGGAATATGAACCACGTAGCATTGGTTTTTAGATAATTGACAAGTTTGATACTCATTTCTCTCTCCTACTTAACATCTAAATAATCTAATAATGAAGAACGTTTTTTTTAGTTTAAATAACATTGCTTTTTGAAAATATTTGATAGATTTAATTTTAAGTTTTGTACTGTATATAAAAGTTCATTTTAGATTTTTTTAATTGTAATTCGTAGTGTTTCGTATTAAAATTATCACTCCTGCTACAAAGCATTTTGATTAGTGATAAAAACAAACGCAATTTGTTCAGTACTATATTTGTTTTATTACTGATAAGAAATTACAAACGATAAACTCATGCGTTTGGTGGAGATAATATATGTGGACTAGCTTTGAATCAATTATTCGTGTTTTCCTGATACATTGCAATAGATTATTGTAATGATATTATTTATATTTACAATGGGGTTCTACGAATTTACCTAATAAATTATTACTGATATTATATGAGAAGATTTAAAATATTATTTAAAACCACCATTGTGCTTTCATTTCAATTTATGAATATGGTTGATAGTTGAAAATTTATACATTACATTTGATATTTTTAGGTTTATTTAATTGTTTTCAGGAGTGAAATAAATTTACGATATTGTACAGATTAATCAGTTGTATACAATATAATTTTTCCAGAAGTATATTTTTGATATTTTGTATTGATCACACACACACACACACACACACACACACACACACACACACACACACACACACACACACACACACACACACACACACACACACACACACACACACACACACGCACACACGCACGCACGCACGCACGCACGCACGCACGCACGCACGCACGCACGCACGCACGCACGCACGCACGCACGCACGCACGCACGCACGCACGCACGCACGCACGCACGCACGCACGCACGCACGCACGCACGCACGCACGCACGCACGCACGCACGCACGCACGCACGCACGCACGCACGCACGCACGCACGCACGCACGCACGCACGCACGCACGCACGCACGCACGCACGCACGCACGAACGAACGAACGAACGAACGAACGAACGAACGAACGAACGAACACGCGCGCGAGCGCGCACACACACGCACACGCACACGCGCACGCACACGCACACGCAACATGTTTCCCTCCCTTCTCACTCACCCTGTCTCCGCCAGCCTCACCCGCAAATTGTCAAAAGTACATAACTTACTAAGTTTTAGAAAACGCTAGAAATAAAGTTTTATTTATTATTAATTCACTTCTCCAGCTAAAGATATATACTCAACAAATATATATATATATATATATATATATATATACTCAATATTTTTAGAGATGTCGTTTAAAAAAAAGTGGTTGCCCTTAAAAAAGTACTCTTTTTTAAGTTTTAATTTACACTGGGTTGGTCAGTACCTTTTGTCCACTATTTCTCAAAAATATAATATAATGTTTCCTGTTAAGTAATGTAATGTACCGTACCTTGAAAATCCAAATTAGCTACTTTATGTAGCCTTAACTCCATAAAGAAAATATTTCGAAATTTTCCCTCGACAAATATATTACTTACAAGACCACTAACACTTGTATTTTTTTTTAATTCAAACATAGTTTTTGATTAAACGCCCGTAACTTTAACTGGAGGTCAAATTGGTAATTTAAGAGTTTCGGAGGATAAGAAATGTTGAAAGTATTGTTTTTTAAATTTGTCTTTATTCAATAAAAATTTTAAGGTCAATACATTTTCAGAGTTTTTTACCAATTCATTTAAAGATTAACGGTCTTATAATCCATTCATTCAAATAATAATGAGTCAAAAACCAACACACAATTACCCAATTAATGAAAAAAAATAACTTCTGTTATTTTAAGACTTTTACATATATATTTTGTGGATCAGAATCATAATTTGACAATTGATGGCTAATAAAGTAAATATGTACTACAAAAATAAGTAAAATATTTAATAAACCCAAAATAATTAATTATTTTCTCTAACTTTCATTCCAAGTAAAGTTACCTAAATATTACTGTTGCTCAGTTTTAAAATTATCAGTATTAAGCTGCCTAAACTATTTTTTTTTTATTGTTTGTATTAAAATGTTCATTTTATTCGTGATATGACCGGCCATATAATGTTAGTACAACGGAACAAACCAATACAGTATTATACAGTTGCACTGGTATGGACTAGAAAGGTCCATATATGTTCAATACAGTACATCTCTATGCCATTTGGTACAAACGGTTACTGCCTGTTCCTCCAATACGCCATGATCTGGAATTGCAAATTTATTTCATAACTCTTTGAGAAAGAACTTAACAATGTTAACGGTTTAGTAGTATTTGTATCATAATACCAATTGCCCTTATTATTTTCTATTTATTTGTCATTGTAACAGATTAAATTAAAATTAATCTTTATTTTTACTGTAATTACATCTTTACAGCTAAAACATGTGCCTTTGGGAACACTTTAATAGTATTAAGACCATTGTAACAGTGTTGGGAACAAATTGATAAACATCAGGTAAAAATGATTTTTGTAGTTTACTGTATCTTTTAACATGTTATCATACAGTAACAAGTGGTCTGGACCAAAGGGTCTGACGTTATCACGAGATAATGGCGTCAAGCAACAAAGAACGTGGCTGTTCTTTGGATGGGTGACCATCTGAGCGATCCCGTCCTTGCAAACAGCCTGATCGCTGGTGTTGGTTCTGAAGTTGGTTAAGCCGTTGAAACCAGGTAAAGTTACAGAAAGGGCTTCTTCCTTAATCTCACATGGTCAATTACGATCCCCTTTTATAGTACATATATATAGTGTGTTTGTGCGTGTATTTCCGATAGTAAATATTTACTCATGTATTTCCCTACTACTGATTGAATACGTAATGAAATATATTTTTATAAATAAATCTTCAGGTTAAGATTAGAGAGGTCTTTAAAGGCCCCACTTCACCCTTTAATAAAGAATATTTTTCCTATAATTAATTTTGATAACGATAAGTCAAGTTTTCGTTACGATTATTATAAAAAACCAATATTAATATTTTAAACCACCAAAACCATATGCTGGAAATAAATATTTAATGTTTAGACACATACAAAATAACCTAGCTTCAATAAATAACAATTCTGCGGACTTCAATAATTTTGATTTACTGGAGGCCCACTTTAATTTTCTTTTTATAAGAATTGATTATCACTTTTATTAAAATTGATAAAATTGTGATCAATCCCAAATTTATGTAATTACTGTGCTAATTTTATGTTAATTGAATATACTTTTCTCTGGACTTAGCGCGACCAAATTATGTTTGTCAATATTTTATAATGATATAAAAATGTACGTTCTAGTGAAAACGTACATTAGATATTTTTAACATTGCGCCCCATAGTCATAAATAAAACAGACTATTTTATCCTTGCAAGTATATTTCAACTAAGCATATACATTGCTCTATTTACAAGGTTTTATTAGAGTATTATAAACTATTTAAAACTACAGAATTGAAGAAATAATTGTAGGATGATGTTAGTTCTTTAAACTAATTATTTTTCACTCTTATTCTTTCATGATTTTTTGACTTTCCCTAGTTAGAATGTAGGTACTAGAATCTGAAGTGAATACACCAGTTAACTGTGAATACTAAAGCAATCCTTCCATTGCTTAGGGAAAATGTCAGCAATGAACATTATCTTTAATAAATGCAAGTGTACTTTTTCAAACGACGCTTCTTATATTTAGTAATTGAGGGACATTGATTTAATTAATTTTAAAAATATCTTTTAAAATATATTAGAACATTATATTAGTTTTACTTTGAATAAAATCACTTTTTTCACTAACTATTGAAATATATTAATATTTTCAGAACGTTTAGTAAATTGGGAAATTCTCAGTAATATGTTTTGTCATCGTACTGGTTGAAAACATTAACAACGGTTTTTTCAAATTTGGTTTGACGTAAATTAATATAAGCTTTTACGTTGTTTTTGCAACGGAATGTTTTCTGATTCTGAAATATAACTACCTACATTTAGTAATATAATAAGTATTAATATTTTAGTACCATGTGTAAGTTCGTTTAGAAATAAAATATGTGTTATTTTAACATTAACAGTTGATTTAAAATAACACACACCATTTTGTAATAGTAATCATAATAAAAATTCAAGTGATAAAATTAAATAGCATTTTATTGTCTTCTTTAACTGTTTTTTACAATTATATTAAGAATTACAATTTTACTACATAAATTGTAAATTCTAAAATATGCAACTCGACTAAATATTGTATAACTTCTATCATCAACAATTTAAACATTTATTTGCGTAAGAGATTATTTTTTTGCCAATTAAAATTTATATGCTGAATAATGAATAATACTGTATAACACTTTATTTATTGTTAATATTTTAGATATTTTTAAAATACTGTTATATTTTGATACAATAGCATATTTCATTAAATTATTGTTAACAGTCAGTAAAACAATTTGCTTTGCACTACTAAGTTTTTTTTATTATTTTTTATTTAGTACATTGATACATGCGTCGGTAGATCTACGTAATTCTAAAGATAAAGATTTGGAACTTGTATATTATTTCAAATATAACATTGTTTTAACTTACTTCCAACATAAACGTGTAAAATCATTAACACTACAACTAATAAAGTTGCAGCCGGTGGAAGCGCAACATTTTTTGGACATGAAAAACGTAATAAAACTAATTATTATATGGCATTTAGTAAATTATAACTGTACAATTTAGCAGAACCTATTAGTTGATTAAATGATACACAAAAACAAAACAACGTTCTATCGCCCACCACACCTGTCGTATCGATTTCTCACTAGTAAGCACTTTTCTAGTGGGAAGCAAATTCTTACATACAAACGCCGAAATGGCACGTAAAGACATTTTCAGCCATTCGAGGTTGCCACCAGATGTGCGTAATGTGGGTGGGGGGTTGCACTGCTGACGCCACGTGTGACATTATGGCGCCTTGACAGTCAGTAATATAATAAATCTGACTGGTATTTTTAATACTGATTCTGATAATATTTTTAAATTAACTAACATTTTATTGTTTATCGATAATTCTTAAAAGCATGAAAGTTATGTATTGTGTTTGCTGTAACTTGGGGACAAAGTGTTGTGGAGATTGTAGACGATAGGTTTTATGCTCGGTCCTCGTTCAATGATTGCCATCGACGTGGACACTACTAGAGAAGTCAGGTGTGTCCATGTTGGGTGGTAGTCAGTGACCGGATGTTGTGTGACGAGCGGAACAGATTATCAGTCTTGTTAATTAGCTCAAAATCAGACCAATAATACTACGGGGTAGTTCTCTTCGCTTGCTTATCCTTCCTACCATGGTTCTATCTAACCCAGTACATTGATATAGAAGGTTTAACTGCAGTATTACCTTTTAACACTATTACACAGTATCCGTGATTTTATGTTTGGTTTCTGATTTCTATTAACCTCTAAAAATATTGCTTGTACCCAGATTAAATAAGTCTTAGACAGGGTTATTGCACGGAGTTTGGTTATGTCTTATGACAAGTTTATTGATGTATTGTAGTTGATATTAGGATTTCCTTGTTGAAAGCTTGTTGTTTTTCTAGATAACAAAGTATTTAAACTTGAACTCACTTTAAGTTTAATTTAGGAGGATGCAAAGTAGCGCAGTGTCAGAGTTAGTGGAAATTACCTTAAACATTTCACAGGGAAAACGACTTAATTGTTACTATTTATTACCACGACCTTGTTGTCCATCACCAGATCCTCCGTGTCAAATGTCAGCTTCATAGACTCTGTCAATCAGTAAATAAAGTGATGAGTGAAGAAGTAAGTCACAAAGACAGACATTCACACAGGTTTTGCAATGTACCACCATCAGACTAAGGCTGCATACAAATGAGGATTTTGTGCGGGGATCTGAGTGCCTGGCTTGTCAGTTAGAATAAATCAGATCAATACTACGTAGTTCGGATTCCAAATGAATATGTAGGTACTTTAATTGCCCTGGCAATTGTGCTATTAATAAATAACTTTTTCTAATGAACAGTTAACTTCAGTTAGTAACAATGACCACAATCGTTCATCAACGCACATCACACTAATTCGTTCTTTATATTCACCTGTTTATTTACAATCAGTGCATAATAAATCATTTAACCGTGCAAATATGTTAAACTATGTTCACCTTTAACTATAACAACAATATTTGTACAACAACGATACTGGAATTTTCTGGTAGCTAATATTTTCTCGTAACTAATATTTTCTAGTAACTAATATTTTCTAGTAACTAATATTTTCTCGTAATTAATATTTTCTGGTAACTAATATTTTCTGGTAGCTAATATATTCTCGTAACTAATATTTTCTGGTAACTAATATTTTCTGTTAACGAATATTTTCCGGTAGTTGCTATTGAATTATATACATTTCATGCAAGGAACCTTTTGCAGAAGATAAGAAAATATTGTCAAAAATAACTTTATAAAGATTCATATTTTATTCCGATTAAGTTATTTAAATAATTTATGGAATGTTTGTTTGTGGATTATTTGTAAAAACAGTTGATAAACGCCATACTGATTTTTCCATGTACGTAAACTGATACATAGGATGCAATGCCGTAACATTTATACGACAACGCAACAATATTGCTGAGGAAGCAGTAAAATCCAATACGTATGTTTACTTAGATTGAATAGTATACGAGATTATTATAGGTTAAGGGTAGAATATTACGGAAATACGAGCAAAGATATGAGCAAAGGAAGTAAAACACTGCATCCGGTGGCATTAGGGATTGCAAGGTTCAACAATTGCTCATCACTGTGGTGTTATATTTCGCACTTGATCAACACTGATTTGTCGACAGTGTTGTTATACATAAGTTTGACAGTGACAACCCCAATAATTACTATATCGTACTATATACGATTTTATGTTAAATTCACTGATATAAAATAATATTTACAAAACAAACTAAATACTCCATATATCCTGTTTTTTATATGATTTATTTGAATAAAACTGTTTGATTAGTAATTTTATTCCAAACTTAATATTTTGGAATTCCTGTCAATTTATAATCGGTTGGTAGATTTCCTAATTTTTCATGTAATTGTTGGTAAAATTGCCAGTCTAATATTTATAAACCACGTTAATATTGTAGTCGATAACGTGGTTTTATTTGCATTGTACGTTGCTTTTACTCACAATAAATACGTTCTCTATTTAGTAAACTAAGTACGAGAAATGTAATAATTCGTTAAGTATAAATATCACGCACATTCTTACTAAATAAAAACAATCTCGTATTGCTACGAATATCAGCTAGGAGGTTGAGGGTGGGGAGGGGGAAGGTCGCGGCCTTGATTGGAATGCGGAAAGCTCGTCACTAGGTTATCTTATCGATGGTTATCACTCGTTTAAATGGCTTAAAGGGATTTAAATGCCCACGCTACCTCCACACAGCTTTAAATATTGTACTGTAAACACCCTAAGTGGTGCTACTCAAATGAATCATTGTTAGTGATGGCAACGATATATCAGATATCAATAATTATGTTTCGATATATCAAAATATTTGTATCGATATTTTCATGTTTATATATATATATATATATATATATATATATATATATATATATATATATATACATGAAAATATATATATATATATATATATATATATATTGCTAAGTATTGACGTTATTCTCTCTCAAAATTATCACGATTCGAAAAAAAATTCATTTAAATTGCTCCTTATGTGTACAAAAAGCGCATTGAAATAATAAAGTAACTCACATCAATGTAGTTTAGTGAATTAATTTGGTTAACTTTTTGTGTTTTTTAGAAGCTTAGAGGCATTTTAAAATCTGATAAACAAAAATAACAATGTTACTACATTATTCTTTTTTATTAATATTAAACTGATATTTTTTCTTATTTTGATTTTTTTTCATTTTACACCATAAACTACAACTTGTTTCGTGTAGATAATGTATTTAATTTTTACATTCTAAATTCTAAATAATGACAGCAAAACATGAGCGTATTTTTGGTCATGATATAAGAGTTAGTGAATAATTTTAAACAGATACTGTACATCATTTATAATTGGATTCATCGGTTACCCGATATATAGATATTTTTCTTTCGATACTATTTTTAGATCGATATGTGGTTTGCGATATATTGTTAATTTGATATATCGAAAATATTTGCCATCCCTAGTTAGAGCACTACTCCACTAGTGCCTACAATCTCCACAACACTGTCCCCAAGTACCTGGGTTACAGAACTGCACCACTTGTGTTGACTGAGTTTTGGCAGATTGTGTAATCATCAGGTGTGGCCTTCAAGGTTTGGCCTAATAGTTACCAACTGGCATATTATTATATTTTAAAAATTTAACTGTTTACGTTTTTTCTATTTTCTATCCATACATTTTAACCTTACTTCGTATTGTAAAAATATTTCCCAAGTATAACGTGTATGAAATATTTGCATCCTTAACACACTCACAACTTTAGTGAACTATAGTAGAATTAGTTTTATGTCTTGAAGTCAACTCACAGACCACTGCACTAATACTTACGTTCTAGAATGGCTCTAATTACGTTATCCAACAGGAGACAGTTGGGCTTGAATCTCTCTCTGATTTTGGAGCTTCTGCAAGAATGAAGATGAACGAAGTTTGCGCAGCATTTAATCTTCCCGGTAAGATTGGAGTTGATGGTTCACAAGTTATGGATTTATACGATAGTGGAAAAATACAAGAGATTCGCGATTATTGCGAAACAGATGTGAGTAACACCTATTTGATTTACTTGAAGTTCATGCATCATCAAGGAAGAATTGATAGCCTGGTAGTGTGGTCTCTGTGCACATCCTAGTAGTGTGGTCTCTGTGCACATCCTGGTAGTGTGGTCTCTGTGCACATCCTCGTAGTGTGGTCTCTGGCACATCCTGGTAGTGTGGTCTCTGTGCACATCCTGGTAGTGAGGTCTCTGTGCACATCCTGGTAGTGAGATCTCTGTGCACATCCTGGTAGTGAGGTCTCTGTGCACATCCTGGTAGTGTGGTCTCTGTGCACATCCTGGTAGTGTGGTCTCTGTGCACATCCTGGTAGTGTGGTCTCTGTGCACATCCTGGTAGTGAGGTCTCTGTGCACATCCTGGAATTACAATTTGTAATTCATAATTGTAGTACAGGGTTACCACAATTATGAAGCCCTTAAACCGAGTACTAAAATTAAATGCTGTTAATCTGAACTATGTACGAACCGACAAGATCCTTTACCACGAAACTAACAATAGTGTCAAAGCACGTATTAATTTTATACGCTGCGAAAAGCCATTTCCGTAATGTTTCAACCAATTTAATTACCTTAATTTGGTAATATGAAACTAATTATCGTTTCAGCAAAGTAATAAATTCATAAATACTACTCAAGAAGAGGAATAAAACATAGTTCCCAACAATAATGATGTCAATAACAATAGCGTGAGTGAGCAAAAACACCGCCGACGTAGTGGCACCTGTCTAGGGTTCGAATGCCCAACGGTCGGTACCTCATTTGTTAGATAATGTTCATGCACAGGTCTGCAGGCCCACGTAAGCTGGCTATTTAAGTTTATTTCCACAACGAAAACGAATAAAATGTTATTTTCTCTTTGAAACCACCATAAGTTTCTATTATATCCTCTACTTAATGGTTCTTAACCAGATTAGTGTACACTAAATGCATTACTAAACTATTACTAAAACTCAAAACTACTGTCTTAGTATGTTCTTTTAAACGTGCAAATATAGTTTTTTATGCGCTAACCCGACTGCGTGGAGAAAAAGCGTGTGGAGATAGTAAGTGATAGTTTCCTTCCTCGGTCCTCTTTATACTGGCGCGGCATCCACAAAATGGTTACATCGACGTGGACACTACTAGAGAATTCTAGGGTGTGTATGGTCCTGGTGGTAGTCAGGGCCCGGATGTTGTTTAGGGAAGATAACTGCTTATCTGGCTAGTCACTTCTGAAAATCAGACCAATATTACGTGGTTAGGATTCTACGTATAATTATAGGTATCCTAGTTGCCATGGCTCTTGGGCTATTAATAAATGACACTTTATAAGGAATAATCGACTTTAGTTAGTAGTAATCATATATGTTCACCTAACTCTTTACACTCATAATATCTACCATCATAATAGTTATGATCGTAATAAATATTATGATCGGATATAATCATACGTTATATCTACGATCATATTAGTTATGATCGTAATAACTATTATGATCGTATATAATCATACGTTATATCTACGATCATATTATTTATGATCGTAATAACTATTATGATCGTATATAATCATACGATATATCTACGATCATAATAGTTATGATCGTAATAACTATTATGATCGTATATAATCATACGTTATATCTACGATCATATTATTTATGATCGTAATAACTATTATGATCGTATATAATCATACGTTATATCTACGATCATATTATTTATGATCGTAATAACTATTATGATCGTATATAATCATACGTTATATCTACGATCATATTATTTATGATCGTAATAACTATTATGATCGTATATAATCATACGATATATCTACGATCATAATAGTTATGATCGTAATAACTATTATGATCGTTTATAATCATACGTTATATCTACGATCATATTAGTTATGATCGTAATAACTATTATGATCGTATATAATCATACAATATATCAACGATCATAATAGTTATGATCGTAATAACTAATGATCGTATATAATCATACGATATATCTACGATCATAATAGTTTCTTCATGAATAATAATGGATGATGCTATGCCATGCATGATATTTACCTGCATGATATTTTTGTTTACATTATAAGCAACGTGCAGATTATTGCACAATACATACAGAAGTTACTGCATCATGTTGTTAAAATTAAAATAATTGTCTCAATGTAATAACAACTATTTAACAGTAGAACTGCCATTTAATTCAACTAAACTTTCTTAGAGTTTGAAAGGAGATGTTTCTGATAAAACCACACTACATAAGGGCGGGTGGGTGTTGCAATAATATCATACACGTTTAGGCGGGTGGTTGGATGAGTAGCTAGCTCGTGGTAAGGTGGTGGGTGGGGGAAACTTGAAGATTGTTTTCGAATCAGTCTATTATTTTCACTCTTTAAATTTGAGATTAACTCTTCACTTGCATCTAACTCTGCACACATTGATGTCTTCCAATTGAGAACAAAGTTTCTATTTTTTAATACGAGAACATAAAAATACATCATAACAATCTGAATGAAACTATCCCTAAACAGTTCATCTAATAAAGCATAAATGTAAAAAGTAAAACTTTAACTGTGCACATCGATAAGAGAAATAAATATTGGTATAAATAGACTTTCTAATAATTTCGTAAGATGTGAGCAAATGTTTGTAAGATACGGCCGTACCTACGTAAAATTGTTCGATTCTGATATTTTAGTAATCGAATTGGCAGTAATCCAAATAGGAATAGCAGCGGAGTAAATGTATCGAAACGACATTAAAGTTTCAGCTAACGGCTTCGTCTGGCAGTTGGGGCAGAAGCTGTTTCACCAAGAGTGGATATTTTCACATGTGTTTCAGCACTCAAAACTTATATCATATGGATATCAGTGGGTTTGTTTTCAAGGACGTATCATTGAAAATACACACCGGTAAATATTAAATATATGGTTCCCACTCGATTTTTACGATTTTTATTTCAACTAGTCGAAAATAACCCTACTAACACGAATCGATGAAATTGTATCGGTGGTATTAAATACTAAATTTTAATCTGAATTGAAAACTGAACTGTTATGTTCCCAAAACATAACTTATTCAATTTTAGAAACATACATAAGAATAAATTAAATAAAGCAAATAACAACTTACCTTATGTTTTTAAATCAACCTTGCACACATAACAGGAGAAAATACTGTTTTTTACTTTATCTCATATTCGTTAGCATAGAGAAAGTATTGCGGTCATCCAAAAACCTTTTTTAAACAAGTTAGTCTAAAAATCCATTTTAGGATTTCCTGAACCGGCCATAGTGGTTTTTCTGAAATTTTATTATTTTTTTTTTTTTTTCTGTCCGTATGTGTGTATGCAGTTTAGTATGCAGTTTACTGGATACTAAACTGATAGATCAATGTTTATGAAATTTGGTATGTATGTATATTTGGATATTTTTAATTTTTTGAAATTTTGGTTTTGTTTTATTTTTATTGGCAAAAAACACACAATGGAATTTTCTCAACAACGGCTCTAACTATTTTGATTACATTTTCAGGGAAGATGTGAATTAAAATTTTAAATATTTTAATAAAAACCACATGTCTCTAACACGACTAGATTTTTACTTATGGCAAAAAACATATTTGGGAATCAAACTGGAAATTTTCAAGGTTTAAATTTTTTAGTTTTTAATATGAAGGAAGGTTTGTGCCAACTTGTTGGAACTATTATTATTCTTTTTATTAAAAAGTTAATTGTTATATTTAATTATATGCCATTTTACATAAAAATTAATCATATAACTTAATATGTACGTCTCACAACACTATAATGACTAGATGTTGAGTCAAATATTTATATAGTGATCGATTTCGTCCATCTATGTGGACATCTTCGGACTGACTGAAGCTTGATCATGATTGTTGTTTGTTATTGATTTTTGACATGAAAACATGTCCCACAATGCATTTCATTAATCACATGTTATAATTTATTTTTCAATTTAATTGTATTAGAATAAACTGTTTCTGATTCAAAATTAATTTGTTCATTGATTATTTTTTGTTGATTTTCAAGTTTTGCTTCGTATATAAATAATTCTTCCCATGCTGACATATTTATTCCTTTTTTACAAAATTTTAATATTTTCATATTTTTATTTATATTTTAATAAAATATAAATAACATCTAGTCATTATAGTGTTGTGAGACGTACATATTAAGTTATATGATATATACCAACACGTAACATGCTAATCAAGAAACTTATAAAAATTAAATATAAATAAAAGTTAGGATACGTTCCTTTAGGTTGGTTAGTTAGGTTGGGTTAGTTAATATATATTGGCGGTGGACTTATACTAACTTAATCTATGTTATATTCGTGTTTAGGAGAATAATTGCGTAAAATTATGATAGTATATATATAAATATAAACATAGTTTTTGGGTAAAAATTTTTTTTCTGTAAAAATCGGCGTTTCCTCCAAATAATTTCCATGAATTCGTTTTCGAGGGGCTAATATTGGATAGTTAAAAAAGTTATGAAATTGGGTGCGACCACTACACTTCATATCTACTGAAATACCAAATTCAGTTACATTGGGATGTTTTGGAATATGTGATCAATAACTGGAGAATTGTTATTCTTATATATAATTATATTGATATTAATATACAACATTTTACTTCACTAGTTGATAATATTCTTCCTTATGCACAAACTTATGTGTCACACTCTTTCTGCTTCGTTTTTTAAAACATTTAACGGCAATTTCTTTGTAAATGACCAGAGTCAATAAATAATTGAAGTGTACACACTTGCCTATCTTGTTTCAGAATTAAAAATCGTATAAAATTGGAGGACAACCTGTTTATGAAGTAAAATCTAAAAAAAAGTCAACTATTAGATCCACATTTTTATACTTCATTAGCTGACTGCCCTTGTTTCGCTACGTGGTGATTCTCTACGCTTGCTTACCCTCCCACCTAATTCTCTCTAAGAAATAACATCAGTATAAAAGCTCAACCTACCCCTAGATATTCTCCTAGATAACAAAGTTTTATAGTATAAAACCCCTTATTAGGGATACTAAGTAGTCCAGGATTCAGGAGAGGAATAGCTGTAAATGTTTTTAAACTCATTAGTACGTATTGACAAGTCACTCAGTGTTAAGACAAATCCAACAAATTTGGCTTGGTAAAGCTGTGAAAGAATGCATTGATTCGATAGAGGTGATGACAAAGCAGTCGGACTTTTAATGACGATTCTAAAGGCTTTACTTTTGCTCTTGTATTTTAATTCAGCAGTCACCTTCTGTAGGAATCGAATGAACGTTTGTTTCTAGAAGCTCATTTATACAGCTGTTTGTTGTATTTATTATATATGATCAACAAATTATGTTAAGTATTCGTAATGAAAACATTTTAAAGTTATATTTGTTATGTTTTTTGTAAAGCGTAAAAAATACTCATATTTGATCATAATTTGACTAAAGATATTTCGATAGTCTACAATATAATAAAAATAAATGTTCTTGATTTCTAGTTTTTATAATTGTTGACGTTTTTAACATTTTAAATCCATATGAGTGTGATTAGACATGAATTAAATAATATATGTTTAGTTTGAAAGTTATTTATTAGCATTGGATTGTTGTTGGAATATTTGGAGATTTCCAATGCTTCCAGTGTTTAAGAAACAAACACAACGTTTCGACAGGTATAACAACCTCCTGCCGTCTTCAGGTATACTTTACTACTTGCCTAAATCTAAAACATTTTCCCCCACCTTAACCCATACTAAATTAGAAAAGACTTAATACTACATGCTATATACTAAAGTTTACTGTTGAAAGTCAAAATTTCTTAAAAACTATCACACATAAAAAAAATATAATACACAATATGAAATAGAAAAGAAATGCAAACTATGAATTCAATCAACAAAACACAGAGCAAGTTATTAAATAGACTAAATACTCAGTGACATACAAAAATTAATGCAAAATGAAAAAATTCTACAGAGAATAGATCAGGTTATTAAACAGACAAAATATTCGATGAGATACGAAATAAATGCAAATATACGACAACATTCAACAAAACATAAAGCAGGTTATTAAGTAGACAAAATATTCAACTTGTCTATTTAATAGACGAAATAATAATAAAAAATGGACAAAAAATGTTTTAGATGTAGGCTAAGATAGTAAGTACACCTGAAGACGAACGGAGTTTGTTATACCTGTCGAAACGTTGTGTTTGTTTCTTAAATACTCAAAGCACGATAGGTAGATAAAATATCTAAATGTTATCTACAAATCATATTCTTAGTGATGATAAAGTTAATGTTTTTGATAATCATATTGACCCTGGATTGAAAATAATATATAATTGATAAAATATATACCTTGTTCAATCACTTTATTTCATATACACGACATGTTTCGATCCTTAGATCATCTTCAGGTGTAAAATGTAACAAATATTGAATGTAATAATAAAATTTAAATTAATTAAAAGTTAACAAATTGAAAATACATAAAAACTGTTTTGGTTAGTCTAATTGTTATTATAACAGATGGTGTAATATTAAATGTAAATATTGTATTTTTTTTTTTTTTTTTTTTTGTAATTTAATGGTGTCTAGATATCTTCTTGTTGTATTTATTAGTTATGTATATTTTCCTTGTTTTTGTATATATGTATCAAATATAATATTAGATTGGAATGATATTTGATCATTGAGTAAATTATGTGGATCAGTCTTTTTTGCTTTGTAGATGGCTAGTTCTTCTTTGACATCGAGTTTAAGGCTTTTTGGTAAGATTTGAATAATGTCCATATTATTTTCAATAGATGTATAACTATGAGATTCGGATATTAAGTGTTCAGCGTAAGTGGATTGTTGTTGTTGTGAATTTTTTGGTATGTGTTCTTTAAATCTTTGTTTGAAAGATCTTCCAGTTTGGCCAATATAAAATTTGGGACATTCATTACATTTGATACTGTAAATACCAGATTTGTCATAATTATTTGAGGTGGTTGGATTGTTTTGTAATAATTTTTGGAGAGTATTGTTGACGGTATGTGCAAGAATAGTATTGTTTTTGTTAAATATTCTATTAATGTTATTATTTATTTTCCCATAGTATTGCATTTTTATATATTTTTTATTAGATTTTTCTCCTTCTTTCTTCTTGCTTTGTTTGTGTTTATTTATTATGGAGTCTATCATTTGTGTTTTGAATCCATTTGCTCTAGCTATATGTTTTATTGTAAAATATTCTTTTTTGTATGCTTCTTGATTTAAAGGATATGTCAGTAATCTATGAACCATGGAATTGTATGCCGCAATCTTATGGGACCATGGATGATTGGATGATTTATGAATTGTGTGATCTGTTGCTGTTGGTTTTCGATATACTTCAAATTCTAAATGGTTGTTTGATTTCTTGATAGTAACGTCTAGGAAATTGATGGTTTCATTTTCTTCGGTTTCAAGTGTAAATTTGAGATTTTTATGTAGATTATTAAGCTGAGTTAATACTAGTTGTGCTTGTTCCTTATTTCCTTCTATAATTGCAAAAATGTCATCTACATATCTATGGTATGTTTTAATTTTTGTAAGTGTTTGGTTGTTTGTATTCAATATATTCTTTTCGATGTGGTTGAGGAAGATGTCAGCGATGAGTCCTGAGAGTGGGTTGCCCATGGCTAATCCATCTTTTTGAGTGTAAAAGTTTCCTTCGAATTCAAAGTAGTTTTGTTTTAAGACAAGTTTTAGAAGATCTGTAATTTCATTAATGTCTTTGATATCTAATTTATTTTGATGTTTCAAATTTTCGGTGATTATGGTGATTGTTTCTTCAATAGGTATGTTTGTATATAGATTCTGTATGTCGAATGAGACCATTGTATGTGTGTTGTGGATATTCATATCTTTAATTTTATTCAGAAGGTCTGTTGTATTCTTTAAACTTTTGTTGTTTTCTAATAAAATTTCATTAGAAAGGATAGTGTGTAGTACTTTGGATAAATTGTAAGATGGTGCGTTGATAAAGTTTACGAGGGGCCTGATTGGCTCATTTTCTTTGTGGAGCTTTGGGAGTCCTCTTAGTTTCGGGGCTATAGGTTTTATTGTGTTGGTTAGTATTTTTTGTTCTTTACTTAAAAGAACCGATTTGTTGATGGCTTTTCTAATTGCTTTGTTATTTTTGTCTGTGGGGTCGTTGGGAATTTCTGAAATGTTGTTTTTCTCAAAAAAGTCTAGGATTTTGTTATTGTATATTTCTTTGTCCATAATAATTGTGGTGTTGCCTTTGTCAGCTTTTAAAAGTATAGAGTTGTTGTCTTTCAATTTTTTCTTTATTTGATTGGCGATTTTTATTTCATTTATTGGCTTTTTATTATGACTCTTTGAGTCTAGATGATTTTTAATTTTATCATGAACTAAAAAACGTGCTTCATTTTGTTGATCTTTTGGTAAGCATCTTACTGCCATTTCTGCATCTATTAGAATTGGAGTACAATCACGGTGGGGTAGATTGTATTTTAATCCTTTGTTTAGAAGGTTTATTTCATGTTGAGAAAATTCTATATTAGTTTTATTAACTGTCCTGGTGTTAAACACGTGAGAAGTGTGTGTTTCATCGGTATTCGGTTGATTTTCAATTAATCGTTTTAGTTTTTTGTTAATAGTTTGTGATTTCTGGATAGCACGAGGTTGGAGCCATTCTTCTACGTCTTTTAAAAAACAATCAAATTCTAATGGGTGGAGGTTGTTTCCTATTTGTAGATGTAGTTGTAATAGTGTATTATTGTGATGTAGTTTGAGTTTGTATAACTCATTAATACTATTTTTGAGCCATATTCTTTCTGCTGTCTTTTTTGCTGCGATGGCAGATGAGCTTGTACTATTTACTCTAACATGTATATACTTGGGAATTATGTTTTGATTAATACATGTTTTGTTAAATCTTATGCCTTCTATGGTGTTAATGAGTTTTAGTTTTGTGTTGCGATATTTATGTGTCAAAGAAGCAATGTTTGCTTGAGAGATGATAATCATATTGACCCTGGATTGAAAATAATATATAATTGATAAAATATATACCTTGTGAATATATTTTATATGAAATATATGAATAAAAAAATAAAAAAATATGAAATAAAGTGATTGAACAAGGTATATATTTTATCAATTATATATTAATGTTTTTGTTTTGATGCGAATTTTTTGCAAGATTTTTAAATTCTTGTAGAAATGAATGAATGTAAATATATAATTTGAGTTCAATATTTTACCATCAGTCGACATTGGTGATAGGTGGATATTTTGACATGATACAAGCCTTAAAGTAGTATGGGGGGGTATAAAGATTAAATAGTACAATTTTGTGCTTTTTTTTATTTTTTGCGGGGGGGGGCAGCTGACGTTTCTGTAATTTTATGCCACAATAAATAAATATATTATTGATAATAAATTAGTGAGTTTTGTAGATTTGTTATTTGTGACTTTTGTTTATATTTTATATGAGTATTTCATAGTCATTAATAAATATGTTGGAAGATGTTTTGTTTTTTTTTTAATTTATTTTTTTATAATGATACCTGATTTTGAATAATGTACCTGCTAATGATCTCATTGAAGTTATTTGGTGGCACAAATATATAAAAATTAAATTAAAATATACATCTGCTATCAGAACAATGCTTTTATCCCCAAAGCCTTAGAAAAGTATCTTAACAACGATTATTTTGTAGAATTGGCTATTTTAACAGTATACGAAATTTATCATTGCCCAAATTATCCTTTTAACGAGGCAAAGTATGACAACAAGAGATAAAATATATTAACAATCATAATCACAATACTAGGAGTACTTATACTTTGAAAAGAGAAATACATTATGCAATATTTATAAAAAAAAGCCAACTGTCCACTGGGAGAAAGTGTAATGAAAAACTACCTAAACACACAATTAATGTAACAAATAAGAAAAGAAAAATTAAATTTGTAGTCAAACTACTTATCAATAAGGAACTATTTCTATAAATGAATATTTTTGTGACTTTTATATTACTTAAAATTACTTTTTTTTCTGCATGATACGTTAGTAGAAGGTAACTTAAAACACTTACTTTTATTTTGTTGTCGGCACTTGTGGCGCAGTGCTGTAACCCAGCTACATGGGGACGAAGTGTTTGGGAGATTGTAGGCGATAGGTTGGATACGCTCATCCACACTCATCCTACACTCATATAATCATTCAAATTAGCCTTAAAATACCAACAACGTTGTGTCGGCGTCTCATATGCAAGAATGTAAGAATAATGTATAAATAATAGCATTTCACAGTAAGAACATATGTAATATAATGTGAAGAATATTCCAGATGTCCAAAATAATTCAAAATGAAAGGTAGTGTGGCACATAAGTTCTCCCTAGAGTGTGATGTAGTAATTCTTATGACTGACTACCAGACATACGCCTTCTAGCACTTCATTTATATTCCTGAGTGGAGTATTTACTAAACCAACTAGTAGTATTGAAGAATCTTGATCTTTAGGAATTCAGGATTAGTAAATAATAAATAACAACATTGAAATGGTAGCCATTGACGTGGATCCTACTAGAGAAGTCTGGTGTGTTTGTGTTGCGTAGTATTCCATAAGTAGTCTAGTGAAGAAAACTGATTATCAGGCTTGTAATTAGCAGGAAATCAGACCAATACTACGTGGTTCAGATTCCACGTAAATCTGTATGTCCCTTAGATGCCCTGGCTATTGGGCTATCAGTAAATGGCTCTTTCTAAGGAACAGTACTTAGGTAGTAATAAAGACTTCTTGAAATGAAAATGAAATGAAAATTTGATTTATTTCCCATAAATAGAACATAAATAAATACATACAATGTTATTGATACTTATTTGCAAAATAAAATATAGGAAACATAAGTAGAAATATAAAATAAATGAACTTAATACAAAATATTTTCCGAGTTAACATATTAGCAATTGGGAAAAGGTCTGCATGGGCGGAAGCCTGTGCGCAGACCCGAAGTTGCTAAAAAGCTGCACGATGGCGTTTTAGTATGTAATTTAGTATATTTAAGTTTTTGTTATATTTTTTAAAGAAAATAATAAAAAAATAGTAATATTGTTAATAAAATTTAAATAGTTTGATTCACAATTCATGAAAGGTGAGGGAAAGAATATAAGGTTTCAACTTTTGTTTGAAATGGAAAAGGTATTAAAAATATATGTCATAGAATAATTTAAATAAAATTAATACGATGCAAAACAAACAGAAGAGCTGAAGAATACTGTGCATCTAAATGAGCATGGGTAACGAGAGGGGAGTGGAGGTGGTGTTCAAAGTTCACATTGGTTCAGGTCCGTCTATACTGTAATTAGATCTGACTATTGTCTCGGCCTCCTCAATTCTTAGCAGTGATAAGAAATCGTTGACTCTTTTTTTAAAAATTTTAAGAGATCGACAACTAAATATATTTAATTCACCGAAGTGGTGACAAATATTACTATACAAAATATGTGCAACATAAAAGGAATTAGTAAGTTCAATTGATTTGACTAGACGTAACGGTATTATGCCAATATTTTCTGAAAATCTCGTGTTATATGAGTGTGTAACAGGTGAAAACAGAGAATCTAAACGCTTAAAAATGTGCAACAAAAGAAACTTTATGTACAGCTGACGGATTGTGAATATGCCACTTTCATGATAAATATCAATAGTTGAATACCTTCGATGTTTTTTAGACCAATTTTAAGTTTTTTGTAATATATATAATGGTTGAAGAGTTGATTGCAATGCTCCCCCCAAGCTATAATTCCAAACGATAATATTGACTGAATGTAAGCATAATAAGCTAATTTGACATGTTTTTCGTCCAGTATTCCACTAAGCTGACTGAATGCAAAGATATATTTCCTAATTTTATTCTTTAAAAAATCTATATGTTCTGACCATTTTAATCTATAGTCAAAAGTGACGCCTAAATATTTATAAGATGAAACTTTATCTATAGATTCACAAGAGCAATTATTGTTAAGATGATCACCACAAGTGTGGATTTTTAAATCTTGCAAATGATAGACAGTAATATGTGATAAGGAAATTGGCATGAATTTTGTCTTTGCAACGTTTAATGAAAGGGTATTCTGGTCTAGCCACTTTTTGAGCAGCATGAGATCAAATAATGCTTTTAATCTCGTTTCTTCCCAAGATGAAGACTTCACTCCACATCTACACTCATCACAATCATGGGCTATTCATATTCGCTCATATATAAATAATTAATACTGAGCAAGAAAAATCTGATATGTTGGTGTATTTAATGATTGTTATTTAATTATTTATTCATTAAAAATAATCCACCCCATTTGGGAAAATCTCTGATGAAATAAATCTCCAAAAACCCATCATCACCAGTTACCAAAAACCTTTGAACAATAACACATCGTAATGTTTGTTGGATAGGGCTGGGTGTATTTACTCCTTTTCACTTGTGCCTAACGCCATTACTTTGTCTCCATCATTTCATTCTTTATTTAGATTGTCATCCCGGATACATTGCACAGCACCAGGCTGTATCGAGGCTCTGAAAGCCTTATGGCTGGCTTTTAGTATTCGTGTATAATGGATGCTAAAAGCTTTTCTCTACGGTAGGTGTACGTATGAGAGGAAACAGGAAAATGTGGTTAGGATCATCCTGTGTTACACGAATCCTTGAATGAAAATTGATGTTCTTACAGGTAAAAGTGAATAAAAGATCAAATCTTTAACTACTGGATTTATGTCGTTAAAATAACGTTTAATTTTTCTTCTTAAAGTTCATTAAAACTAGAGGTTCTAGTTGGCTTAATTTTCAGCTAAACTAGAGATAATATTTGAAAATTTTAAAAAATTCTGAATGCAAATAACATTTAGTGTAAAATAGTTTATTAGTCTCCTCTGTCCTATATGTCATGCTTTTGAAATGATAGTGTTCTTATAGTTTCATAATTAAGCTGTTGTGTGAAAGTTATTTTTAGGTTGGATTGTTTTGAGTTGGATATTAGTAATTTGTTGGAGATTTACAACGCTTCAAGTTTATTTAACACTAACACAACGTTTCGAAAGTTATAAACCTCCCGTCATCATCAGGTGATGCTTCCTACCTTATCTTATAGATAAAATTAATTTTTCCCTTACCAAACTATAATTATTTAGGTGTTTTTAAATTGATAATTTCTACACCAATAAGAAACCCCTTAAAAAGCTACGTGTTTGTAAAATATGACAGACTTCTCGGAAAACCATGCATTTGGCAAACTATTACAGATAAACACGCTTATGAAAAGACATACAAAACAAATAACAAAATGATAATATAATACGTAATGTAAATCGTACATTCTCAGTGAGGCGAGTTCCTTCCGCGAGTTTAGTGATTTGTGGTACAGTAGAACTCCAACCATCCGAACCAATTAGATCCTGCCCCATTCGGATAATCAAAATTCGGATAATTGGATTTTTCTAAAAGAATTAGTCTACTTTATTTAATTATTGCTGTATGTTGAATTGAGATGAAAAAACAATATTTTAAATGAAAATGAGTATTTGATTACATTATTACTAATTACGTTTCCTGGAAGAATTTTTATTTATTGTTTTAAGATGGTGTTATATTGTGTAGTGTTTACTTAATCATATTGTCCATTATTTATTGTGATTTTTTTTTAAATTCAAAATACTATTGCAGGCTGTTATTTCATTATTAAGTATTTTTTAAATTTTATTTCATGACACTTTAAAAGCAATTCGGATAATCGGCGATTTGGATAGTTGGAGTTCGGTCAATTGGATCCTAGTTCCCCGTACCTTCTGGAGCTGGCACAACATGCACTGTTGGGTAAATTGCATTATTTTACTATTTAATATTTTTGTCTCTGTATTTTTTATTGATAACGTGTTATATTGTTATCATCTTATTTGTATTGTAAGTGTTTTTCATAATAGTGCACATCTTTTTTTAAGAAGTTTCTATATTAATATGGGATGGCAAGGAGAAAAGTAGTTTATATGTAGGATAAGGTATAAAATAACAATTGAAGACGACATTTCATAAGAAATAACTTCTGGGGTTGGTTATCTCTTATGAAGGGGCTAATTATTGTACTGTTTAGAGTGTACTTGATTAGATTGAATAGAATAGAAGTGATTGGTATATCAGTTCAATTATTTGAATCAAAGGATCCGAAGAGTGGATAAAAAAAGACACGCTTTACATAAAATGGATGCGAGGCCTGTTCATTTGTTTGAAAGCACAATGGATTGAAAATATTACTTACACTTTCTTCAAGTTATAAACATCGTGTGGCTATCGTCTACATTGTATATGAAATTATAAATAATATAATTAATTTTAAGTTTTATTTTAAATTTGATTTATCATTTATGAAGCTTCTAACCCGACGAAAACTCAACGTTAACTTTTTTATTTATATAGTAATAAAATATAATGGAGTTGAAAATTGTTCATGCTAGTGAAAAAAAGCAAACTATTAATTAATTTTATCAACATAATTTTTTTATATACTTGAATAAAACCTGATTAATGGTGATAGGATGTTATAAAATTAGCTGAACAAAACCTACAGTGATGATGCATGAGGGCCTTTATATTACGGCGGGGAATTATGATTGATGGCGGGAGAAATGGGGCTGTCAGAGGATGTAACAATTATCTCTTTCTATAACACTCGTTTTCTCACCAACCTACTAATTACCGTTGATTACATAATTGTATCCCTTTCAGATATCAAAAAATAAAAATGAGTGAATCTTGGCTTGTTTAAGTTTTGTCAAAATAAATTTTGATTAATACAGAGGGAGTTCCTAAACTACGTTCCAAACCTTAAGAAAAACCTTATTCATTGGTTAAAAATAAGAGGAAACGCTCTTAACTTATACATATAGGTCCTAATACGCTTCGTTTTCGATATGGCAGCCATTTTCATATTTTCATTAAATTATGTGTAATTTCATAACGCCTTACAATACAGTGCTCAAATTTGGAATGAGGTAACTGATACCCTTTTTTAAGGGTGTAATAATATTATTATACTATGTTCAATATTTTCAAAATGGTGGAACGTAAAAACGTTTAATTGTAAATTACGCAAAAACGCATGATCTTAAAAAAATGTTGCTCGAGAAAAAAGTTGAAATCTATAACAAGTCCTAATTGAATAGAATCCGTTCATAAATAAAGGAGTAACACTAATTTAGGCAATACGATGCTATCCACTTTGAATTGCCATAAAGTGAGCTTATGGGGTTTTCTGGACAATAAAAATTTGTTGCCTAGGAGAACGGCAGCAAGATAAGAATTTTACATAAATACATACATGTAATGTTGATTTGATGGTTTAGAGAGAACCATGGAGTGTAAGGGATAAGCAAGCGTAGAGGACAAACCCGTAGTGAATCAAGGGATGTCGTCTAGTTTCATATATAAGGGTCCTTGAAGGTTATAAAAATGGATAGTTAACCAATAAAATGTACCAAATAAAACAAATAAGTCCAACCAATGAAACTACTGTCTAAGAAAAACTATATTAAACATCATGGAGAAACTCCTGTATAAATTTACAAAATTTATAACATTGTGGGTCAGTACCTACTGGTAACGATGGTATTCTTAAAATGGACCGAAGATATCCAGATTTTATAATATATCTACTGGCGGTTCAGTAGCTTACGCTCTGGTTTTACATTTGGAAATTGTCGTGAGTGGCTAGGACTACGGACGCTGAGGAAAAGTCCAAGGTTCGAATACCCACTGAGCCAACGGTATGCACTTCGCTCGTTAAATAAGGTTCACGCACAGGTTTGAAGGCACAGTTGAAGCGAGTAAAGTCAAAACAAAACTTTACTTTAAAATGTTTCAGGCTTACTATTTTCAACAAATGTATTTCAAATGTTAACGTGCTTTATAGTTAAAGTGAAATTCGTTTTCTCTGAGACAGATTTTTTCCTAATCTTTAGGTTTATTTTATTAGAAATATTAAATTAGATTAATAGTTTTTGGCATGTAAAAAATGAACCAAAAACAGTAAGAAAAAATCTATAACTGGAGGCACTTGACAAGTGCATCCTCTTTAAAAAAAGGTCAAGTTTAAAATTTTATGTTCAAAAATAAAGCTGTAATCTTATTTTGAAATTAACATTGGCTTCATGGAGAATCAAATCCAATATGGTGGCACGTGTGGCAGATCATAATACAACACCTGATATAACTGACGGGCTAGGTACGTTGGTTAGATGGTCACTTTATAAGGATAACACTTTACATAATGAAGAAGACTTGTTGTACTGACTGCTGTAATAACAGCTGTTCAGCTGATTACAGCAGATCTTCAATTGGGCGGGAATGCGATGATTAGGCGGGAAGCTCCTGATTGTCTCCCCAATTAGAACATATTGTCTGCGTTCACACACTTGCGCCGCCCGTGACGGCTCGTGGACAACGGATGACGAACATTAACAGAAACGTTACTCATTCAACTTACGTTACTCTTCATCATATGTTTCGAATGTTTATTTAGAGTCTATAAATTGTGTTTTAAAATGAAACAGACTATATTTTAAATAAACTACTAAAAATGTAATGAAAATGAAAAATTATTCAAAGTAAAACACTCTCAGTTTACTTGTACGTCCTAGTTTCTTGACTAACATAATATGTGTTGATACAGATAAAATGTACTCACCCTTACAATACAGTGTTATTGACCCACCCACCCATCCATACACGTACAGTGGTGTTGACCCACCCACCCTTACAATATATTGTTATTGACCCAACCATCCGCCCATACACGTACAGTTGCATTGGCCCACGCATCCACCCTATAGCCTACAATACAGTAGTATTGACCCACTCACCCACCCTTACAATACAGTATCGATCCACAAATACACGTACAGAGGTATTGCTCCACCCCTACAATACAGTGTAATTGACCAATCCACGAAAAAAATAGTTATTAAAAATCAACGAACTTTTTGTAGATTTAAAAAAAATGTGGATTAAAAATCCATATTATTGTTTTGTGGATCCCTCTGGTCTGAGAAAGGTAAATATAGTTGCCGAACTCGATCACCATATGTTTGTGCACCTTGTTCTTATATAAAACACATTTGTGTTGTGTGACGTTCACTTGCATTGTTTTATGTGCTGACAAGATGTTTTCTATTCCCAATACTATCAGTTAGAGTGTTCATATGTTTTCAATAGCACCAATGCACTGACTGTAGTCATAGTGTGTGGTATTACATTTTTATAATGGTTTTTTTTTATTAAAGAAATCTTTTATTTTTACCAATCTATTGAAATGTCATGTAAGGCAAAATTAATGTGATATAAATATAAGAAAGTACAAAAACCTGTTTCCATTTCAATTTACCATGTAAGAATTAATAAGAATAGGTATTATTTATTTTCCTGTATAAATATACAGCATGTAAATTTATTTATTTTTTTTTTTATTTTATTTATTCATAAGACGCCGATCGTCAAGATATAGGCGAATATGGATTTCGAATGAGTGTGATGAGTGTAGATGAGCGAATGTAGTCATTGTTACAAACTAAGGCTGACTATTCCTTAGAAAGTGTCATTAATTAATAGCCCAATGACAAATGAACAGCCGGTGATTATCAGCTGATCCTTCTCAAAATGTATTGACTCTGATTGGGATCGAACTGAGAACTTTCAGCACATGAAGCTGGGATTGAACCAACTACGCTATCGACCAATTTACCAAAATAATAAAATACTCGTTATCAAGAAAATTTTAAATTGACAAACTAGTTAATGTTTTTCTTTTCGAGTAAGCTAGGCTGACCTTAAACAATAGTAACATAAATGTATATATTATTTTCAAGTTATTTCTAACTTACGTACTTATATGACCATATTTTAAAAATATGAAAGAAAAATCTAAGACCTCTCAGGCAACTAAGACCTCTAAGACAACTAAGACCTCTAAGGCAACTAAGACCTCTAAGGACTCTAAGACCTCTAAGGCAACTAAGACCTCTGCCTGATTAGAAAACGTACACTTAATTTAAATTAAAAATTACCATCAGCAAACATATGTATGTATAGCAAAATTAAATAATATCAGTCTCGAAAATTCATCTACGTTTACAATCCTAAGATCTCAAGGTTTATTTTGTGAATATTTTTGCAGAGCTTGGTTTACGGAAATCGATCATCATAACAACGTTACATTTTTGCACATATATTGTAGTAAACTTTTGTCATTTGACATTTCACTGCTTCCTGTTTCTACCAACCCACAAATAAATTATAAAAACTATATTATTTTCTATGAAATATTGATCTATTTTATTTGTGGTAGAACTCTTAACATTGGATTTAATTATTTAAACAAATATAGCAATGTCAATTGAACAGCCAATTAAATTCAGAGTTATGTCGAATATGCAGCTGCAAATTCCAACACTAGTATACAACAGTTAACTGAGAATCTATCGCATTCAGTTAGTTAGATTCAAGCCAAACACTGAACAAAAAATGTTCATGAAATGTTGAGGGAAATTAGCTTTTGAATCGTAGAGACCCACTAAGTAAGTATTTCTTCAAATCCAATTCTTGAGGGGTAGAAAAAGCCAAACGCTTCCTTTTTTCCATAAGAGTAACTTTGGTATTAATTTCGTAATTTATTTAAAATAGATGGCTTGGCTAATTTGATTTTAATTCTGAAATATTTTAGGCAATTTCTATTTATTATGAAACGTTTGAACTAATGTGTATCCCCTTAAAATAGACTTATAGACCGTAATACTTTGTTATCTAGGAGAATGACAGCAAGTTGAGCTTTCATATTGATGTTATGGTTTATGGAGAACAAGGGAGGGAAGGGTAAGCAAGTGTAGAGAACTGCCTGGTAGCGAAGAATGGGTTTTTTACTAGTAATAAAATACACATTAAGATATGTTTGTTATTAGTATATTTTACCTGGACTGAAATCTTCATCAACAGCACTTTGTAAATATGGTATGTTTTAGATAGAATATATTTCCTCTCGTTCATGGAACATGTTGTATATTTGATGTATATGAAATATGAGACGAACCCTGTGTAGAAAACAAGCAACTTCAAACTGTAGATAAACGTTCATTCCGTTGCAAGTGTAATAAAGCTTTTATAAATTTTAATAACTTTAGTCTGCAAAACGTTATTTGAACTGTAACTATGATATTAAAATTTGTAATCTTCCTTTTACTATTTAAGTACTTAATTAACATATTTAGAATAAATTATAATTCAATAATAAAATGAGATCAGGTGAATATTTGGATGTTGTGTAGATCTATTTATGGGAAAGAAATGGGAAAAAAAGTTGCAATGAGATGTGTTCTTGTTTTGTATAACTTTTATTATTTTTAATTTTTACAACATTATACAACATTTTCATCAATATGGTTAAATTTTAAGTTCTTCTTTTACCAGATGATGTTAGGGCTAAGAAGCCCTCTCTAACACTTAACCCGAGGACAAACGGTTTAAGTTCCGAACAACCATCAGTGACCGGGCAGACAGACTGCTCTATCAGACGGTCACCCATCCAAGGAACAGCCACGTTCGTTGGAACCCTTCGGTCAAGGCAATGGTTTTTAGGTGTACTAAGTGAAACCAAATTATTTCACACAATCATATCACGATTAATTTTGCTTTTAATATGCATCAAATACAATCATATAGTTAACATCAGCCATATATTTTTCATAATAGATCCAAATTTTAAAAATATACTACTTCCCCACCACCTGCAATGCTACTTGTAGTACAGTGTGCCAGCTGAATATTGCTTACAAGTTAAATTAACTGTGAAACAGTTACTATTATGTTAAGCTAGCGGGCTTATCAATGAAATCGGGCATTGTATCATGCCCTAATACAGTGCAGATTACAATATGGCATTATTTGCTGGGGTTCAGCAGCCAAATAGATAGTAAATGATATCAGAGTCACGCAAAATACCTTTATTCGTAATAATTTTAAATAAGAGAAAACGAGACTCCTCCTATCCACTCTATCGACAGCTAAACATTATTCCGGTACAATATTTATTCATATTTAAAATATTGCGATAGTGTTTTATTAGAAGTGGCAAACATAATATTATGCGAAAAACACACTTGTATGTAAATGTACAGAGGGGTGCAATTATAAAGTATTAAGTTCGAAAATATGCTTTTCTGTGTTAATTTTCGTATCTGAAAACTCATTTGTTTTACTAAGTCCCCCAAAGTTTAAAAGATATTAAGAGATCAAAATCTTTCGGCAGGGAAATTAAAAACTAGCTTTTAAATTTAGAAGAATTAGATTAATTTAAAGGCTCATTTTTAAAAACCGATCACTATTTATAATATTTCAACCTCTCCAACCCATTTATTTCATTATTTTGATGAAAAGTATTTAATTATTATGTATTATATATTTTTATATTAGTTTAGTTACGGATGTCTATACATTACACGTATGTTTTGTTGTTTTAAGTTAGATTGTATGTTTTTCTTTGGACGGAAAAATATTTTTTCGTTTATTAATCTTTTAAGAGTTATTTTACAGTACCATTTTGTTTTATGTTAAATGTCTCTATTCGTATTCTAAATTACAGTGTAAGCAAATATATGTAAATTTTAGTTTTATTATTCACTTAGTTTAGTATACACAGTCAAGTTAAGGATTATAGCAGTTAGGCACATTCGTCGAAGTAAGTTGTACATCAGTTCTTATCAGTGAACCAGACTGTTATTGCTATTGTTCTTATCAGTAGTAACCACGTCGATGGCAACCATTGAGCGGGCACCGTATCGCGTCGTTACTAAGAGGACTGAGCATCGAACCTATTACCTACTATCTACACAACACTTTGTCCGCAAGTAGCTGGATCACAACACTGCGTCACTAGTGTTGACGTATGTTATGTATACCTCTTATATATAGTTGAAATCTAAGCAGTATTATTTAGTATTACAAAGCAGCTTAACTTTAATATTAATACTAATTGCAATGTTAACATTGCGAAGAACACATAAGATTCCAAGCTCTCTTGTTTATTAGGGTAACTGTTTAGCCTTCACCAAATTTTATAATAAAATCTGTTATAAATATATGAATATGAGTGTATATTTTTTACTTAAAGGAATTTTTCTGATAACGCATTAAACTGGTCGTATTAAAACTTGCAAACTAAGAATACAAGCCTTGAAAGCTTGTAGGTTAACTTAAAACAAAATATTAAAATATCCTAAAATTTATTTCAAATAAAATATATTTGTAGTATGTTACATTATCATAACATTATTACCTTTCAGCATGAACTTTATTATTTAATTTAAAATTATATTAATAAAAAAAATTTATATTACTTAATTTAAAATATATGACTTTGCAGCGTTCTTCTCACAATTAATTTGAACAACCATTTAAGACAGAATCCTTTTGCAGTTTAGTCAAAAGGAAAGTGGCATTAACTTCCTGAAGGATAAGGAACCTAGTAATTGAGTTTGCCTTCAATTTATAGCAGGTGACCTAGTAGCTACTTAAGTGGCCTTATTGCACTTTGTAGGAGGTAAAAGTTTAAGATACTTGGCAACAGCATGAGATTTGAAGTTAAAACACACCCCTGTGGCACTACGTATTAACACTAATTACATAGACCCTACGGAGGAAAGTTAATAAAGTTAGTTAGTCTAATTATCAGCAAGTCTTTATTGAGTTAAGCATGTTTTGAGAGGACTAACATGATTTTCCAGTTTTCCAAGTAAATTAGGGAAATATGTTCTTTGCCGTATTATGTCGTATGATCCGTTATAATAAATCTCACAGGGTGAAGTATGAAGGTTAGGCAAAAAGCACAAACATTAATTATACATTAGGTAAAATTTACTTCGTTATTTATTTACCTCAGTCAATCTGCCCACAAAGTTTGGCTGCGTAATTTAATGAAGTTATTCTATTTATTTAATTAAGCATTAGCTGTTCAATAAAACAAAAGAAAAATTTCAACTCAAATGCAGTGATTGAGCTACTGTAAATACATCTACACAATATGATTTTACTCAATACAGTTTAACTATGAATATTTATAGTCAAAGTCACATGCCGAGGTGTTACAAGCGCAGCTAAGGATGGGGTTAGCACACGATGTGTACAGTGGTGTCCCCTATTCAACTCGATTACGTGATTCGGATTCACCACTCCATTATGATATCCTGCGTGATTAATGGTTTAGGCAAGTTGAACTCATAAAGTTGAAAGAAAACATAAAGAACACAAACACGAATCTTCACACTAATTAAAAACACACATAACACAAACGTGATAATTCACGCTCATTAAAAAACACATAATACATACACACACGAAAGTTCACACTATTTTTTTTTTTTAACACACACACAACACAAAAACAAAAGTTCGTACTAATTAAAAAAACTACACAAACACGAAACTTGATTCTAGTTTAAAAATAATCATAATATAATAACAAAAGTTCACATAGTTAAAAAACACCACAACACAAACACGAAAGTTCTGAGAAGAAATTAATATCATTTAATGATATATTTAATAATAAGTATGAATAAGAATGACTTATTTTTCTCATTAAGCTAGTATGAAGTATTCAATAAACAAGCAGTATTGCCATTTTGATGTAACAGTCATTTTTGAATTATCTTTCATTTTTCTTTAAATTTGAGGAGAAATAAACAAAATATCATCAGCATTTTGAGGTAATACGAAACAATTGATATAAAATGGATGATTTTTTTAGTTGCTGTATTATAGTTAGGGGGACCTTTTCCGTTACTTTACTAACACTAGTTTTTTATCAAAGTTGATCATAAACGTTAAATCCAATGATTGACTTACCACCAAATACACTCTCCGTGCGTAAGTTCTTAAGTAAGTGATAAGATAAGGCCAGCGATATCGGATTCCTAACTGATAAGGGATACCGCAGTGGACGTAAAAATCATTCGGGAACAGTTTTTAGAGCAATAGAATATTTATCAAGTGTTAGTGAATTAACGGAAAAGATCCGAGATGTGTTCATTCTTCTGTGTTCACAGAATGAAAACAGCAGGTAATAAAAATTAACCAAACATTTACGAAGGCTGTGAACTGTTTCATTATGTAGGCTGGACAACAACATAAAGCAATTATATAATTTCACCATATCTTTTTTGTAAGCAGGTTTCTTGTCAGCCTAGTGGTTAGCACGTCTGCTTCATGTGCAGAATTTCACACGTTCAAATCTCAGAAGGTCCACTAAAAGTTTGAATTTTGGGTTTGGACCATTGTCATATAACGTTTGTAGACTAAGTTAAAAACTCTACACTGGCGTAAAAAGTAAAAAAATGTGTTTTGTGGTTAACGCAATTATTATAAATTTAAAGCTGATTACAATTGTAAATAAGCTTTGATTTTTTACATTTATTATTTTTCACTATCTTACTTGAAATATTACTTGACGTCGTGAGCTATTGGCGGGTCATAAATGTAACTGGGTCGAAATAAATAAATAAACAAAATAATCTGAATTTTTTTTTATATAAGTACATATAACAAAAACATATTAATACATTTATTTAATGGTACTCGGATAAATTACCTATATTATTTCGTATTTGTGTTGGTCTGTATGTCCCAAATATATACTGAAATAGTCAAATTCCCTCCCCTAAGTAGAAGTTCTTTTGTTCTGATATATTACTATATCATCCACGTGTTGTTACAGTGTCTGTGTCTTCCACGGAGGCAGTGGCCGGCAGTACAGCGCGCATGCCCTGTGACATCACACCACCTATCCCGGGGGACAAGATACACCTAGTTATCTGGTACAAGGAGCTGGACGACGCTCCCATATATAGGTATATAACCTACTCAAACAACTGTATGAATATCACATAGGTTGACAGATTTTACATTGTGATTTAAAAATTTGACTGTTTCTCATGTAAATAACAAAACCAGTTAATAAAAAAATGGATTAGAAACGTGTTTTATTTTTTGTTAGTTTTTTTAACTGTTGGTACATAGTTTACTACAAGCCATAAATATTTTAAGCACTGGATGCACCTATATGATCATATGATACCATTAAAGTTCAAGGTTAATAATGTTCATACCATTAAAATTCTTAATGTTTCCAGTTAAAAGATATGAAGATTAGTACGTGCAACACTAATGCAAACAAAATAGGAATATGAAAAAACACAAGAGTTAAAACAAACAATATAACAAGTACTAGAAAAGGAAAATAAAACTGTTGGGTCTGTTTCAATAAATACAAACAAACTATAGAAAAATCCACCAAAGCACAGAATACGAATGGAATAAACTCATTTATAGTTAATTTTATTTTTTTCCTATGGAACCTAACATTAAAGACTTAACAAAGGTGTTCTTACATTACATATTAGTAATTAACTCCTAAAGTTTTTATTTGTTAGTTTTCTTTCCCTTGTTTTTCTTTTTATAGAAGTCGCCGTTGCTGAGATGAAGCAGCCTTATCAGACAATCCCCTGGCGTAATTGGATGGGTCAGTCCCACCACATGTTAGGGGTGGGTGGTTTGTGTGGGTTTAGACGCCCTACGTGTGAGGATGGACAGGTGTGTCAGTACTAGCATACGTGTATGGATGAGTGGATGGGTCAGTCCCACCACATGTTAGGGGTGGGTGGTTTGTGTGGGTTATTACGCCCTACATGTGAGGATGGACAGGTGTGTCAGTACCAGCGTACGTGTATGGATGAGTGGATGGGTCAGTCCCACCACATGTTAGGGGTGGGTGGTTTGTGTGGGTTATTACGCCCTACATGTGAGGATGGACAGGTGTGTCAGTACCAGCGTACGTGTATGGATGAGTGGATGGGTCAGTCCCACCACATGTTAGGGGTGGGTGGTTTGTGTGGGTTATTACGCCCTACATGTGAGGATGGACAGGTGTGTCAGTACTAGCATACGTGTATGGATGAGTGGATGGGTTATTACACCGTAGTGTAAGGGTAGTTGGGTGGGTTCTTACTACCGTCGTGTATGAGTGGGTGAGTGGGTCAGTACCATTGCAGTTAGGGTGGGTTATTTCACCGTACGCGTAAGGGTGGGCCGGTGTGTCAATACAGGCATACTTGTATAGATGGGGGAATGGGTCAGCACCACCATATGATATGTTTGAGTGGGTGGGTTAGTATACCGTATGTGTAAGGGTAGATGGGTGTGTGGGTTATAAATCTGTACGTTCGTGTATGGGATGTACCACCGTACATGTAAGTGTAGGGTGGTGCTTTAGAATCACCGTACGTGTATGAGTGAGTGGGTGGGTCAATACGTATGTACATTTAATTTTTAGTATGAAATCACTTAATAATTCAAATAAAAATGACAATGGAAAATTTTCAGATAGTAAATAGAAACACTTTCTTACAACAATTATTTATGATAAATATAAGCTACCATCATTCACTTGCAAGAAAATTCCCATATTCATTAAATCTAAGTAACGTTGTGGTTACGTCACAGTTCTGCTCAACAGAACTCTGGCAATTCATTGTTTTAAATCTAAACACAGGCAAAAAATTGCTAATTTTTTTATATTTAGTAACTTATTTATTTCAGTGTTGACGCCAGAGGACGTAATACTGACCAGGCCATCCATTGGTCTAGTAATGCCACCCTAGGAGGCAGAGCATCCTTCCGACTGGGAGACACCCCTGCCTCCCTCACACTGCAGGATGTCCGTGATGAAGATGGGGGAGTCTACCGTTGCCGTGTGGATTTCAAGAGATCCCCCACCAGAAACTCCAAAGTCAATCTCACTGTTATACGTAAGCACTTTCTTTCAATCCTTCTTAAATATTATTTGTTATCTTTTAATATTATTAACTTACAATATACGTCATTTCAACTGCATTAGACCTATTTAAAATTATTAAAATTTCACTTTGAAACACTAGATCTTAAATGGCTGGTAATTTCTGTCCTCCATCATGATTGTTTTTGTTTTTGTACAAGTACAAAGTACAAGTTTTTGTACTTGTAAGAACAAATGTACAAGCTCGTTTTAAAAATATACGTATCGCTTGTCTTCCAATATGTGCATGTATACACCACTTATTGTCATAAGATTAACCGTTCTCATAATTAGAAAAATATTTTAATAATTTTTTCTTAACCAAATCCTCAACAAAAAAAGGTTTCACAGGCCTGAAAACTAAACTAACGTAAATTAGGTAATGACAAATAATTTTTGAATATTGGTATTGAATTATTTTATTGCCCACTCAATAATGTTTACTTTAAGTAAATATTCTTAAAAATAACATTTCTTTTATAGACGTAATAAAATATTTAAATATAACAATAACCACTTGTCTAATCACAATCCAATTAGATATTTTGTGTAGTCCTAAGACAAGGTTTCTATGAAGAATATTAAAATTAAATATTAAGGTTCCCAAATTAGCTGTCAATTTGTTTTCTCTGCCACCGGGCAGAACATAAAAGGGCCATTAAGACCACTATCAGGTCGGTCAAGTAACATTTATCAAGTAACTGTCACATGGATCAGTTCCAATATTATGTGCCAATATGTTCTCTCTGTCACCGGACAGGACATAAAAGGGCCATTAACACCACTATCAGGATGGTCAAGTAACATTTATCAAGTAACCGCTACATCGTAGAATTCCCATATTATCTGCCTATAGCCTATGTTGTCTCTGTCACCGGACAGGACATAAGAGGGCCATTAAGACCACTATCAGGACGGTCAAGTAACATTTATCAAGTAACCGCTACATCGTAGAATTCCCATATTAGCTGCCTATAGCCTATGTTGTCTCTGTCACCGGACAGGACATAAAAGGGCCATTAAGACCACCAACAGGATGGTCAAGTAACATTTATCAAGTAACCGCTACATCGCACAGTTCCCATATTAGCTACCAATTTGTTTTCTCTGCCACCGGGCAGAACATAAAAGGGCCATTAAGACCTCCAACAGGACGGTCAAGTAACAATTATCAAGTAACCGCTACATCGTAGAATTCCCATATTAGCTGCCTATAGCCTATGTTGTCTCTGTCACCGGACAGGACATAAAAGGGCCATTAAGACCACCAACAGGATGGTCAAGTAACATTTATCAAGTAACCGCTACATCGCACAGTTCCCATATTAGCTACCAATTTGTTTTCTCTGCCACCGGGCAGAACATAAAAGGGCCATTAGACCACTATCAGGTCGGTCAAGTAACATTTATCAAGTAACTGTCACATGGATCAGTTCCAATATTATGTGCCAATATGTACTCTCTGTCACCGGACAGGACATAAAAGGGCCATTAAGACCATTATCAGGACGGTCAAGTAACATTTATCAAGTAACTGTCACATGGATCTGTTCCAATATTATGTGCCAATACATATGTTCTCTCTGTCACCGGACAGGACATAAAAGGGCCATTAAGACCACTATCAGGATGGTCAAGTAACATTTATCAAGTAACTGTCACATGGATCAGTTCCAATATTATGTGCCAATATGTTCTCTCTGTCACCGGACAGGACATAAAAGGGCCATTAAGACCACTATCAGGACGGTCAAGTAACATTTAGCAAGTAACTGTCACATGGATCAATTCCAATAGTATGTGCCAATATGTTCTCTCTGTCACCGGACAGGACATAAAAGGGCCATTAAGACCACTATCAGGATGGTCAAGTAACATTTATCAAGTAACTGTCACATGGATCAGTTCCAATATTATGTGCCAATATGTTCTCTCTGTCACCGGACAGGACATAAAAGGGCCATTAAGACCACTATCAGGATGGTCAAGTAACATTTATCAAGTAACTGTCACATGGATCAGTTCCAATATTATGTGCCAATATGTTGTCTCTGTCACCGGACAGGACATAAAAGGGCCATTAAGACCACTATCAGGATGGTCAAGTAATATTTTCAAGTAACTGTCACATGGATCAGTTTCAATATTATATGCCAATATGTTGTCTCTGTCACCGGACAGGACATAAAAGGGCTATTAAGACCACTATCAGGGCGGTCAAGTAACATTTATCAAGTAACTGTCACATGGATCAGTTTCAATATTATGTGCCAATATGTTGTCTCTGTCACCGGACAGGAAATAAAAGGGCCATTAAGACTACTATCAGGTCGGTCAAGTAACATTTATCAAGTAACTGTCACATGGATCAGTTTCAATATTATGTGCCAATATGTTGTCTCTGTCACCGGACAGGACATAAAAAGGCCATTAGACCACTATCAGGTCGGTCAAGTAACATTTATCAAGTAACTGTCACATGGATCAGTTTCAATATTATGTGCCAATATGTTCTCTCTGTCACCGGACAGGACATAAAAGGGCCATTAAGACCACTATCAGGATGGTCAAGTAACATTTTCAAGTAACTGTCACATGGATCAGTTTCAATATTATATGCCAATATGTTGTCTCTGTCACCGGACAGGACATAAAAGGGCCATTAAGACCACTATCAGGGCGGTCAAGTAACATTTATCAAGTAACTGTCACATGGATCAGTTCCAATATTATGTGCCAATATGTTGTCTCTGTCACCGGACAGAACATAAAAGGGCCATTAAGACCACTATCAGGATGGTCAAGTAACATTTATCAAGTAACTGTCACATGGATCAGTTTCAATATTATGTGCCAATATGTTGTCTCTGTAACCGGACAGGACATAAAAGGGCCAATAAGACCACTATCAGGATGGTCAAGTAACATTTATCAAGTAACCGCTACATCGCACAGTTCCCATATTAGCTGCCAATATGTTCTCTCTGTCACCGGGCAGAACATAAAAGGGCCATTAAGACCTCCAACAGGACGGTCAAGTAACATTTATCAAGTAACTGTCACATCGTACAGTTCCCATATTAGCTACCAAAAAGTTCTCTCTTTCACCGGGCAGGACATAAAAGGGCCATTAAGACCACTATCAGGACGGTCAAGTAACATTTATCATGGAACCACTACATTGCACAGTTCCCATATTAGCTGCCTATAGCCTATGTTTTCTCTGCCACCGGACAGGACATAAAAGGGCCACTAAGACCACTATCAGGACGGTCAAGTAACATTTATCATGGAACCACTACATTGCACAGTTCCCATATTAGCTGCCTATAGCCTATGTTTTCTCTGCCACCGGACAGGACATAAAAGGGCCATTAAGACCACCAGCAGGACGGTCAAGTAACATTTATCAAGTAACTGTCACATCGTACAGTTCAGATATTATCTACCAAAAAGTTCTCTCTGTCACCGGGCAGGACATAAAAGGGCCATTGTGACCACCAACAGGACGGTCAAGTAACATTTATCAAGTAACCGTTACATCGCACAGTTCCCATATTAGCTACCAAAATGTTCTCTCTGTCACCGGGCAGGACATAAAAGGGCGATTAAGACCACCAACAGGACGGTCGAGTAACATTTATCAAGTAACCGCTACATAGCACAGTTCCCATATTAGCTGCCAATATGTTCTATCTGTCACCGGACAGGACATAAAAGGGCCATTAAGACCACTATCAGGATGGTCAAGTAACATTTATCAAGTAACCGTTACTTCGTACAGTTCTTATATTAGGTGCCAATATAAAAACTGCCTAAATATGTCACCGGGCAGGACATAAGAGGGCCATTAAAACCACTATCAGGACGGTCGAGTTACATTTATCAAGTAACCGCTACTAGATTGTAAAAAAACTTTTATTGGAATACTATAATTAATACTACAGTTAATATTTTATTATTATTTTTTGCTAGATATATACGTAATAAAAAAATGTTTGTTTAAATTAAGTATACTATATATAAATGTCAACTCTCAATTAGCCAGTGTGGCTAGATAGTTTATTTAGGACAATGTATGTATTTGATGTAATAATTGAAATTCAATTGAAATTTTCTTATTTGAAAATTATAATATACTAAAATGAACTGACTCATGTGTGAGTAAATTCGTTACTCTCTCGTGGCGAACTGTCTAGGTTAGGTTTGGTTATATTAGGTTGGGTTTCGTTAGGTTAGCTTGGATTGGGTTAGGTTTCGTTAAGTTGGTGTAGCTTAGGTTTGTTAGGTTTTGTTAGGTGAGGTGGTCTTAGGTTCGATTTTATTTGGTTATGTTATGATTAGGTTAGGTTTGGTTTGGTTAGATCAGTTTAGGTTGGGTTTCGTTAGGTTAGGTTTTTACTAAATCTATACCCACAGACTGTAACCCATGTGGGGAGATTTCAGACGTAAATTATCTGTTTTTATATTGAACTACTCTTTAGAGAATGAAATGGATTTTCATTTCAATTTATAATTACCATTTAGACGTTGCCACAAATTAAAATTATTGGAAGACTTTATACATTATCTTATGAACATCATAAATGTTCAATATTTATTTAATATGTTTTAGTTTTATATAATGACAAAGAAGACGCCAATTTCTAACTTTTTTACAATAATCAACCTAGATATGGTTTTGTTAGGGTGCCATATTTTAAGGAAACAAGTACTCGCGTTAAACAAATATTAGTTAGTTTAATGCCCTTCAGTGATGTTAATAAACAATTTTCAATACAATCTACCCTATGAGGTTTTTGTGCACCAATATATGCCTAATGACAACTGTGGTTTTGATAAAGGTTTCCAGATAATTTAATTAATCATTGTAGAGTTAATTAACTGCATGCCTTAGGGAAGATATGGCTCTTTATTGCTTCACTGAGTGTGTTTGAAATATTTTGACTTAAACTAATGCAATCGGAATAATACATTTCGGGAATTAATCTGATTTAACTAGTAGGTAGTGAAATTTATTTGATTTAAAGCCATCCAACTGGCTATAGGTTTTTCAAACCTAATAATAGTACCAATGGCCTTGACCGAAGGGTTCCGACGTTATCGCAAGATAACGGATTCAAGAAACATCAAGCGTAGCTGTCCCTTGGATGAGTGACCGTTTGATCGATCCCGTTCTTGCATGCAGCCTGCCTGCTTGGTCATTGGTGGTGGTTCAGAAGTCACCCTTAAGCCGTTGGTCCTCAGGTTAAGTGCTCCTTAGGCCTAACTTCGCCTGGTAAAATAAGACCGTCTTTAACTTGTTAACAGATTATCAATAAAATATATAAAATACTCTATTTACCTATGAAACAACTAATATATTAAGCCCATACATTAACTTATTAAGAAAATCACGTTTACATCAACACATTTAAAGTGTTGTGCTCCAATTAAGTATTCCAAGAAATGTAGTTGTTGTTTTTTTCGCAACTATCGCTAGGAGTAGAAAAGGGCTTGCCTCACTAACACACACAGAACTTATTGCCATCTCCTCTCTCTCTCCCTAACTGTCCCCACCTGCCCACTTACAGAAGTAAATAACTCCTCATTTTTTTAATTAAATTAAATATACAAATTGAAACTAAACCTAATATTGCTTTATCATTGAAGATTGAAATGAATTATTCATGTAATGATTTAACAGAAAAATAAACTATAGTTTAGGCTCTGTTTATTAACTCTTAACTATTACTACATAATTTTATGTAATTCTGTTAGATTTATACATAGTTGTACAAGGCTCTTCCTACATTTATTCTGTAAAAAAGCTACAAAAAAACTTCTCGCATTTATTGTGTCTTTCGATTTATAATGAATGGATAATTTTTGTTGTTGATGTTTATGCAAAATAATATACCCCTAATCATATACGACTCAAGTTATAACTACACGCAGTTGTTACTAAGCAGAATCTTGAAAACTATTGTTTCTAAGTTCCAAATATTTGTACTTCCTATTTTGCCAAAACAATAAATTAATTAAAATATAATACAAATGTGAAATTGAATAAATGACAAAAAATCATAACGAGTGTTTGTTTTCAGAGCCAAATGTGTTTTATAAATTACTACTTTTTAACTCATTATCTGAATACTTTTTCCAGTTCCTCCCCAAAGATTGGTTGTTGTTGACGAAAAAGGGGACAACATCCACCACTACATCCTGGGACCGTACAACGAGGGAACCTCTGTGGACATAACCTGTACTTCCATTGGAGGTTAGCTTTGAATATTTTCTTTTTTCAAAAATAATAATAATAATAATATATATATATATATATATATATATATATATATATATATATATATAACAGTGATAAATGCTACGATATTATTACCTTAACTTATTCAACTACATACAATCTCTACGAAATAATGAACAGAACTCCTATAAGTCTTATTGTTGTTACTAACAATTTTGAAACTAGCTACTTTGAGTCTTGTATATTATATTTCTTATTCAAAATGTTATTCATAGCAATTTTTTTGCATACGTAATTGCGTGTAATTTATTAAATCTTAAAAATCCCTTCCTTGCTTGCAATTTTTAGTTTTATATAGAAAGAATTCTTTTCGCCTACGCCAGTGGAATTTTTAACTTAATCTACAAACATTGTTATGGAACAACGGGCCAAACCCGTCAAGAAAATTTGTAGTGGACCTCCCGGGATTCGAACCCATGACCATCTGCAGAATTGCTAACCACTAAGCAAGCAAAAGGCCTTAAATATTTTAAATGCTTTTAAAATGATTAGTAAATAAGTTTTCTTTGTGCTTTTCAAAGAATTTTCCTAACATTCTTTTAAAAATTAAAATAACAAAGACACGAAATTCAAAACGAAAGCGTAATGCAGTAAATTTTATACCTAAACTTGACTTTAGTGAATCCGGCAATCACTAAGGGTAAATAACAATAACCCAGTAGATAGATAATGTATGTGGGTACTTGTATCTGTGGAAGTACAGGCTCTAACTACACAGTAAGTTATTACTAGTTTTACTATCAAAGCACTAAGTAGGTTTCAAAATATTTAGTATGTATATTAATTAATTTTCACTTATAACTCAAGTATTTGTCTCAAAATAATTATTTATTAAGTATGATTCTTTTATAAAATAACATTTAAAACAGTTTACTTAAGAATAAAAATAAATATACTTAAATTAGTCATCAATGATATTGACCTTAAAGTTCCTACGTATTGCGAGATAACTGCGTCAAGCAAAATTGCACGTGGCTGTTCCTTGGATGGGTGACCGGCTGAGCAATCCCGTCCTGGCACGCAGCCCACCTTCCGTTTTGGTTTAGAAGCCACCCGTTGGTCTTCAGGCTAGGTGTTACAGAGGGCTTCTTAGCCCAAACTTCAACTGGTAAATTAAGACATCCTTTTAATTTTTTTTTTTTTTTTTCAAATAATACGTTTGGCACAGTTTTTGGTTGATACAGAGACAATAAATAACTATGCACATGCCTGATTGTTATCATATTGTAAAATATGGGGATATATGTATAATATCTCTCTTAATGGATAGGCAATATCTGAATTTACTTACACTGATTCAGAGCACTTACATTTAATAATCTAATAATTCACTTTGAGTTAGTCACTTTATACAAATCTTAAAACAAAGCTGTAATGGTTTTACAACAAATGTTAAAGTACATTTAGTTTTTTATTATTATTTCATAACTTGGCTAGTATACATGTGTATACTTTTTTCAAAAGTCAATTCAATTATGTACATAAGAATTTGGCTTTAAGGTACCGTAAGTGACACGGAAAACGCCAATTAAATGGGTTCCATTTCAACCAAATCCCATTCTCTGATTGAACAGCTCACAATAACAATCGTATCAAAAAACTGGAAGTGTCATGAGATAGGCGAAGAGCTGTTCCAGTGGACCATAAGTTGTTTTTCGTAAAAAGAATTGAGTATTTATATAATTTCTTTGTAGTCACATGAAACATTAAATGTTATTCTAAAATACTCATATTTACTTACGGTCCGCTACATTGGACCTCTAATAGCTCAGAACATTAATAAAAACTAACTTCCCTATTGAAATATAGAACAGAATGTTCTTGCCCGCTGACGGTAAAATTGACGGTGCAGCTCTACTACAGAGCTGTCGACTTCTCAGCTGTGACTTGGCAATTTGGGCAACTGCCACCTTAGTGAGAATCGTGGTTAACTTATTTGTATTTCGCATTGTTGAAAATTTTATCTTTTTAACATTATTGACAATAAATGATGAAGTAAGAAAAACAGAAAAATGTTTAAAGATATCTAATTAAAATAAAAATGTAAAGTAGTATTCGGCACTAGCCACGCCCGGTTCGATACGTTGTTATTTCTATGTGATTGTATTTTTTTTCTTTTTCCTTTACGTGTAAATTCTGAACAAGAGGAGCAAGAAATGAATAATTCATCAAAATTCATAGCACAACATGTGAGTATATTGCTTCCTTTGACTTGAATATTCTATAAATATTTTAATGATAAAACAGTATTGTTTCTTATGAATAAATTTTATCACAACCAAAGACCATTCGATTAGTGTCAAGTTATGATAAACATCACGGTGCATCGTTTTATTATTCAGGAGCTTGAAGCAGTAACTGCACAGTCTGTGTGTATAGGCTTATAATCATGTTTACAGCTTAAGACGATGTTCACTATATCTCAATACTATAATAAACACGAACCGTACGATTGATGTATAAAATTATGTTTTAGTCCGCTGATACACCCTATACATGACGTACTGTATGGTGGTATTGACGCACCCATATACGAACGTCGGTGGCTTGGCATTCTAGGAAACGCCTACCTTTAGCATCTAAACAATACGATAAAGCTATTTAAATAGTTCACATCTTACCTATTATAATCATTCTACCCAAAACATGGCGATACTTCAAATAGGGAAAGACCCCTTGCCATCCCTATAGGATGTATTTTGCCAATTACGAAATTATAACAGGCTATTAGTATATATTCTATTCGTGAAAATATATGCTGAGAGATAAGTACTCATAAAAATTCCTACATATTGCATGATACATTTTTCTATATTGTAGGATTATGAACGGCGTTGTTTCCCAGTAATCCAAATTTAGTATAAAAATCTTGTATTGGGTGTGTATTTTAAAGTAGACCGCCTTAGTTGTTAATTGCAAAGGAACAGCCATAAACGAGACACTAAAGTGAAGGTTAGTTATTCACATGCCTTGGGCCCGATTCTCGATGTGACATTTACTTTTTACTCCTGTGCAGCTCGTGCCTATAGAAATTTACGTTTATTTACGAGCCTACGGATAAAGAAAAGATTGGGGAACTATATCCCGTATGACGCATTTCTTCTCACTTAAAACCACATATATATTTATTACTTTATGAGCTATGCAATATTGTAACAATTGATAGTTAAGTGTTGTATGAATAACGTGTAAAAAACAATTATTACTTAATTTAACAAGTTATAATTGTTTCTGATCATAGACAGCCAGGAGAAAAAAATTAATTTTACGTAACCCAAATAGCTGGTTAGTAATGACATTTTTGTATAATTTAAGAAGTGATAGATGTGAAATAGAGTCATAAAATATGTATTCTGTCAGTAATGAATTCTCCAACACTGTACGACTGTTGTAAAAGTCCTAATGTGCTCACTAGCTTTTGACATTTTAGTGCGTATAAACGTTCTGAACAAAGAAATGTTCGTAAAACTGGCTCCAGTTTCCTTATTTATGATTTTATAATTTTCAAATCAATGTGTTATTTGCATTTCGACATTTGTTTCTTTTACGACAAAACAATTCGACAGTTTCATTTATAATATAAATAAATACTAACCATCGCACACAGAAATGCCAGACTTCAAAATGAAATTTAAACTATACCATTACATCAGTTTATTTAGGTTTTACGTCTATCTTTGCTTATTACGGTGAAACATTGCCAAATTACGGTCAAAATTATTCTTCTTGGCCAAAATATAAACATGTGAATTGTAATATTAACTATTTTCAAATGTATCTATAGATCACCATCTAGTAACATTTATTGCATACATTTATATATTCAGTAACCATTTAACAATGCGTATTTATTGAAAAGTCTACTTTTCATACTGTTCTTGTTTTGACTTTTATTTGCAATACTTATTTGGTTTTAATTAAAATTGATTTTCGACGCCCTTTGTATATAGACATAAGATTTAAACTGTGTTTTTAATAGCTTACCCAAAACCTCCGCCTCATTTAAAGTTTTTTGTGTGATTCCTTTGTTTTGTAACTGTTCGTGTGTGGATAGATGGGTGGGCCATTAATATTTACTGTCATCTTGCTGTCAATAATACACTGCTCGTGTACTAGTATGCCGGTGGGTCTACACCACACTGAATGGGTGGGCGTGGCAGTCAAAACCAATCTGCCTTTCTTTGGGTGGCTGGATATTTCTAGGTCCACGAATTTTTGCGGCCCTATAGTCCCACTTGCATTTGATTTGTTCTTATCTTAGTAAAAAGAGAAGTGACTTTCAATCTTTCTGGATTTAAGTGACATGTCAAGGCTCATATACGCCCTACATATTTACATACAACAAATAAATACATATTTCCTAAACTATGTATAATGGTACTTGTACTTTCGATATTTTTGTTCGGTTGTGGTAATATTCAAATCTTAGAAATCTCACAATTTAGATAAACCCATCACAAGGGGTAATAAAATTGAAATTGATTTTTAATGACAAAAGGATTCGTTCTTAATTTTTTCCTTAATGTAGCAAATAGATAATTAGTAGAAAAAATCATATGCTTTGATTCATGTCGTTAGTACATAATTAAAGCATAGCCTTGTACTAGATACGGCCACTTCAAAACGTCTAGCAAAGATTGGTATCTGCAGAGAGGACACCAGTTGCTGGCTTTATGGCTAGTCTCTTGAGTCTGCCGAACACTTATGAACTGAGTGTGAAACTCTGGAGCTCAGGAGAAGTAGAACATTTGGGGACGAGCTCTCGGATGAAAGCATGGTGATAGTCTGGGGAAAAAGATCTTAGAGCTGTTTAAGTCACTCGGATACGAAAAACCTTTCAAGTAGGTAACAGGACAGCACAAAAAACCCAAGGTTGAAGTGCAATTTAGTAAAGGTCTAAGAGCCCTTCTCCCCCCTCAGAAACTGAACTGAACTAAGGTTTGGCTGAAATTCTAAACAATTACTAGACACAGCACTATGTAAATGACACAAACAATGTATGTTTTGTCAGGTAGGCCTTTACCAAGGGTCACGTGGTGGCAGGAGAACGCTCTGGTGGACGACTCTTTCGAGGCGATGGCAGACCGACGTGTCAGAAACGTGCTACACATAGACCGAGTGGAACGCCGTCACCTACACACGGCCTTCACCTGCCAGGCGACCAACAACCCCCACATGGCACCCTTGGCCACAGCAGTCACTCTGGATGTCAACTGTAAGTACCCAAGACCAGTTCTACTGTTTATTTACCGAAAGTCCCGGCTTGACGTCAGAGCGCTCTTGGAGCAAATGCTAGAACTACGTGGAGATTGGGAATGCTACGATCAACGGCGTATCGATGTAAGCCGGTCACAACCATACCAATGCCTTTACGTTTTGCATTGTTGCCACATTTCAGTTCTTCAAAAGCACCCATTTTATAACCGTTTTAGATTTATATTTTGAATCTGAGTGTCAGAACACAAGTCATCATGTTGCACTCTCTTATTGTGTACTTTATCTTTTAGATTTTTATTTCCAATTTGTTGTTTAAAGAGATCTTATTGCATTATTTCATACGTTGTTCTATTGTATTTTTGAACTTAATTTAAAATGCCTTTTCAAACGGATTTATTTGTACCTCAACAAGTAATTATTGTCTGTCGTATGTACTCTTGGCAACACCGCGTGTCAGAGCTACACTCAAATGCCACTAGGTGCGCTCATGTCAAGTCAGTAGATTTATTAAATGAAGTATATTAACTATTGTACTATATATTTTTTTAAATCGAATCACAAACTTTCAGAATAATCAGTAATTTTAAATTTAAAACAAAACTTAAGTAGTTCTCTTTAAATGAAACGATAACTTAATTGCAATCAATTAAGAAATAATTGAGGAAGTAAAAGCACGATTTTAAATTACAATTAGTGCCTTCTGCATTTACCTATTTTTATCCTCAATAATTTTTATATTACTAGTATTATCTATAAACGTTTTCCTCATTTAATCATTTCATTATACAACAGCCCCTATTAAATAAACACAACTATAAAATACATTAGTGTACGTGGTTACTTGAAAAAAACGTACACTGATTCCTTCCAACAGTTTTTAGGGTATTGTTATGTTATTCTGTTACTGTCAAAAATATTATGTAAATAAAATAGCACTGTTATTATTGCACAGCTTTTTATTTTTAAGTAGCAGTTTTCCCGTACTTCGCGACATAATCAAAATATTATATGTAATTTTTACTCGTGTTCTGTCTAATTAGGGACGTGTTACATTTTTATGATTGAATTTGAAATAGCAAAAATATTCATTTGAAAATTTCCGAATTAGCTGATATTAAGAGTAAAAGCACTTATTTTATTTCCTGGGTTATATCTTCAATAACTTTCAAATGTTTGTTGCTTCAATTTCCTAAGAAGAAATACGATTGCATCTAAATCGTATATTCGGTTTTTCCCCACTTATTTTTTATAAGAATAACAATGCCATTTAAGAATGTTTCAGAACCAAGTATTTCCTCCATTTTAATTAAAAGAAAAACATTTTAAAGTTTTCAACAAATACTTAACAATATATATATATATATATATATATATATATATATATATATATATTCCCTGTTATTTTTATATAAAAACGAAATGCATTTATTTTATTTAAAATAATGTGTATTGTTCGAGAAATTGGAAGTATTTATCATAAAACTAAAATTACGGTACATAAAATTGAATTAGCTTGTAATAGTGAAAAGTAGTTACAGAGATGAAAATCGTCATATAATTAATTAGTGGATGTAGACCAATCTTTATAGTTGTTAAACTTGTTAATCTTCTGTTACAGTGCGCCCTCTCTGGGCACGACTCCTGGGTGATAACGTTCCTCTGTCCGCGGAACACCCTCACGAGGTCTCGTGTGAGGTGGTTGGGGCCCGACCACCACCCGTCATCTCTTGGTGGAAGGGAAGCATACCCCTGCGACATACCAAAGAAAAGGTAATCACTTCAGAGAGTTTTGTAACTCCCGTACCTTTTCTGATACCTACAATATATGAAAAGGTATACTGAGAATTACGGTGTTTTAAATTTCGAAAGTAGAATTTCTGTTAATTAAATCCAGAATCCGTTTCAATAAAATTTCTCTTTCACTCTCTAAAGAACTGTTGGCCTTAGTTTGTAACAATGACTACATCCGCTCAATTTACACTCATTCGAAATCCATGTTCGCCCGTATCCTGACGACCGGCGTAGTACAACGTTTAAAATAGAAATATTATAGTAATGTAAGTGAATTTTGTTCATGCTAAAATTAAATTATTTACGTTTATTGTGTCATAACAAACTTTCTCTGGTTTATTAATTGACACTGTAAGTTATATGAAGTATTAATTTATTTATTTTTTCTTAGCAAAAATTAATGTTAAAAACCAGTCATGACCAAATAAAACAAGGAATTAATATCTAACACATCAATGAAGAGAGTGCTACATTGTAATTGGAAAATTAGGGTATCTATTGTTGCAAAACAGATTCCTAGTACATCTCCCCTTAATGTATTATGTCATTAAATTCAATTTATACATGCCCTACGAGAGGGAGAGGGAGGGAGAGAGAGAGAGAGAGAGAGAGAGAGAGAGAGAGAGAGAGAGAGAGAGAGAGAGAGAGAGAGAGAGAGAGAGAGAGAGAGAGAGAGAGAGAGAGAGAGAGAGAGAGAGAGAGAGAGAGAGAGAGAGAGAGAGAGAGAGAGAGAGAGAGAGATTATAAAAGCGATTGTTACCTAAGACTTTGTATTCATCCTCAGACATCAGAAGATGGCAATGTAACTGTAAGTCGTCTACAGCTTGTGCCTACCATCGAAGACTCTGGCAAGTTGCTGACGTGTCGGGCAGACACCCCTCTTATAGCTGGCACGACCCTGGAGGATAGCTGGCAACTGGACATTCATCGTGAGTAGTAACAGCAACAAACAAAATAATAATATAGTTTCTTATTACAATATAAGTACAACATTTACAAATATTTGGTGACCCAAACATTTACCCAAACATGTGACCTTATATATCCTGCCACCCACAAACATACGTCTTAATTGGCTGTTCTACCCATAGAGACATATGACCAGAAGGACCTTCCCACCCACTCAGACATACGACCTGATGGACCCTCCCACCCACACAGCCATACAACCTGATGGACACTCCAACCCACTAACCCATACATACGACCTGTTGGACCCTCCCACCCACTCAGACATACGATCTGATGTACCCACCAACCAACACAGTCATAAGACTTGGTGGAACCTACCACCCAAACTGACTTGCAACCTGATAGATACACCATCCTACCAATCCAGATATACGACATGATGGACCCACACACTAATCTAGGCATATGAGCTGATGAACCCATAGTAAATATGTTAGAACTTTAAAAAAAATAATAGATTACGAAAATCATTGTGAGTACAATTACGAGTATGCCTACAAAAATAAATCTAAATCTGGAACAGAAAATGTCATTGAAGGAATTTGTAAAGAATTGATTTCTCTTTGAGAAATTACATTATGTAATACATTATGTAGCAAAGCAATCAAATTCTTTGAAATAATAAGCTACATGAAAAATAAATACTATTTTACATTATATTACCAAAGTTATATATTTTATCAATATTTCTCTTGGTACATGATAATATTATTGCTCTCGTATCATATGAATCACTGATATTGATATTTCAATTTATAAATTTTTTTATCAGTGAGATATAGGTTTTTGAGATCACAGACTGTAATTACCATAATTTTATACATTTTCACTAGAATACTATTCACATCTTGCTTCGTTTTATGTTGTTAATACAATCACTTACAATGTTGTTATTATATTAAACGAATAAATAAAATGTGAAGTTAGGTGTAGAACGTGTCTCTTAGAGAGGAAATGTTTTTTCTCCTGATAGCTACGCTGGTGGTTAGGTAATGGCTCCCATGAGTCAGAGCACAGACTTTCGCACTAACTCAGCTTAAAATGTATAGCACCATTTGTAGACAAAATATCTGGAGTTATAAAATCAGACACAATTTAGTCGTTTTTGTGATTTTATAATAAATTAGAATGAACAACTTATGATATCTTCAATAGAAGTACTGTTAGTTATAAGCAGATCAAGCTGTAATTAAGCAATAATTATGTTAAGTTTAATCCAACACTTTTCATAAACTGTTTCCTGCCAAAAACATTTCTTCAGTCATAAACTGATAGATATTAACATGAGATATGCGCTGCACAAAGTAAGAAAACAGAAGTGCATTGGCAAAGGAAGGTTTTAGATAAAGCAAGGAGATTACTATGTCAGGCAGTGGAAAAAGACCTAAGGGTGAGATATGCGAGACCTTTTACGTTACTTCGTTACCACTACTTTTTTATCGCAATTACGGTTAGGTCAGGTTAGGTTACGTTAAGTTAGGTTAAGTAGGGTTAGATTAGGTGGCTACTACAGTTGATCACAAACTGGTAAATCCAATGATTGACTTACCGTCGAATGCACTCTCCGTGTGTAAGTTATTGGAAAGTGATAAGGCCAGTGCAATCGGATTCCTAGCGGATAAGGAATACCACAGTGGACGTAAAAATGAATGGATAACAATTTTTAGAGCAATAGAGTATTTATCAAGTGGTTGTGAATTAACATAAACAAAAATGTATTGGTGTTGAATTAATGGAAAAGATCCAATAAACGTTATCATGGAGGGTATTGCTGTACGGAGTAGAATAATGAACACTACGAAAAGGGTATGTAAGAAGACTAGAAGGAATGGAAAGGGAGGAGGAGGATGGAAGATGTAATAAAGGAAGATAAGGTGTCTGATGAGGAAGTAATTGAGAAGAATAGAAAAGGAGAAGCAAATAGTAAGAGTGACAAGAAAAATAAATTAGCTAGGGCATGCAATGAGAAAAGAGTGTTTATTGAGGGCTGTTACTGAAAGATGGTGGAGGAGGGAGGGGGGGGGAGAGAGAGAGAGAGAGAGAGAGAGAGAGAGAGAGAGAGAGAGAGAGAGAGAGAGAGAGAGAGAGAGAGAGAGAGAGAGAGACCAATTTCTGGAAGATATAAGGAATGGAAACGGACCTCATGATACAAATAATGAGGTGGCACAAGAGGAACGTGGCCAGAGGCAGGAGAAAAACTGGAAGGAGGCAGAAATGCCAAAGACGATGGTTCATTAACTAACTATAGAGTTGTTTACCCTAGTTTAATGTTATAACTATTTCAATACGCTTATAATTCATAATTCTCTTAAAATAAGTTAATTCTCTCTCAATATTTTTAATTCATATTTTTTATATCTGCTGAACAGTAACAAGAATGCCTATCTGTCTAACGAGAACAATTATATTAGAATATTATGTATCATAAGATATATATTTTTAAGTCTAGTTTAATTAATTGTTAAAAATTAAAAACCCGTAGAGAAAAAATAAATAGAGTTCGCATCCAATAGTGCGCTGATTGTGTGTGTATCGAGTAGTTATTTTGTCCGGTTTACAATATAATGACAGGTCAAGCACCTTATCAGAACATCCCTTATTCTCCCCAAATCCTCAAAGATAAACGTAGTAATTTTTATTACAGAGATGTAAATCAGTTGTAATCTATTTATAACTGCACTTAGACGTTTTAAGATGTTATAAGAAAGCGACCTGTATTTTCTTTTCTCTATAAAGAACCTTGAATCATTTTCGGGCGTTGTATTACTTATTTACGATAAATGATTACAATTAAACTGTTATATTGCTTAAAGATTATATCGATACAAATTAACAAGTTCCAGTACCAAAATCTAATGCACTCGTATTTTAGTAAATAATAGATCCTACTGTATACATAAAATTGATTTTTCTTCAGCGTATATTTTAATATATGTGTATTTGACATTGTTAAATGGCAATGTTTGTCTCACAACTCTACAATCCTTGTCCAGATGTTCCAATAGTCACTCTGGAGCTGGGAAGTACGATCAACGCCAGTTCCATCGTAGAGGGGATGGATGTCTACTTTGAATGCAACATCAAATCCAACCCCTGGGTGTATCTGATTACCTGGCTACATAATGTAAGTTAAAATCATAAAATTTTCTCTTTTTTTCTAATTTAGTGCAACATTTTAGAAGTTAATCGGCTATTTTCTTTTAAAAGTTAAGGCTAATTTGGCAATCCTTAGTACATCATCGTATGTCAAAGAACAATTCTGTTTAGTTTTTACAAAAGTACAATTTGGCACCAATATAACTATGTTCGATTGGTTTATTAAATACAGTGGTACTCCAATTATCCGATCTTCAACTATCCGAATCACTTTCAGCATGTCTCGTTTAAAATATTGTTTTGTATCCCATTTCAACATACATGCATTTAATGACATGCAATAAATAAATAGAATGGACCACTTTTAAACATAATCTGACTGTCCGCATATTTGATTATCCGAATAGGGCCTGGTTCCAATTGATTCGGATAACTGGAGTTGTACTGTACTTCATTTTTCAAAGTCCACCTTTTCTATGTTAAAATTCAGTTATTAAACTCTCTTCTAAACAAAAATGAGTCAAACTCACTGAAGTTCAAAAAAACATTTAAAGGATACTCTTTTGGCTAAGTGCTCGTTCAGTATCCATGAGTGTATTGCTTACGGGTTCTCTGACTGTTCATTCGGCCAAGAAACTTATGATTACCACAAATACTCTAAAACATTTATTTACGTAGCCATTGCAACAATCGTTCTAATTAAGGGCCAATAAAAGACTTATGACCTAAGATTTGTTCATTGTTCACTGATTCCAAACTTTTTTTAAAACTGAAGCAGTTATATTGAAGTATTTTCAATTATTTTCAGTGCAACTTAGAGCTAAAGGAAGTACACTTAATGAAAATTACGCAGTTTTTGTAGATATATTTATAATTTATCTGAAATATTTATGTTAACTTACAGACTAATCGTATTGCTCGATGACATTCATAATTAACCCTTTGGTGCAGGCCAATTTCACATTTCCTATGTGAAAAATGCCAGGTTATTTTTGGTGAAATTTCGAGGTTTCAAACAAACTTACGCAGCATCTTTATTTTTTGTCAGATTTAAATACATTTTTGTTTTTTAGCTGAAGGAAAGAACATTAATACCAATGTTTGTGTGTGGGTAGGCGGCTGGGTCAATACCAATGTTTGTGTGTGGGTGGGTGGGTGGGTCAATACCAATGTTTGTGTGTGGGCGGGTGGGTGGGTCAATACGCATTCAATAATATACAATACAATACCAGTCACTGTACATGTATGGTTGAGTGAGTCAGAAACAATGCATGAGTGAGTTAATCTGCACTTACAGTCTAAATACAAACACACTTTGTTGTAATTATGTAATTTCAAATGTTTTAATTTTATTTAACAGCTGATACATTCACACAGACTTAAAGCATTCGCTTTATGTCATTTATGGAATTGTAGAAAATAGTTTGAGTTTGTGGGGAAATTGAGGAATTAGACCACTACATACGCAAAGTAATATAAGTTTAAGTTAGTTTATAAGTAAAATTGAAAGGAAAATCAATTGCTTTTCTTCAACCCTATCCTTTGCGGTTCTAAATGAATTATTTTACAAATGCACCATCGCAATAAATAACGTGTCCTAAATATTACGTGTCTGTTTACATACATCAACATTCGGCGGATATGTTAGATTTTAAGAAGATACAAACATTATTCTATTCCGTACAACACTTTGGCCATGCCTAATCACCACTGCACGTGTATGGGTGGGTGGGTGGGTCATCACCACTGTACGCGTATGGGTGGGTGGGTGGGTCATCACCACTGCACGTGTATGGGTGGGTGGGTGGGTCATCACCACTGCACGTGTATGGGCTCTTTCTAATAAAATATAGTTTACCCTCCGTATAACAATTTAAAAAAAAAATAAAACAAAATTAAAGTGATGCATTTTGGTTGCCTAGCAACATACAGACTAATTATTGAAATCTGTAAAGCAGTTTATCTACACATATAAAAGGAAAAGCCCTCACTGACTGACTCATTCACTCATCACTAATTCTCCAACTTCCCATGTAGGTAGAGAGCTGAAATTTTGTACACTGTTTCTTTAGGTCCTAAATGGGACAACTAAAGTATTTTCATATTGATTGAGGATTCCTAAGGGGTAGAAACCGCACCTAAAAGATTGTTCCATAAGGATAACGTTGGGTTGATTTCAGTAAATTATTAACAGCTGTTTTGTAAATAAATAAACATGTTTATTTTGTATGTTTTACATTATACTATTGATACCACAGATGAAATCTGCTCTTTGGTAGATGCATTTTTAATATTATACTATGAGTTTAATCTTCGGCTGTTATGTATAAAAAAAAAATAAATAAAATGAACATTTTTGAAACATGCTAAGTAATACCATTGGGTATTTATACTAAAATAGGTATCAAAGCAAGTAGTGTGACTAAGATACTGTAAATAAATATAATATTGTGTTTTTACGTTATACAGTTCATATACTATTATTTGTAATCATAAGTCACATGCCGAGGTGTATCGAGCGCAGCGAGCGTCGAGGTTGGCACGCGAAGCGTGCAGGGGTGTCCTCTAGTCTTAAATAAAACTGGGATTGTTGATTTACATCAGTAATGTTCTAATAATTAAAATATATAAATATATAGCTCACTGTCGGATAAATATGAGTTTTCGTTAGATGAAGTTATATCAGCAATGAATTCGTCATCTACATCAACATCGTTTTGGCCTAACCTACTAGCGCTAGCAACTGATGTATCAGGATCACTTACGTTTTCTAATAACGTTAGCAAAAGTATTTTGTATTCTACTTGAATAAGTGTATCGTCACTCATTGTAATAAATCTAAGTAGATACAAAATAATTATTGTTCACAAACTACATAAACAAAACACAAACAAACATTATAACGATACACTACATTGGCACGAAAGACGAACCTAGCTGCGCACGTAATCTAATATTTACTGCAATCAGCTCCGCAATTTTACGAATGAACTGTGTGAAACTTGCGACGGCAATCATTGTCAATTCGTCTGGTATGACTTTGGTGGCTGATTGATGAAAAATAGTGATGTAGTATAACAAATACTCCCGGCACTATAAGGGTTTTAATTTATCAATCTGGAATGTTAGGTTGCTTGTCTTCAATGTTTGCACAATGTCCACTATTTGTTGCCATTTGATTTAGAATTTGCATCATAGTTACAGTAGAAATTAGATTTTATTATTAGTTTGAAAATAATCCGAGATTATTCTTCGAAATCGGCTGGAACAACGAAATATAATCTTTGCCACTTATTACAGTCTTAATCATCATCATTAGGGGTGTTCTACCCTCAGGCAGGTCTTGCTGCAGACTTCCGCCAAACACCTCTGTTTGGAGTAATTCTTTTTGCTATCTTATAATTTCATCCAATCCTTACATTGTCTAACACATGATATCTCCTTTTTCTTATTCCTCTAATTGTTCCTTCTAAGCTGTTTTCAACAGGCTCTCTCCTCTCATCACATGTCCCTAAAAAAATAATTTTTCTTCTTATTGTTTTCAGCATTTCCCTCTCTTCACCCACTATCCTCAGTGCTTCTAAGTATCTCTCTCTATCTTCCCATCCTATTTTCTTTTTAATTATCTCAATTGCTCCCAATCTCTTCTCTTCTTCTTTCTCAAGATCCCATGTTTGATGATAACTAGTTTGGTAAAATCAACTTGCATATGATCAAGGCATTTTATGGACAGAATTCTATACTATTATAGTCATTAATGACTACTAATATAATTAATAGCCTCTATAAATATAACTGTGTCCTGAAATTATCAACATGTGGTCATATTTCTTAATCGGAGTACAGTATGATTAAATAAGGTACACTGTTCTGTTCCCTTATATATTTCCAAGAAATTTAAGTCAACGTGAATGAACGTTGACTTATACTTGCAACAAATTGTTTTTTATGTTATTTGTAAAAAAATTAAACATTATACTGCACTGAGCAAACAGCATGCAAAATAATATCAACTCAATACAAAAGTTTGAATGTTATAGTAACATAAAATAGTTCAAAAAATTGTAATCATATTGTAAGTTACTTGTTAGTGTAGACATTAACTGATGGGTTTCACTAATCATTTAACATGCTGTAAGTAACTTTTTTAGTTAATTTTAAGTTTTTAGTTCAATAAATTATAAGGGTAGGCTCATAGACCTTGCCTGATCAAAATGACTTAGCACGTTAAAAACTGTATGATCGATTATGTAAACTTTGGCGTGATATAGAATGAGATAAAATCATTGAAAAGTATTATAAGCAAAATTACTTAAAATAGAAACCTGACCATATAATATGAAACCATGAAATATAGGATTTTTATAAAAAAGGGTTTATTACATACAGTAAATTACTTACTGCATTAATCACTATCTATAAACAGTTCTACTGTCAATTTAGTTTATCAATTTAAGAAAGAATAAAAATAATCTCATATCAATTTCTTACAGAATCAGGAAGTTCAGAGCAACTCAACCAATGGTATCCTGGTCAATAACCAGAGCCTGGTCCTCCAAGATGTCACCAGGGAGAAGGCGGGACGCTATACTTGCCTTGCGGTCAACCAAGAGGGTGAGGGGGAGAGCAACACCGTCTATCTGGACGTCAAATGTGGGTTTAGACATTTACGTTTAGAATAGATTTAGTGAATGTCGTAGAATCTCTAATTCCCAACTTCTAACGTAGCAAGGTTGTTTACACACATTTTTACTAACAAAATAATAATATTTATATTATTTTTTTGTTAGTGTTTTTTTTTTTTGTTTTTTTTTTTATATTATCCTTCCCCCCTCCAATTCAAGAATATTATTTCTAAACCACTCAATATTAATCCCACGAAAAACACGAACTCATAGAAATGTTTCGGCAGGAATACAGAGTTTTATAAAAGAATTTAAAAACATAGAACGACTTTTTTACACCAAAAACTATATTTATTACTCGTGTATTAGATAGTTTTTTTCTTCTAAAAACGGTTGTAACATAAAAGTTGTCATATGATGAATAATTATTTAAGTTTTTTTACACGGCTATGGTTTTACTCAATTTATAAATAAGCCAGCACGTATTACAGAAGAATCACAAACGTGCATAGATCATATCTTTATAAGACACAAATTATTTAAAAAAAGAGCGAGATTTTTTATATTAACTTAACGGATCACTGCATTTTAGGTTTAAGAATGAAATTTTTAACTTTTCAAGAATTAAAACAATTAAATGGTATTATTCAGGAACCACATTTTTCAAAAATTAATTATATTTAGTTGAAAACAAAATTACAAGGTCTTGATTGGAGCAGTTGTTTTGAATCAAGTGATGTCAACAATTGTTTTGATAGATTTCACGAACTGTTATCTGATACTGTAAATAGTAGTAAGTTAAATGTAAGTACTAATAATAAGTTGAAATTTATTTTTACTATCGATTATTTTACTATCGATTTCTCGTAGTCCTTGGATTACTACAAAACTGTTAAATAAATTTAAAAGAAGAAAAAAGCTTTGTAAAATTTCTAAACAAAGACCCTATGACAACAAATTTATAGATTACTATAAACAGTTTTCTGAAAATGTATCAAATGAAATTGATTCAGCAAAAAGTAAATATTTTGCTAAGTTAATTGAAAATTGCAAAGGAGATAGTTCTCTTCAGTGGAGAGTAATAAATAGAATAAGTGGTGTAAATGTGAAAAGCTGTTTTGATACGCTTGAATTGAATAATGGAGAAGTTATTACGGAACCTTTAAATATAGCAGAAAATGTATAAATAATTACCTTATCGCGTCACAATCAGGTTCTTGCGAAAAATGCCCAGTTTCGACCGTAGCATTGCCGCAAAGGTTGATTCATTTTTTAATCCAACAACTGAAGATGAAGTTGTTTCCACTATTAAAGCCTTAAAAAATAAAAATTCTTCTGGTTGTGATGGTTTTAATGTTGTTTTAAAAAAACAATAGTTCATGAGATTTCTTCCGCTTTTACCTCTATAAATAATATAAGTTTTACAAATGGATTTTTCCCTGAACAATTGAAGTTAAATATAGTTGTGCCAATTTTTAAAAAAGGATTATCGGTTAAATTTGATAATCTAATACTAATAAGCCTTTTATCGATTTTCTCAAATTTTTTTGAAAAGCTCATGAAATTACGCTTACTAAAATTTTCAGACGGATTAAATTTGTTTAGTGATAACCAGTATGTTTTTAGAAAAATGAAATCGACGAAAGACGCTTTGTTGAATGTCTCAGGCTTGATTTATAACATTTTTAATACGAAAAATAAAACGTCTGGTCTTTTCATTGATTTTAAAAAAGTTTTTGACTTAGTTAACCATGAAATACTTTTAGATAAATTACAATCGATTGGTATAAGGGGATTAGCGCAAGATTGGTTTCGAAGCTTTCTTACAAACCGTAAGCAAAGGGTAAACATTTTTGGTACTCTGAGTTCCCCCCTGACTTTTCCAGTAGGGGTCCCTCAGGGTTCCGTTTTGTCTGCTACCTATTTCATAATTTTTATAAACGATATGTAAGAAAAGGAATTTTACGGAAAACCTAGCGTTTTTTGGACGATTTTGCCATATTTTATTCTCGAAAAACTGTTGTGACGAAAAGTTATTAAGAATTTTATATTATGTCTTAATTCAATCTAGGTTGCAATATGCAATTCAGTGTTGGGGCGGGACGTTTAAATACCATATTGAGAAATTGCGAGTTGTACAGAATCATTTTATTAGAATCATATTAGAAAAGTCTATGAGAGAAAGTTCCTATTCTCCTTTTTGTCATTTGAAAATACTCCCTATACAACACCTTTTTGTTTATAAGGTACTAAGATTGTTTTATATCAGAAGTGGTAACATTGGAACTTTTGAATTAGTTTATAGTGCTAGACGTAACTTTCAGAATACCTTTCGAATACCTAAAGTCAATAGATCTTCATTTAGACAGTCCTTTAGTTATCTTTAACAAATTGCCGCTGCTATAGCGACATTTCAGTAAATGTTGTCAGAAATCATATTTTAGTAATATCAAAAAGACATTTTAAAAATCAAAATAACTATAAGTTATTTTGTTGTTTTACAGAATCCTGAGGCAGAATCGCACAGAACTATACAATTCGAATTTTAGAATTATACAAAAGGATTTATAGCAATGAATAATCATATTCAAAGAAACGAAAAATAATTATTTTATTTGATAATTTATTTAATATAAATTATATTAGAAGTATTATCTCCACGAACAAATGTATAGCATTTTTTTTTAAATAGATATTATATTAGGATATTAACAAGTACTTTAACAAATTGCCTCTTGAAATAAAATTATGTAACTCATTTAATATTTTTGATATATCTTTAAAAATATCGTTATTCTCGTTAGAAGATACTAATTTCCTAAACAGTATTTTTATTTAGTAACTGTTTGTATTTTATTTTGTAAATAACTTAGTTCTGTAAAAAAATCTTTTTGTTTCGAATTTTACTTATTTCATATTTTTCATATTTTTTAGTATTAAAAAGAATGCTTTTTCTCTTTTTTTGAATAGTTATTTTGTAGTAATTGTAATGTTAAACTGTGGCATTATATTTAGTTAAGGTGACACAGAAGTCGGCAGTTAAAGTGATGGACTGGTTTTTTTATATTTTATATTTTTAGTTGCGCTGTCACAGTGGTAACCGTGGCAATGTAATTCTGAGTTGTTGTGTTGTTGTTTTACTCTTGTATTATTACGAAATAAATCATTATTCTCATTAATAACTGAGCTATTCAACAAAAATGTGGATCAGAGTAGGTTAAGTTAGGTTAGGTTAGTATATATTGACCATGATTATGTATTTCTAATATAATCTGACCAAACCTAACTTTAAATATCCTAATATAATATCTATTTTTTTTAATTCTATACATATGTTTGTGGCGATAATACTTCTGATATAATTTATATTAAATAAATTATTAAATAAAATAATTATTTTTTGTTTCTTTGAATATGATTATTCATAGTTATAAATACTTTTGTATAATTCTAAAATTCGAATTGTATAGTTCTGTGCGATTCTGCCTCAGGATTCTGTAAAACAACAAAATAACCAATAGTTATTTTGATTTAAAATTTTTTTTTATATTACTAAAATATTATTTCTGACCAAATTTACTGAAATGTCGCTATAGGAGCAGCACTTAAAGGAACAATAAAAACTAAGAAACATTTACTAGGTTTTCGGTGTGAACAGCTAAAATGGCAGGGGACCAAGCTAATGAGGAGAATCCAAAAAGCTAAAAAAAGGTTGAACTTACGTTGCTTCTAGAAAACAATCGAGTTATTCCGAAGGGCCGCCAGACACGTAAACGTCAGCACAATCAAACAGCCACTCACATTGCGCGGCACTGCACAACTTCTCAAAAGCTCCCCATAGGACAAAATGCCGAACTTCGAAAAGGAGCCGAAGGATGGTTTAAAGAAGTGGCGAACTCAACTCAGCTAGAGGCGGAGGGGAACAGGGCAAGAAAACCTTGGCACAAACTATTTGTGTGGACTCCCCTCTATACGAAATCGCCTCGAAACAAAATGAAAGAGAACCAATCAGGGAGCTTCAGGGAGGAATCAAACGTAACGTCACCAAAATCTGTAAATTGCAGAAAACTATTGATCCGACTCGACAGAAAAAGATCTTACTGTAACAAATACTGGTTATTTAATTGCTAATCTATTTTATTGGGAAAATTCTCCTTTTTTATTTTAGGGGATAAGATTCTCATTTTTTATGAAAAACTGCAAAATTTAGATTGAAATTTAGTAGAGTTTGATCTAACTTTTCTATTGAAAGTATTTTTTCTAATATTTTAATTTTTCTAAAATTAATGTAAGAAAACATTGTTACAAAGGAAATATTTGAGTTTAACATCGCAGCAAACAAAAGATGATGAAATAAGAGTATCTTCAGTAAAGAACATTAAAATGAAACATTTTTACTAATTCCACAGTTTTTAATTTTTGATTAATGCATTTTCGCCAGTTACGGCATCTTCAGATCATAATAACCAAATTGAACAAAAATATAAAACATATGTAAAAAAAATATACAATTTGTAAATATTAAATAACATTCAAATGTTATATTATGCTTTTTATCAATAGCATGTTCAACTAATTTTGATTGTTCATTATTTTCAGTTCTAAAATTATATATATGTCCCTTTATTCTTGTTTTAACAGGTCTTGATGTTTGGCCGAAATATGTTTTATTGCATTCACAATTAATTTGGTATATAACATTTTTGTTGATTGATTTTAATTTTTTGGTTTTAATTTAGATAATTTACTACGAAGGCTTCCTGATGATGTAAAACTTGTTGGAATATTACATTTAGAATTAATTTTTTGAATTTTCTCTGAAAGGTTTTTAACATAGGGTATGACTACAGTTGTTACAGGTTTGTTTTCATTGTCCTGACGATTGCGTGCTTTTTTAGGTTTATTTCATCTCTTTAATTTTTGAATTGTGATGGTTGTTCATCTTTAGAAAATGGCACATTTCTTTTTTTTTTTTTTTTTTTGTAATTTTTACTTTCATTTGGAGAAGAAATAAGTTCAATATTTTTGGAATAAACTTCTAGCAAGTCCAACTTTAACATATTCAGGATGGTTAGAAAAATAATTTAAATACTGTCTACTAAATGTTTTTTATGATATAAAGAGTTTTTAAGAGTATTGTCTTCTGTTTTGGTTATTAATATATCGAGAAATGGAAGTTTTCCTTCTTCTTTTTTTCATGGTAAATTTTATCGTTGGTAAATTGTATATTTTTTAAAAATATATTTTATATTTTTGTAAAATTTCGTTATTATGATCTGAAGATGCCGTAACTGGCGAAAATGCATTAATCAAAAATTAAAATCTGTGGAATTACTACAAATGTTTCATTTAAATCCATCGAAATTCCACCAAGTACCAAATAAAGGAAAGAACATGAGACATAATGGTTCTACATGATTTTCCTAGATGGAGGGAAATCATATATTTTCTGGTTTTATGAAGATGGGTTGTTAAGTTATGGAGGCACACAATGAGGGTAAATGTAAGGCCTTTCGGGCCTATTGACAACCAGCCATTACTTGCTGTCTGCCAGCTGATGCCCAATATTGGCTGGTATTTTAGACATACACCTCACATGGTAAATATTCTACTGTAAGTGTGATTGATCAAACTTTATTTTTGAATTTTTTTTGTAAAAATGTTAGTATTCTTAAAAGTAATAAATGTATTTAGAGAAAACATTGAAACATTTTTCTCTATGGAGATGTGCTTCTCTTGAAGTGGCTCATTTGGCCTTTCTAAGTACATAAGTCGTTAAGAAACCGTGCGTTATATTTTATTGAAATTTTGAAAAAAGATACTTACTAATCTATAGTTTTCTTCTTTTTTTTTGTAAATGTCATCTGTACAAATGTTTAGTTAAAATTTGGCCGAAATAATACAGTATAAAAACTCATTAATATATAAATATTTTGTAAATAAATATATTAAACCTTATTAATCAAAAATCAAAATCATTTATTTGTAGTTTGACAATTTAAAAATTGTATTACAAAATAATTACAATAATTATGTATTCATCATATATATGTTGATAGTGTATGTTAACTCATTTTAACTGAATAATATAATTACAATATGTACTACATTTGCGTTATTATTAAATATACTACATAAATAAAAGCAAAATCAGTCACCTGACAAATACTCCTCCACCGAGTAAAAGGTTCCTTGAACTAGGTATTTCTTTAGGAAAGCTTTAAATTTTCTGGGGCTTTCTTCGAGTTTAATCAAATTTGGCAATTTATTAAACAATTTTGGCCCAATATTTTGAGGTAGGTTAATTAATATATGAAAGCTTCATTGCTAGAATTTATTATAAATAAGGACGTTGTGAGAGAGCTTAAGGAGATTGATGGCGATATGTGCTATGGTCGATCCTCTTAAATTTCCGCTCAATGGTTTCCATCGGTGTGGTCACTACTACATAAGTTTGGCGTGTCCATGTTGGGTGGTAGTCAGGGATGTTTTGCAGGGAAGATAACTGAGTACGAGGTTCCTCAATCAGCTTAAAATCAAACCAATATTACGTGGTTCTGATTCCATGTAAAGCTGTAGGTCCCTTAGTTGCCCTGTCTATTAGGCTATTATTAATGACTTTTTCTAATGAACAGTTGACCTTAGTTAGTAACTACGACTTCATTCGTTCATTTACACCCACCAAACTCATTCGCTCCTCATATTCACCCCCATATCTACGATCGGCATCTTAGTAATGCATATAATGAGTAGATGGAAGGGAAGAGGACAACTAACTACTACTCATGCTCAACCCTTTTTTACCCTTCGATCCTGGAGCCAACGAGTAGCCGAGTACCGTTAATATTGAAGCGACCCCGTAATTTACAACTTTAATCCAGACTCTTCTGAAAATTTAATGCGGTGTACTTAATTGCTCTTTTTGGAACTTAAATCATTTTTTCATCAAACTTAATTGTTTATATTTGAAATAATGGTGCGAATAATTTTTGTTTTTCGTGTAATACACTAACTAAACAAACTTTAAAATATTGTTTTTAAGTTATTTGTTAATAATACTACTGCAGTTCAGTATATTTAATAATAACGCATTAAGAGTTGTACAATATGTAATATATAAAAACCCTTTATTCGATAGAGAAATATCTATAACAGTTTCCCAATAACCTGTTCTTAAGTTAGCCAATTAAATTTTAATAAAATATTTTGATATTATAAGAGTTTTGCCATTTTAGTTCTAAGTCGTGTTAGTCATGTTAGTGAGGTATGATAAACCTTTTATTATATTACTTTTATTATGATAGAGCTATCATTACAGAAACATAAATTATGAATAGTCAATTACAAAATTTCCCCTTTATTTTCAAAATAACATCCTTGGTATGAATTATTCCTTCATTCTTTTTTCGTATGACATAACCTCAATAATTTATTGCCACATGAAACAAAGGAATGTTATGTCATAAATACAACAGAGCATACAGTTAAACATTTCGTTTTTATTCCGCACATTTTAAATAGTCTTTTATAAATGCATCCATATAATATCAATTTAGACTCTTATTTCACACTGATTTATCAATTACCAATAGTTTTAATTTCCTTAATTCAACAACAGACTGTTAAACTAAATCTGAATAAAATATATAATTACATTGCAGTATTTGGGGAAATTTTCCAACTGTGTAACAATCAGTTATGGTATCACAATATCTGGAAAACATATCAGATTCAACTTAAAGAAACGTCAAGGTCTTAAAATAACAGGGCCTTAATGTTAAGAGTCTTGCTGACGTGGTGACTCAGTGGTTAAGGCTTTGGCCTGCGGAGTCCAATTTCCAAGGTTCGAATACCGAACTGTGCTTACGTTTGGTACTTTCCTTGTTGAATAAATTTCACACATAGGCCTTTATACCAATGTGAACTGGGTAGAGTTAAACTAAACATTTTCCAATCTACAAAACGCTCAGATAACAAAGCATGCAAAATTAAGGTTTCTCAAAGTATAAAACTCTAACAATGATCTATACGAAAACATTAAAGTAAATGTATTTTATATAATATATAAAAAGAATGTAAATAAATATTTAACGTTTTTGTAGAACTTATGGTATTTTTTATATTGGACTAATAATCAATAAAACAGTGTTATTTGAATACACATTCCACTTAAGACTGTTTTAAGGCGTCAGTATGTAACATTGACTTTATAGTATAACATTTTTAATCCTATTTAATTAGAACTAGCAACAATCTTCAGCATTTATTTATGTTATTGAGGTATCGACTTGCTTCAGAGCGCTCTTGCAGCAAATACTGAAACTACGAGGGAGTTGGGAATGCTAAGACCAAAGGTGTGACGATCTAAGCCAGCCGCAACCATAGCAACACCTTTACGTATTGCATTGTTTTTACATTTAATACTCCTGTTTGTAACCTACTTGTTTGGCAGTGAATTTGCGAGTGAATAAAAGTACTATGATCGTGAACTTTACTTTATTTTATTATACACTTTAAAGATTTGTCTTATCACATTTATCTATATATTATTACATTGTATTATTGTTTGCATTAGTGATAAATGCCTCTTTAAGTTATTCTATCTTAACAAGTTATTATTTTCTGTCTTATGTCAAACACAATTCTCTTAGCAACAGCATGTTAGAACCAAATGCCACTAATCGCGCTCATGGCAAGGCGTTTATTAAACAAAGTATTTTATAATACTTATATTTTAAATATATACTAAAAGATATTTTATTTATACAATATTTCTATGTGAAACTGTGTAAAAATACAATTATTATTGTTTGTTTCTTAACTTACTAACCACTGAAGCACGCACATAACAGACCAAAGATACGTCATAGGTACAACTTTTTAATCGATATCGATTATATGCTATATATGTAAGTAGATTTTTATTTTCCCCCATATGCATAGAGAAAGTATTGTGAGCGTCCGAAAATAATTTTTTTTACAAGTTGGTCACAAAATCCATTTTAGGGTCACCTGAACCCAAAAAGTGTTTTTTTTTTCAAAAAATACTATTTTGTGTATGTCCGTATGTGTGTCTGCCTGTGTGTATGTGCAGTTCGCTGGAGACCAAACGAATTGATCAATTTTCATGACATTTGTTATCTAGGTGTATGTATCCAATAACTCCACTCTTTTGTTTCACTTTTTTGATTTTTTTTTTTTATGGGCAAAAAATATACAAAAATAGAATTTTCTAAAAGAAAGCTCTAGTGATTTTGATTAAATTGTTAGAAAATATGTGAATTATAATTTAAAATATTGTAGCAAAAACCGCATGTCTCTAACTTGAGTAGTTTATGAGTTATGTATGGCAAAAAACCCCATATTTGGGAATCAAACTGGTAATTTTCAAAGTTTTGGTTTTTTATTATTTAGTATGGGGGAAAGTTTGTGCCAATATATTAGAACTATTTATTTTATATGTATTGGCAACTCGCATTAATCTCACCAAATTTACTTCTTCATCAGTTGCTCCAGTGTGCAAGGAGCTGGAGACTCGAGTGGTGGGGATAGCTAGGGGAGAGACTGCCAGGATCCTGTGTGAGGTCGAGGCCAATCCTGCCACCGACCTCCAGTTCTCCTGGTCCGTCAACACCTCCCAGGGAGCAAGAGAACTCCCGGAGGTCCAGTGGACAGCTGACCGAACGCGCAGCACGGCAGCGTACACCCCTCGCTCTGCCAGCCAGTTTGTCACCCTCTTCTGCCACGCTAGAAACTCATTGGGAACTCAGCGGAACCCCTGTGTCTTTCACGTGCAACCCGCAGGTACTCATAGCTGGATTTTGTATTGATCAGAATATTTACCTTACATGTAAGTTTGTTTTATATTTAATTACTATTTCGTTTGTAATATTTCGTTTCGTTGCTCATTAGTTATTATTTTACACTCCTAAAATACTAAAACTAATTTATATCCTTTTATTCTACCTAATAATGTTTGTTAACGTATTTTTATGAATATATACTATGATGAGTTTCTGTACCAATAGTGCAATAGTAAAAATACAGTATATATATAATTATAACTAAAACTAATAACAAGCTCGTATATAAAACAGTCTTTTTTTATAATTTGTTGATTATATTGTTGTTTTATATTAGTTGGGTTTGTTTATTTGTTTAATTTTTATATTGAAAAAAGGAAATTTATGTTATGTAACCCTGTTTGTAATAATTTAAACCTGGCAATTTCAGGTAAATTAATTGCAACTGAAATGGTGTTTTCTGTCTGGTGAGCTTAATTATGGGACAAATTAAGGGGGAGAGCCATAACAGTACAAGGTGAATATTACTGATATAAACTAACAGCCAAAACCAGGATTCCAACTTGCGCTATCTCTAAGTTAGGTTCAAAGTCCTGACGCCTTAGATCACTCGCCACTCGCTCTTCATTACTAACTTTGCATTACTATATTTGTGAATTGTTACTAATAACTTCATATTTTGCCAGGAAAGCCTGATGGAGTGAGCAACTGTTCGATTACTAATCAGACTGAAGACGCCCTCCAGATTGACTGTGAACAAGGCTTCGATGGCGGTCTTACACAGCGGTTTGTCCTTGAGGTGTTCGACTCCACTTCCCAGGTCCTCGTGGCAAACCTCTCTTCGACCAGACCTTGGTGGTGGGTGATGGGGCTTCCACCCGGAATCGTGTTAGACCTTGTCGTGTATGCTTACAACAGTAAGGGGCGTAGTGAGATAACCATCCTTTCAGTCAGCACCCCCAAGCCCGACAGACAAATGGACAGTTTCCCCTTACAGCTAGGTATGTATATTTGATAAAACCACAAAGCATATAATTATATGAAAACGATTTTAAAAAAATAGGATAGCTTGAAATTGATAGTTAATTATATAAAAGAGGGTATATAAAATCAAAGATTATTTTAGTCTGTAATAAAAGTTCAGGATTTGGAGGAGAATAAGAGTACAGACTGACAAGTTGTTGTCTCACTCAGCTAAAGAACTATTTGACACCCTAAGTTTCTATAACTCAAACTTATCCAGCGCACTATTGGATACGACCTCTGTTTCTTTCTTCTTTGTTTAGTTAATAAGATGGTGTAATGTCTTCTTATTTTATTCTTATTTTAGTAATTTTTTTTAATAGTACCAAAATATTAATAGAAATTATCTCGTAACGATGTAGTAATTAAAATCAAAACTCTCTTACTGGTAATATAAGTTTTAGTTTCATTAAATAAATTAGAGAAAAACTAATAACATAGTTAATTTAATTGAATTGTAAAGACATTTACTAAATTTATTAAATTTTTTTGTAAGAAAGTAAAACAACCCCTACTTTAACAGTCTTAATGAAATAATAAATATTTTATTTCACAACCTGTTTCGTAAAATTAGAGTCAGAAGCCTTAACATCTGTAATATAGAAAATGATCAGAAGATTGGCCTATTTGAAATCATAAAACCAAAATTATTTCATTCTCAAACAAAAATATACTTTTAGTTACAATACAACTTATAAAAATCCAACTTTGAACCAGTGGTATATTACTTCTCTTGCCATACTTGGCTTGCCATACTTGGCATGCCATACTTGGCTTGCCACACTTGGTTCTAATTTCGCAGTCGTCTATCATGGCAAGCTAAAGTTAGGATAAGTTTTCGGTAAAATGTTTGTTTTTTTGTGATCGTTTAGGTTATCCAAAATATTTTTACCTGCAATAAACTTGTATTTGAAAAAAAAAAAAATGAAAATTACTGGATATATATAAATTGTTTAACCGTGACTCGTGGCGAGTGAGCTAGCCTAATGTATAATCAAGCCACATGGCCTTTAAAGCTGTAATGGTACTGAGTGATTAACAAAATCTCTTTGTCCTTTTCGTGGTTATGGTTAGTGAATTTAAAATGTATGCGTAACAACATGAGTTGAATGTGTAAAATGTATGCGTAACAACATGAATTGAATGTATAAAATGTATGCGTAACAACATGAATTGAATGTGTAACATGTATGTATAACAACATGAATTGAATGTGTAAAATGTATGCGTAACAACATGAATTGAATGTGTAACATGTATGTATAACAACATGAATTGAATGTATAAAATGTATGCGTAACAACATGAATTGAATGTATAAAATGTATGCGTAACAACATGAATTGAATGTGTAACATGTATGTATAACAACATGAATTGAATGTGTAAAATGTATGCGTAACAACATGAATTGAATGTGTAACATGTATGTATAACAACATGAATTGAATGTATAAAATGTATGCGTAACAACATGAATTGAATGTATAAAATGTATGCGTAACAACATTAATTGAATGTGTAACATGTATGTATAACAACATGAATTGAATGTGTAAAATGTATGCGTAACAACATGAATTGAATGTGTAAAATGTATGCGTAACAACATGATTTGAATGTGTAAAATGTAAGCGTAACAACATGATTTGAATGTGTAAAATGTATGCGTAACAACATGAATTGAATGTGTAAAATTAACTATATATTTTCGAATTTACCTTCCATATTGTAGAAAAGTAAGCAATAACCGTACTTGTTTTAGCTACCAGCCCAATGTTGGTGCAGCTGACTCCGTTGTTAGGGGTAGTTGCCGGAGTGGCACTGTCTCTTGTACTTGTGGTTTTGGCAGTGCTGCTAGCGCTGCGGCTACGAAGTGGACGAACTGAGAACCACAAACTCGACAAGAACAGTGGTCACAAACCCCCGCCCCCAGACTCAGAGGAAAACAACCCCGATATAATTCCGCTAAACAATGGTATTTAGTAATATTTTCTATCTCTTATGTACATTATTATATATTTGTATTGTTTCTATTAATAGGGATGGATTGTGTTTATTAACAACTGTTAACCACCTGTTTTACACGATCAGGCCCAGAGGACTGCGCGATGACACCGCCAGACTCTCTAAACCTTTGGAGTCTTGTGCTGGTTGTACTCGCCCTCTTCTTGCAATCCTTCTATCCATCTCTTTCAGGGTATCTATAGTGGTCGTTTTCATCCAGTCATCATGTTTAGAACCTTCCTCGGCAATCTTCCTGCATTCTGCCTACATAGCCCCTTTCTTAGCTTTTAGTACAACCACAGAATTCAGCTCTTTATAAATTTCTCCTTACTTCTAATTATGGAGTTTACTCCATTCTATTTGAACTGGTGATTTGGTCTAATATAGACCCAAAACAGCAATTCATCAGCTACATTAAAAAAAAAACCTTGGAGTCCTAAAGAGGGACAACATTTTTGTATATTAAAAGGTTTTTTTATCAATAAATATTATTTATTCCTAAACAATTCGTACAATGTCTGGCCCTGTTAAGTTTCAAAACCTTATCAACGGGGGCAATTTTAATACAGTGTTTACAATACAAACAAATATTTAGATGTTACATTTACGTCTGGCGCATGATAGGCAATATTTGAACAAATCTAAGAATTTCACTGTGTTTACAATAATACTTCTAACTTCACAACAAATGCTTAGTTATCATAAGACTACATTGTAATCGCCAGTAGTAAAGGGAAACTTATCGCAATGTTTAGTTTGGCAGATCCTCAAAATCAATATTACATAGCACTCTAAGATCTTTTTCATTAGTAATTGTTATGTAACATAATCCCCCATTTCCATGTATGAGTAAGGTTAAAATATCAGCCAAGATCTCTGAGTGAACAAAAGTGACTCGTTTTTGGCACTTTTACTTCAAGATCTTATTTTTCCTTTCAACATATAATCTTTATCCATATTACTGAACTGTACATTTTTATATTTGGTTAGTATAAAGCTCTTTCACGATTTATGTGCGAATATTTTTTTAGATTCTCAACTTACAAATGAGAAGAAACTGGAAGATCACATCTACAGAGACGATAACGAAGACATCCTAAGAAATAGAGTATGTATAAATGTATTTATTGCTCATAATTATCAAATCACTGTACGTAATTGACAACATTAATTGCATCCGTACTTTGTCATTCTTGCATCATTAAGTAAAATTAAATTACTTTTTTGTATATCAAATTAACAAATCAAAGTATCTTTATTTTTGACACTAAAGTAAGTCAGTATAAAAAATCTAAAAATTACAAGCAATCAGTACAAATGATTAAAAAAATGAAACACAAGTTCTTCTGTAAGTAAATTAATGTTTTTGTGTTCTGCCATGTTTAACATTAATCCAATCAGATGTCATTCTTTAAAGCCTACCATTTAGATAAAGCTATTTCAAATCCATCAATTCTTTTCTTTTGTAAAGGCAAACGAAATAACACACGCAGAACTAATGCCTCCAATTTGTGTCTACTCCAAGCTGCTAGTGCCTCCACATCCTCCGGACCCGTCCCTCTTGCAGCCAACCAGAAGTGAGGATCCAGCCAGACAACTACCCTCCCCTCAACACCACAAGATATCATCTTTTACCAAAGAGAGCTCGGTATAGCATCCGTTGAATGTCTGCATGGTCAGTATGTATGTTTGCTTTCTTCGTGTTAACTCTATCTCTCTGTAGGACATGTATAGTTAAGGGAGAGAGAGGGAGGGTGGGAGTGAGTGAGTGAGTGGGGGTAGAAGGGAGTGAGGGTGGGTCCTTAGACTATTAAATTTCATCAGGCTTAATATTTCTGCAGAGGAAATACGAGTATAAACAGAGGTCACATTCAACAGTGTGCTAAATGTGTGTCGAGTAGTTATCTATCCAGTTTGCCGTGTGATGGCAGGAGCAGCGCCTTATCAATCCCTCCCTCAACTCTCCCAAATCCTCAAAGACTAACGTAGTGATTATTACTTCAGATTTATAAAGATGTACATTAGTTTTAATGTATTTAAATGTTATTAAAGCATTTACTGCGGCCATAACAAAGTGATCTCTGTTTCCTCTTTCTATGTGGTGTTGCTTAGTAAGTGTTGTAGTTTTATATAATATTTTTTATTCAATAAATATAAATTTTCATACTATCTGGAGGATTTGGTAAAAAAACTGCTTAAGGTCTATAATTTTGAGGCACGGAATGTGGGAGCGACCGTGCTGCAACCTGTCGTCAATCCTGTACAGTGGTAAACACTGTAAGAGGTTGTACAGTTGTATAGTGGTTTATAGTCTGGTGTACAAAAATCTGTTCTTCTTAATGGTGTCTCGACTTGATATGAGCGCGCTTAGTGGTATTTTAGTGTAGCTCTGACGCGCGGTGTTGCCAAGAATAGTGCGTTTTTAAAGACAGGCAATTATTAATTACTTGTTTAGGTAAAAGTCCACTTGAAGAAATGTAATTTGTTCAAACAATAATAGAGTAGAACAATATATGAATAATGGGATAAGAGAAATCTACGAAAATAGGAATTAAAGATTTAAAAGACAAAATAAACAATAAAAAAGTCCACAATCATAAAACTTTTACTCACACTCGAATTCACAATATCAAAAAAGTAGGTTATATTATTTTCCACAGTACTTTGTATACCAGTTTTACATGTTTATAAATAATAGTTCAGCATGGAAACAAAACAAAAGTAACATAGAATGGCATTATTAAAATACAATAATATTTAACAATAGTCATAATCAGATGTGTAGAGACCATGCTCACACTGACTCAGGTACGGCTATAAAAAATTATTCATTTACAGACTCTTTTGTTTACAAACAAAGTATTATAAAATTTACATAGTGAGGTAGAGCAGCATTCCATATCATTGACGGTGGATAAATGAACTATCAGTCTGAAGGATTCCATTGACAAGTTGAAAAAGTCCACAAGATGGCAGAATTTGTTCCGTTATCTCATCATTCTGGAAATAGGACTGCCAACTGCACGGTAGTTAGTGCCCAAATTCCTAATCCCAAAAAAGATGGTGTAGTCTTGTAGCTTATGGGACCCTAAGCTGATCAGTTGAAGTAAAGTTGGACAATCAACAGCGTCATTTAAAAGTTTATAAAGAACTTTATAAAAGTTTATAAAAGAAGTTTATAAAAGTAGCAAGTGGTAGATGGTTAGCTTCAATTTCAGAAATTGGAACATCCTTGTAGAGAAGTTCATTCTTCACACCCAATATTCTTATAAATATTTTCTGGATAGATTGGATCCTATTAATATGTCTCGTCTGGTATGGTGACTATATGGAGGATGCGTACCTTAGATTCTGGTGGATTTATAAAACAGAAATTTGGCAGCAATGTAAGACGCTACTATGACTGCTGCTGGCTTATATCGTTACGACATTGGCTGTAGAGTTCCCAAACTCCTCGTTATCTCAACGTTTGCTGTAAGGGCGTTCTGAATTCAATTCGGGACATTCAATAAATAAACTTTAATTAAACACAAAAAAGACACATATTATATGATTAGTTTTTTTTTTTTTTTTTTTTTACTGTTTGCATTTCATGATTTGATTCATACTGACCATAGAAAATTTTTAATTGTCTTTCACTTACCATGCTTTTCAAGGAATTTTATTATATTTACATCCAAAATCAAAAGTTAATATTTTCCTTTTATATTTTATAACTTTGTACTAATAACAAACTGGTAATTTGAAACCTTATTTGTCGTGATGAAAAATGTAATATATTGCAGCTTGTAAGTAAATACGTTGTTTTTTGTGAGCACAATGTTCTTCAATTACTTTTGTATGTTGCAGACTTCTTCAGATGACATTGAAAACTTCCAACAAGTTACGTCAGACGCTATGACAAATATTCCAATAGTTGCCACACGTTTTTGACAAACTCGTTAAAATAAAATTTAAAACTACTATAACCTGGTTGCTCATTAATCAGTGATGTATTATGCTATTTTATGTTTCTATGGATTAAATGTGATTTTTATTTTTACAGTAAATTACACAAAAACCAAAGTGGTTTGAAGAGTAAAGAGTAATCGTCCAAAGGCAGGGCATTTTACCCTGCCTCACCAAAAGTGTTCTGTGTTTATATCTCAAACCTCCACTACTGTAAAGTGCAAGATAATTCCGATGTAAGATAGACTGATGTTTTGTGTTCGTTGTTAGATGTGATATTTGTGAACTTTGTTATTGAATTTTGTATATAACCTGTAAAAATAAATTTGTACTACTATTTGGTATTATTGTGGTGCTTATATTTATAACTACCCGTTTAAGACATGTTTTTTTATACGAGTATTAAAATATGTAATAACCGAAACGGCAGAACTGAGTTCAATGAAATTTATTGAAAAGTTAGCTTTTATATAATGATTTCTTGAAAGACTAAGTAGAAGGAATGGTCCCTGAACAATACATTTTATTCTCTAAGAATAACAAACGAGTTAATTTAATTTCATACCTTACTTCAAACAGCTGATAAAAAAATAACCATGACACAACAGCTTGGCTAATTTGGTTTTCAATGTAAAATGTTTCTGAAAAGTCATAACTGCTAAAATTGATAAGACTGTAGTACTTTTTCATCCCCTAAAGTGGACTTATTAGATTTATAGACCATACAACGTTATTATCTAGGAGAGTAGCAGCACGCTGAGTTTTTATATTAATGTGATAGTTTTAGAGAGAACCACGGAAGGAAGGGTAAACAACTATGGAGAACTACCCCTTAGTGAAGCAACTGCTTTCGGCTAATTTACATATCTTCACAGCAATATATATATTATGCAACCTGAAATGTAAAAACATAGGTAATAGAAACGTAGGTAAAAAAGTTAATAAAACGAACTCAAATATCGCTATTAGCATGCTTAAAAACATGTTCATGAAGAATTTTTACTATCTTGTATTAAAACATTTTACTCTTTCAATACCAGTATTTGGTCAAATATTTTTCTTTTTTAAATATTTGTCAAATTAAATATTATAATATATTGCATTTTAATATCATATTTTAAGGAATCGTACAAGTACCGTATTTATACCTGTGATATCTTAGTGGTTAAACTTCAAGTATTTCTTCAAAGTAATAAATAAATGTTTCACAAAACACTCGTCTGCACCCAAGACAGTCGTTACGAACATGCACTCCCACAGATACATTCTCGGATATAGTGCATTATAAGGTAATGTTTGGGCCTTTTTTTTTTTTTTTTTTTACATTGACAAGTACAGTATACATGTATCGCAATCGTCACTCTTTAAAAAAATCTATATTTACACAACTATTCTACAACTTTCTCATTCATACATACAAAAGTATCACATTCATTCATAGCTCTTCCATACATAAAGCTTACAACAGTTTCATTACCGGTGTCAGTCAGGCCAAATCATTGGTCTCCCAGTTATGTGCTAAAAACTCTCCTACACTGTAAAAGGCCTCAGATATCAGAACCCTTTTTAAACTTGCCTTAAACGCCTTGAGTGAATTGAGGCTTTTATATTTGGATGGTAAACTGCTGATTAAATGTACACCAACCTGTGAAGGAAGGTGTTAAAAACGACCGTTCTGTGTTGCCCAGTTCGGAAGTTTTCCCTACCTCTAGTTGCATGAGCATGTATGTCTGTGCCTCGTGTGAGAATACATTTTGACCTGCAATAGTAGGTGGTTTCTAGTATGTATATGCAAGGCAGGGTCAACAGTTGTAATGTTTTGAACGCGGTTTTGCATGATTCTCTCATTTTTAATTTACAGATTATTCTTATTACCTTTTTTTGTAATCTGAACAATCTTGTAAATTCGTTGTTTGTACAACTGCCCCAGAGCACCACTCCATAGGATATGTGAGGATAGATGAGTCCATAATACGCTGTCAGCATTACTTGAATTGAGCAGAACTTAGATAGTGTTTTCATAGCATAAATTCTAGATGTCACTCTGGAGCAAACGCTATCACAGTAGTATTCACCCACCCGCCCGCCCATTCACGTACAGTAGTATTCACCCACCCACCCATTCATGTACAGTAGTATTCACCCACCCTACCACCCATTCACGTACGTAAGTAACACTGTACGTGTAGGGGCTGGGCGGATGAGTCAGTACCACTGTACGTCATATGATTATTCCATGTTAAACCGCGGTCCAAGTACACACCAAGAAACTTGGTCGCTTGGACTTCTTCGACCTCTGTTTCGTCTACCATCACTCTGGTACTATACTCCGAATGTGATGGGCGTAGACAGAATTGAATGAAATTTGTTTTTGTTGTATTTGTTCTTAAATTAATGTTTGTCAGATGTTGCGTTTGTCCGTTTAATTCCGTAAATGTATGAATTTTCAAGTCAAATTTAGATTTTTCACTAAAACCAATGGTCGTATCATCAGCATATTGGACAAGTGTTCTGTGCCGTAGAGATGATGATATATCATTTACGTAGATCAAAAAAAGTAAGGGACTGAGAATCGATCCCTGGGGGACACCAAATTTAAGTTGGTTGATTTTTGATAAATGGCTGGACACTTGGACTGTCTGCGACCTTCTATGTGAATACGAGTTGAGCCACGAAAGTACTCAATTTGCTCAACTTTAACGTATTATACCAAAATAGTTGCAGCTTGAAAATTTATATTATAAATTTAGTTTCAGATACCTCACACTTAAAATTACCAAAACCTGACTACTAACTAATTTATATGACACTTTATATGCATTTCTGCATAATTTTCAATCTACCCTTTTATTGGTAAAACTGTCTTATTTTCTAATATAGCTTTATCACAGTAGATCAACAGCGTATCATCGGTCTATCAGTTAACTGGCTTTGTATACGTGACCATCAGGGGGAGGCCGATATCTCCCCCATCAAAGTTTCACTCCCTTTCTACTCCCTCCCGAGGGAGTCCGGCTGCTGAATAAGATGGGTCCATTGTTTCACAGAGTGATTAATAGCCACGTTTATGATTGTAAATGCCAAACTTACCAATACCGTTAATTAGTAGAACGTTTAATTAGAACATTCAGTATTCAATAATTTGTTTTAATAATGTATCCAAAGTAAAATCTTTACCATGAAAGTGCGAAACATGTATTTAAAAACAATATCCTATCGTAATTTAATAAATAATGCTGTAATGAATACCATTGTACTTGGAATGGGTTGGTGAATACCACTGTACTTGAATGGGTGGGTAAATACCACTGTACGAGAATGGGTGGGTAGGTTAATACTACTTTAGGTGTAAGGGGGGAGTGGGTGGGTGAATATCACTGTACGGGAATGGGTAGGTGAGTGGGTTAATACAACTGTACGTGAATGGGGGAGTGGGTGTGTGAATACCACTGTACGTGAATGTGCAGGTGGGTGGGTTAATACAACTGTACTTGAATGGGCGAGTGGGTGTGTGAATACCACTGTACGTGTATAGGTGGGTGGGTGGGTGAATACCACTTTACGTACATGGGTGGGTGGGTGGGTGAATACCACTGTACGTGTATGAGCAGGTGGGTGGTTGAATACCACTGTACGTGAGTGTGCGGGTGGGTGGGTTAATACAACTGTACGTGAATGGGCGAGTGGGTAATACAGTGTGAATACCACTGCACCTGTATGGGTGGGTGGCTGGGTGAATACCATTGTACGTGTATGGGCGGGTGGGTTGGAGATACCACTCTACGTGGATGGGTGGGTGGGTGGGTGAATATAACTTTACGTATAAGGGTGGGAGGGTAGTTGAATACCACTGTACGTGTATGTGCGGGTCGGTGGATGAATACCAATTTACGTGAATGGGTGGGTGAATACCATAGTAGTGTATGGGCGGGTGGGAGCTTGAATGCCCTTTTACCTGAATGGGCGGGTGGGTGAGTGAATTCCACTCTACGTGAATGGGCGTGTGGGTGGGTGAATAACACTGTACGTGTATGTGTGGGTCGGTGGGTGAATACCAATTTATGTGAATGGGTGGGTGGGTGGGTGAATACCATTACTTGAGTTAATACAACTGTACTTGAATGGGCGAGTGGGTGTGTGAATACCACTGTACATGTATAGGTGGGTGGGTGGGTGAATACCACTGTACGTACATGGGTGGGTGGGTGGGTGAATACCACTGTACGTGTATGGTACCACGTACGTGTATGGTACCACGTACGTGTATGGGCGGGTGGGAGGTTGAATGCCCTTTTACCTGTATGGGCGGGTGGGTGTGGGTGTATGAATACAACTCTATGTGAATGGGCGGGTGGGTGGGTAAATACCACACTACGTGAATGGGCGGGTGTGTGGGTGAATATCATTGTACGTGTATTAATTTAACGCTGTACCAATTAATAATGACAAAGACAATCTCGTTGCGTTCTATTGCTTTATCGCCAATTTTGTTTCATGATAAATTTAGCATAAGAATTGTTTTTGGCTTGGTGACTAAGGTTTTATAAATACAAATATTAATTTTTTAATTACCCTTTATTGAGGTTGCGTTTTAAAATAGTATATCAGCATTCATTTATAATGCTGCTTGGAATGTACGTATGTATGTAATATTTTGTTTTATTTATAAACAATTGCTCATTAATAATAATTAACCTAAGGTTAAACAACCTCTATGTTTACAAAACAATTGTTTAAGGTATTTTAGTGCATTTAAGTTGTGGTAGAGTTCTGGATTAGCTCTAGACAATATTTTTTAGAGACATGGTTATAAAAATGTAATTTACGTGTAATTCCTAACATCGTTGTTAATTTACTAGTCTATAGGAAAATATCCTACACTTATTAACACTTTTATACAAACTAAGTGTTAAACTTTTTAAATTTATCATTTATTTTTATTTTATAACTATCATAACATTCTAAGTAATAGTTATAACATATTTTTACGTTTAAAAAATCTTGTATTTATTATAGTACATGTGATAGTCGAGAAGAAAAATACATATAAACTATAAGAATGAAAAATACAAAATAAAATTAGAAAATAATATTTAAATAACATTGTCATTAATAGTCAAGACAAGTCAGAAGTAGCTAAACATTGGTTAAAGAAACATTATATTAATAAAGAAAATTCAAAAACAATACAATCTATTTATCTTTCATAATATTTAAATGTCTGGCATACACATTTTATTAAGAAACCTGATTAATATTTAATGAAAAAAATTAAAGTTTATTACTTATTATTACCAATATAATTTACTAAACATAATACACTTTAATGAGTACTATATATTTATACTAATCATTTACAAATGTGTTTTCAATTTATTAGTGAATCGTTAGTTAGGGCATTTCTTTTAATATGCCTTGTAAAAAGTTTATTTTATTGGTAATTTTAAAAATGTAACAACTATAGAGTGTATTAAATAGCATATTTCATAACAAGAGTGGAAAGTGGGGTTTTGCATGTTCGAGACCATATGTTTGAAGTGCGAGACTTGTCGAGCACTTCAGATGGTCGAGAACATACAAAACACTTTCACTCGAGTTTTGAACGATACTTTTCACTACACTACGGAATAAAAATAGGTGATGTTGACTGTGGAAAATTTTCGGTTGTAAACAATGTTACTTTCGGTAGTAAACAATAGACAGCTGTTGAAAATATGATGTTTCGCAGGTTGTAAACACATACGAAAACAGCTAAAGTCATAGTAGTGTAGTGAAAATAATATTCATAAAAATAAGCTTTAAACCTAAGACCTAAACTGTTTATTTCTTCAACTAGAATAATTATACAACACAAAATGCCATTTTGTAATATGCTGAAGTTGTTTCTGAAATCTTTGAGCTTGGGAAGATTCTGTAGGCCGGAAAATCACTGCCTAGTTCCTACACAGGCTGTCAAAAGTTTCTGGTTCTCCTTCTTCCTTGGCTATCAGCTGATTTACATTGTGGCATTGTTGTTCACTTTATTTGGGTTTCGTGCAATGTTATTACGTTGAGGTTAGAAACATGGATTTGAGCAAAGACCAGGGAGTGTTTATTGTGGAGGAATATTTTAAAACTAAATCGTCAAAACAAAAATATCTTTAAACCATGTAATAGTAATAATAAATGTTAGTAATAATCATATATATCGAAATTATTATGACAATAAAATGCTTTTGCACCAACAATAATATTTTTTGACGAAATTCCCCGTATTCAATATTACTTGAAATATGATATAGGAATCTCTTATTTCTAGACTAAAATATTCATTAAAAATAATGCATTTATTATATTACTTGCAGATTATAACATTCCATATTTGAACTGAAATTATTGATTCTTGACGGTTTAATAATTATTTATTTTAAATAGTAAAAATTCTTTGATGAAAAATGTGATTCTCTCCTGTTTGAAAGATATTAATATCATATAAGAGGGGATTTTATTGTGTTTAGACTTGCATGAATTTATTTTGAAACCGTATTTTGTATAAACTGCTTAGTTTGTTTTTACATTCCGTAGTATTTTTTACCCAGTGGTTTCGTAATATTTTTATGATGGGTAATATAATTTACCCACTTTGCATACAAATAAAAGTTATGTATTTAAGATAGTATATTTATAAACCTAGACGAGGGTTGTTACAACCATTAGTCTAACTAATTAACCATAGAAACTGCGTGGAGCTTCCAGAGTTGGTAACTACAAGCATAACTTTGCTCTTAAGGCGCTCCTGTCAGGCTCTAGTCGTTTGACCTATCTTCAATGTACGCTCCTCTAAATGTTTTTACCTGATAATACTTAATTAAAATGTACTAGTGGCGCAGTGCTGTACTCCAGATACTTGAGGACAAAGTGATGAGAAGATTGTAGGTGACATGTTCTATGCTCAGTCCTATTAGTACCGACGTCCACTCAATGGTCGGCACTGGTGGCGCAGTGCTGTAACTCAGCTACTTGAGGACAAAGTGTTTGGGAGATTGTAGGCGATAGGTTCCATGCTCGGTTCTCTTAATACCAACACAGCGTCCGCTCAATGGTTGTCATCAATATAGACACTACTAGAGAAGTCTGGAGTGTCCGTGTTGAATGGTAGTCAAGGTTCGGGTGTTGTGTTGAGAAGAGAACTAAGTGTCAAACTTGTCAGTTAACTGAAAATCAGACCAACACTACGTGGTTCGGATTCCACGTAAAGCTGTAAGTCCCATAGTTGCCCTGGCTATTGGGCTATTAATAAATAGTCCTTTCTGAGCTAAGTCGAACTCAGACAGTAACAATGACTACACTCGTTCATCTACACTCATCACACTCATTCATGCCTCATATTCGCCCATATCTCTACGATCGGCGTCTTAGAGATGAATAATGAATAATGGTTGCCATCTACGTGGACACTACTAGAGAAGTCAGATGTGTCCATTTTGGGTGGTAGTCAAAATCCAAATGTTGTATAGGGAAGGGAACTGAGTATCCGATTTGTCAGTTAACTGAAAATCAGACAAATACGTGGTTCGGATTTCATGTAAGCTATAAGTCCCTTAGTTTCCCTGGCTATTGGGCTAATTATAAATGGCTCTTTCTAAGCAATAGTCGAGCTGAGTTAGTAACAATTACTACACTCGTTCATCTACACCCATCACACTCATTTGCTTCTCACACACACCCATATTTCTTCGATCAAAAAATTAATAATGAATAGTAATAACTAAATACCAATCAGTAAACTCGTATAATGGTATTGTCCTAACTACCCACTTATACACGTACACTGACATTCACCCACCCACTTAAACACGTACACTGACATTGACCCACCCACCCACTTATAAACGTACACTGACATTGACTCACCCACCCACTTATACACGTACACTGATATTGACTCACCCACCCACTTATACCCGTACACTGGCATTGACTCACCCACCCACTTAAACACGTACACTGACAATGACCCAGTTACACGCTTATTCACGTATTAAAGTGGTATGAACTCACCCGCCCATACACGTACAGTCGTATAAACCCACCCACTCATAGACGCACGGAGAATAACAGTTGTCCGACTAAGCTAAAATACTGTTTAAAAACGATGAGGATATATTAACTATTAAGTCTAGTCTCAAATTCATATAGTTGTAGTAGAATATGCTGGGAAATTGACATACAAACCAAATTGTAATCTATCAATGGAAACGTACTCTTCGTCCATGTTTAAAAAAATGATCCTTCCTCAAAATAAAATGATAAAGATTTTATAGTTTAATTCCACATTAAAAAAAAGTACTATAAATGGCAACACTGCACTTTATTATAAAAGAAGAACTAATAATGTATTTCATTACCGGAGAGGTTTTCTTTACTTTATTTGCCATCGTCAGAATTATTAATAGACCTACGTCTTTCTTTAGCTATACATTTTCTATATAAGTCGGATAATATGTTTTACCCTCTTCTCTTAGAGGATACTTATTTTCCAATAGGGATTATTGAAACTTTCCCGAATTTTATAATTATACAAATGATTATTCTAACTTTTTTTCATAGGAAATTCAATTTATATTTCAGCTAATTTTACTTCAAAACCAAATTTATAAGTTTGATATATATTTTTTGTGTATATAACGTTATTTTAAAACAAATAAATATTTAAAAAGAAAAATATTACAAATATATTATGCTAAACATTTAAGCTGATATTGATAGTAAACAAAACCTTATTTAAAAACCAATTTCCTCCTGAATATATTCATCCCTTTCTCATGAGTAAGCTGTGAAATAAATACTTAAATGAACTGTTCAGCAATTGCACATTACATTTTTTCGTCAGCAACAAATAATTGGAGACAAATCCTTTTCAGAATATACCAAAATACATGCATAGTACATATTGTGAATTCTGTGTGGAGGGTAGTTCATGTTCTTGTTGAATATTATATAAGCTAGCCAGTCAGCCAGCTTATTGTATCATGAATAGTAAACATACATGTAACTATTCCATACATACAAGTAACCAGGTTAGACCTTTTCTAAATAGGGGCTTTATAATAAGCCACTTTCATATAACTTTTATTTCCTTCAGAATATGAATTAGTGGATGAACACAAATTTATAATTACCTTTGAATCGATCTTAAATATCGTTTTAACATAATATAATGTACAGAAGTATGTTTATAGCCATTGGTTAATTTAGTGGTGGACTAACTAGTTGACAAATGGCCCAGCAAACGTCAGAACTGCTGACTAATTGCTTCTTGATAAAGTGAGTCACGCTGAGGGGCTGAATTTAAATCTCAGATGTTGTTATAGAACTTAACAGCATCACATTGATGAATAAGGAATTAATTATTGCTTAAACAATAAATGTTGAAGCGTATTAATAAATAGCTTAAATACTCTTGCTTGCTAGAAGAATACCAAAGTCAATACCGGTATTCCCAAATATTTATTTTGAAAATATACATTTGCGAAATTGTTATGACACTAATGGACCTCTTGCTAGCTTAATGGTTAGCACTTCTGCTTCACATTCAAAGGGTCACGGGTTCAAATCCCGGGAGGTCCACTACAAATTTGCTTAATGGGTTTGTATCGTTGCCCCATAACAACGTTTATAGATTAAGATAAAAATGCCACTGGCGGTAAATAGACTAAGAAAAAAACTCATATATATAATTATGATTAGTGAATGTGATATACAAACGTGAGACAAAGTGAGTCAAAACAATAAAATATCAAGTATACAATTAATTATTAATATAAATCCGTTTTTAGCATTTGTCCACAATAGTTTTGTTAAAGTTCCGGATTTTGTGGAAATCTGGAAAACCGATCTATTTAATACAATGTTTCATAACATAACGAAATAGTTTCAATGCATATTTTTTCATTAACTATTGATTATAATTTCAATCCTTCCTGGTGAGCTATTAGAAAAACTGTAAAACTAACATGATTAGACACACAAATATTTAGATAAAGACTTTATCATTTTTGGAAATGCTATTAACTCTAAGAATTTCTGATAACTCACAAAAGAAAATATCATATTATTAATTAAATTATGAAAAGATGTACTCTTCAATGTAACAATTTTAATACAAATTTAATACAATTTAGCTACAAGTTAAGTTTATACACAACTACTTATTCCTCGTACTTTGCCATGGGATAAACATTTAAACAGTAATATACACATTTCGTTAAAATAAATTTTAAATTAGGAAACTCCCGTACACTATTCGCGTGCCAACCCTCATCAATGTGACATTTCAATAGAACACTACAAAGAAGCAATGCTTCCACCACCATAAACATTATAAACCTAAACAGCTGTTATATGTGTCATTAGGAACTCTGTAGTGTTGGTGGTAGGTGAATCGTAATTATATCATAAAATAATAATATGTGGTAGGCATATATTATTCCTTTAGATCATAATCGTTTAACTAATTAATTTAATAATTAAAGTGTTACTACAGAGCCTAGTTATTTTGTATGTAAAAGAATGATAGTACTAACACATTTAAGAGTAGTTTTGCAATCGTTTCTTGCTTGTTGAATTATTACTTAAATATTTTATCATTTGAATCTGCTGGCTAAAGTCTAAGTAGAGTAATGAAAATGTGTTGGTGATAAAAACATGATCTCTATACGAAATAATACGGTAATGAATATCATTAAATAACTGTATGATGGTCAGTTCATGTGAAATTGTTGTCCAGATATAAAAGAAACGTTAGTTTACATTTGAAATGTTTTTTTCATATGAGATTATTTTTCGTAACATCATAAAAAATTAACAATACAAAACATAAAATCAAGCTCACACATCTACATATAAAATAGACCTAAGCTTACTAATTAAAACCTTAAAAACAAATGAACATTTTATTACAACTGTGTCTACAAACATAAATCCGGTGACCGCTTAATATTTCTGTTAATTCTATTTTAAATAATTAATTATTAATGCTCTCAATAAAATCGACTGAGGTGTACTGTAAATGATTTTAAGAACGCTTTGGTTTAACTCCACATAAATCAAAATGGTTCCTTATCCCACCATAGCCACACAATACGAAGGCACATTTGTTAACTATTTCGTGGACTCGTAAGTTATCAATCAATTTACTGTATTCATAAAACTATGACGAAAAGGAAGGGATTATGTGAGGTATGCCATGCAAAACAGTGCCACGCGGTGTCTATGTCCACAGGACTTCGGTGGGGGAACCTTCCCCTTACTCCTGAGACCGTTCTCCACTGTTTCGCCCACTCTGTGAGCGATTCAATTAGAGCGATACATCGATGGTTCCTTGTTAGCAAATGATTAGATCGCTTGTCGTTAAAAAATTTAATTCAATATGTTTTATCTAAACAGGGATTAGTTAAAAACATATGAGTTAAACCAGTGTTACTAACATAGTGAATGACGTCAAATTCAAGTCAAGTTATTTCATAAAAATGAGCTAGCATTTATTAATAATTACTTCTCTTTTTGTCATTGCACTCTTGAGTATTTTTAGATTTGTTATTGTACAATTACTTTGGGATTTATATATTTCCAGGGTGGTATCAAATCAGTATTTGTGAATCCATTTGCAATTCGGTTCTTACGCTTGTACATTTTTTGAGAACTAGAATGGTTTTATTAGTTGTTGTTTTATGAATATATATACCAATATTACGTTAAATACAGCATATATAAACTACTCGAAGCCGTGTTTTTTGACGCAAATCCCCCTTATTTATTGATAAATTTTAAAAATTTTCCCCTATTTGTAGTTGTGCAGGAAAGTTCAATACCTTTATTCTGAGTGGCACGGGGAAGGCCTCAAATTTGATTATCGGACGTATTTTTAACACGGAGTGAGATTTAAATGAGTCACAAAGTAACAGCTATTCAAAAGTAAATAATAGTGTTTATAAAATTCATAAGGTTATTGAATGTTAGTTTTGTTTTATCTTAAAAAATGTTGTTTAACGAATGTATGTCTGTGAGTCATTTACAAATTTCTGGACCATTCCTCCGATCGTCATAAAGTTATGTATTTCTTCCCTAGCCAAAGTCTTTAAGCACAGCATTATTTACATCATCATATAGAGTTCTACCCCACTGGCCTTTACAATTCCAATGTTAATCTAATTGAGTTATTTTTATTTATTTTATTGGTCATCAGCTGCTAAATGAAATGAAAACCTTTGAAACGATCTAAGTAATAAGATTTGGTGCTTATTTTTAAAATAAAAATATGTTGCAACTCAATTGCAGTGAGTGAGCCACTCTAAATAAATTAACATATTATTATAATTTTACTCAATACATTTTAACGACTAATATTTGTAGTCAAAAGTCATATGCCGAGGGCCGAAGTGTCACGAGCGCAGCGAGTGAAGCGTGCAGGGGTGTCCCCTAGCATTTTAATAATAATATCTGAATTATTTCCAGAATGGCAGGCAATATTTTTGGGTCGAAACAATCAAAATCGCAGCATAACGGAAAAACAACATAAATTGAGGGAACAACAGAACGATGACGGTAAAGTCAGTGCAGTGATAAAAGCCGTTCTGGAACAGTTAAAACGTATACTCCCAAATTGTATTTGACAACCTCGTGAATCAATTATCTGCTATATTTCCAACCTGGTTGACAGCATAAAAAACAGCAGACATATAATCTAACTTTTGCGTTACGGGACAAAGTAATTGTTTTTATAAAATTTTAAGGGAAATTAGTAAGCTATTCATAATTAATCATGTAATGACTATTATTATTATAGGTTTAATGTTATATTGAGAATTAGAAAATAATTTTCTGATTTCAAGAAACTAACTTTAATAGCAAACGATTATTTTCCAGGTATGTACTTGAGTAATTTTGTCTTGCACTAGATTTTTAAGTTTAAGCATCAAAATGAAACATTTATATTCAAATGATCAAACCTAGAATATGACTTGATATTCAGATAGAGGTAAGTAAAAACACATTCTAATATCTTAAAACAATTAGATATTTTTATAGATAGAATAGACCATTGAGTCATAGGCCAAATATATGGTAAAAGGGACCTTTTTTCGTTACTTCACGACCACTACTTTTTTATCGCCATTACGGTTAGGTTAGGTTCGGTTAGGTTAGCTCAGGTTAGGTGCTACTAAAGTTTATCACAAATTGGTAAATCTAGTGATTGACTCTCCGTGTGTAAGTTCTTGGAAAGTGGTAAGATAAGGCCAGCGATATCGGATTCCTAGCGGATAATGAATACCACAGTGGACGTAAAAATGATTGGGGAACAGTTTTTAGAGCAATAGAATATTTATCAAGCGACAGTGAATAAACGGAAACAAAACAAAGTGGTAGTGGATTAACGTAAAAGATCCTGTTAAAGTTTTATAAAGTTGCACAATGATGTTTATAAACTTTAAACGAATTTTAGATCAAATTTTAAATTAACATTAAAATCTAACATCAAACATTAATGTTGTTCAATAAAAGTTAATTGACAAGTACATAAACAAAATATCTTACTAAACTCTAACTTATACAAAATATTTTGAGTAATTCTTTTTTTACAGTTGGATATAGAAGAGATGAATGTTTACATTTCCTAATTTTATATAACAGAAGATAGATTTTTTCTTTTTTTTACATTCACTCGATAAATGCAAATCTTAACTCTTTAGTAAACCTTCTTAAAAAATTTAATAGTTTTAAATTTATAACTATAAAGAATTATTAAAGAAAGAAAAGAAAACATTTTAAAATCTTGTGATTAGTGATGAATTAAGAAGTTTTCTTATGTTCTTCGACTTTTAACTGTAATTTTAGTAAGTTTAACAGGAATTTTTTTGATGCCTAAAGAAATTTAAAACCATTTAAGTGACTTATGAATATGACATTAAAATATATAAACTACAGTACATTCAATAGATCAAAGAATCTATATTCAATTGTTTTTAATATATTTTTTAATTTGCCTATTTTAATATATTTTCAATCGTTATCACATTTTGAACAAACACTTATTTTAACGTTATAAGATGTAACACATACTCCAGTAAATATTTTTTTTTTAATTTCGTTAGGCCTTTCGGTAACAAAGTTACCATCTTCAGACATACAAACAAAAGTGTCTGAAGATGGTAAGTGTTGTCTGGTGATGGTAGGTTTGTGTGTCTGAAGATGGTAACTTTGTTACCGAAAGGCCTAATGAAATTAAAAAATTATTAACTGGAGTGTTTGTCACATCTTATAACATTAAATTATATATCCAGTAAGAAGTGAGTTTGAAGAATAAAACACTTATTTGTTTAAAATAATGATGTTTTCTATCATGCGTATCTTGTATTGATGTGTTGTTAGTAAAGGGGACATAAAAACACAGTCCAACAATATGCAGTCATAACATTCCTTTAGATATTAGTGACAAGTGCGACGCTAGCGATCCTAGCGGCCAGCCAGCAGTATTGCCATATCAACACTGTTTAGTAGCGGCCATCCACAGCTGTGGTTAATAAATGTCAAATGACTGATAATACTCCATCATATCACTTTTTCTTTTGTTATTATTGCACTTATTTACAAAACACAACGCAACACAACGGTAATGCAGCGTAGTTGTGCCGGCTGGCTACTTGGAGCGCTGGCATCACACTAGTTCCACAGCGCTGGAAATTTCGTGACTGTATGTTTTTAGATTACGGTAAAATATTAATTAAACAAATTTAAAATGTAATAAAATGTTTGAAACAATCCTACTACATATATAAAATAATAATTATAAATATATTAAGTATATTTCATAAAGCCTACGTAAGGATATCGTATTTATACAATGACGTAACATACCCCTCTTGTTGATATTTACGGAAATTGGCTCCTGCGGCGGCGGTTCACTCTGGAGCCCTCATAATGTGGCCAGATTCATGGCTTTTAATTAACAGAGGCCTACCTCTCTCTTTAGGCCTCTGAAATTGAATAACCAACATCAATTCTGATTATTTCTTCAACGTAATTTACATAATTTTACTATGTACCATTGCGCTTTCTTCAGATTTTTTTTCTATTATTTATCTACAGCATAAACATTTTTTGGTTGTCTTCTATGATCATATTTTTTACGTTTTCTCTTAAGGTTCGCTGGTAAATATATAGTGATGTATATTTCTATTTAATATTTGAACTTGACGTTGTATTTAAACTTCGATTTGACGATGTTGTTATAAACAACATTAATAATAAAACATTAATAAACAGAGGCAATTCGTTTATTGTTCGATCTAAAATAAATAAATTGGCTTTTAATAATTTTCCGGTAAGTATGGAATTAAGGAAAAAAGGAAAAGAGGGGGAAATTGGAAAAAAGGGTTAATAATATGGATTATACTCGTATCCTGTATTAATCGTGCTCCCCTCCCCTTCTTCCAGGAGCTAATCGTAATTGCCATAAATAATAAATATCATTAAACTCGTAATTGTTTAAACCAGTATTACATTTATATTATTTTTTATTACCTTGCACACGTTGATAAATATTTTTAAACTTATAAATTACAACATTTAAAATTACTATATAATTCTGTACTGATCTTTATTTGTTACATATAAAATTAATGTTGATATATTATCCATTCATCAGTATATTCCCAGTTGAACATAATATTTTACTCATAAAATAGGAACCTAATAGTTGTCATTTCTCCAGTGGAAAGCGATCTCAATGGCTTTCCAATTCAGTTCCAACAGTCATTGTCTGTAGTGACTCTGCTGGCTGCATGATTGGTTTTTATTGTACATGTATATAATAAAAAAAATACTGCAAAACGTCTCTCATGAATTTTGTGGGTTGGTTTTATATGCATATTTGGCCGATTATATACTTTAATTTAGGGATATACTTTAATATAATATAATAAAAAACTGGTTTATTTATTTTTAGTAAAGGATGTTGTAGTAATTCAGTTTTAGTATCATATTTATTTTGGTGGACCATTGTAAAATACATGCATGTTTTTGTTGTTAAAAGTAATCTATTTTCTAAACGGTGAACAATACTTGTCAAACAATATTTCTGTTGAAAACATACTATGAATGTCAGACTTCACATTTAGAACGTATGTTATTTTAATTTTTAAATTAATAAACTATTTAAAATAAACTGTAGGAATAGTTCTTATTTATATACTGTATTTTAACAAAAATAATACAAAATATTACATAAAGAATTTAACAAGTACAATGTTTTAAAATGTTGTTTTCTTTTTATGATATTTCTATTTGAGTTAATGCAACAATTCTACAGTTAAATAACATTTTTGTATTTCTTTTTTCTATTTTTAATGGACTACTTGAATTATATTCATTATTATCATTATATATGTTCATAATAGGCCTTTTTAAATTGATTTTATGAATACATGAAAACCTTCACAAACAAATGTTTGCCTTTCTTTTATATTCAAAGAACATAAAGAACAGTACGGTAATTATGCGGGGATCAAGGTGGTTATGAGATATTGCTGCTAAACTTCGGGAATCATTGGCTACCTTCGGTTACCTTCGGCAATCATTGGCTATCTTCGGTTGGCATCGGGACAGCTTTACTTCGGCCATGTTGAACTATCTTTGGCTAACATTTACTCACTTCGGCTATCTTCGGCTAATTTCGGCTGACTTCGGATCGGTCTCATTTCGGCTACCTTCGGCAACCTTCGGCTAGAGTCGGGTCAGTGTCACTTCGACCGTCTAGGCCCCAAGGGCACCATACTTCGACTATCTTTGACAGTGATATTGAAACGTCGCTATTGGTGTCAAAAAGTATGTTCTTTGTAACCATGATTATGTACTAAATTTCACTTTTACAAGTGAAGTTATAAAAAAGATGTGGAAGCGTTTCCATATTTTTCCACCATGTATGGTGCAGAAATTTACTATAGCTTTAGAGACATATGCGTTATTAAAAACATCACCTTTGTAGTATTCCAAACAACTAGTACAGTGAACTATTTTTTGGAAACGGAATGGTTTAACATTTTTTTAATGTTAGTTTGTTTAATACATACACATAAATACATGTTAACGTTTATAGCTATTAAGCTGACAATGTAGAGGGGTCTTCTATGTCACTATAATACATATTGGCCCCTGGAGGATATTTTGTTTCTCATACAAGCTGTACAGCTCCAGCTGCCGTCATCCGCATAAATTTGCACACGTAACCAACGTCATTGAGAAGTTCTAACGGATCTTTGATATATAATACTTGCGACGTTAATGGATATACAGTAATATTTTTCACAAAAGTCTAGTGTTGCTAGATAGTTTGCTAAACTCTTCCTACGAATTTATAGAAACTTTCAATATTGATTGAAGGGTGAACTAATGCTAACCCACCCACCCACCCCTATACGTACAGTGGTATTGACCCACCCACCCGCCCCTATACGTACAGTGGTATTGAGCCACCCGCCCGCCCCTAGACTTACAGTCGTATTAACCCACGCGCCCGCCCCTACACGAACAGTGGTATTGACCCACCCACCCGCCCCTATACGTACAGTGGTATTGACCCAACCGCCCGCCCCTAGACACAACGTGCTATTGCTGTATATTCGTTTGTCAGCTAAAAATAATAAAGAATCTAGAATTTAGTTTTTAAAGCAAGATTTTTTTCGTTTATTTAGATAAACTCTAATAAGACTCGAATAAGATATGTATTAGTAAAATATATAATATTTCTCCTATTAAAAGGTTCATCATCTACGGATAACTTCATCAAATTCAATGCTATTTTAAAGCATAATACTAAATGTATCATTATAATTTAAAAACTTTATAACTGTGAACACACGTTCAATGTTTACTCTATACACATACTGCAGAGGGCAAAATCCAATTGTCATACGTATGTGAGTAACAATTACACATTGGGTGTCGAAATTCTACGTTAGGTAAGAAGAAAAATAAAACTTGAGTTCCATTCAGCGAGAGTTGAGAGTGAAGCCCCACCTACTGCTGGTGTGACGTAGCCGCTGGGTTGATTCACAAGGGTTCACTAGAACTGTCCTATCTGCCTATGCCTGAGTGACGACTAGGGATGCCAATGAATAGTTCTCTTTTTTTATTTAAGGGTCGTTGTGGACAACCTGTTTTTATTTGCCGAAGCCCTTATGACAACGGCAGTCTAGGCGGAGCCTCACTCTCAATTCTCGGTGAACAGAATATTTCATCTGAAAAAGGTGAGAAAGTTAAGGTGGTTCAATATTTAAATGTATTGCAAATAAGATTTGTGTCTGATTCGTAATTTGTGACGAAGCTGTCAAGAGTTGTATATTGGTATTTGATATATTTTTTAATCAAACACAGAATCAACTAATATTTATGAACTTAATTGGTTGATGATTTTTGATAGCAAGACTACCTGCATAAGATATTTCATATTTAATTTAACACAAGAATTAAATTAACTTTATAACATTTAAAAATCATATAAGATTAACATTTAAAGACGTTTATACTATGTGTGTAGCCATATAATATAAAAATCATGTATTTACTAATGTTTATAAATTACGTATGGTTGGTATTTTTAGTAAATGTGAACTGTATGATGAACATTTGCATTTTAAAAGCCTCACACAGTCAAGTTTCCAAATATTGTTTTAAATTATGTTTAATTAAAAGTTAAAGTTAAAGATTGTCTTATTTTACCAGGTGAAGTTAGGGCTAAGGAGCCCTCTCTAACACTTAACCTGGGGACAAACGGCTTTACGTGACTTCCGAACCACGGGAGCGGCAGGGCAAAATCTATTAGAGGTCACATCGGGAATCGAACCCGGACCGGCAGCGTGGCAAACCAGCGCCTTAGCCCCTTATCTACAGCCGCTCCTAAATTAATTAAAAGCCTGTATTAATTAAAAAGAATACATACTTAGGGACATAAAAATAACTTACTTAGATCACTTTTACAATCATATCTGTTGTTTTTAAGCATTATTCTAAATAGATTATTTGTAGCAATGAGTATTTTGTATTTGAAAAATGAAAATTAATTAATCAAAATAAACTGTTTTCATCTAATTTTTACGCAACAAGTTAAAAAGTTTCAAAAAAATCACAACATTCCCAGATTTTTCTTTATTTACACTACCACTGGAATAAAAGTAAACAAAATAATTAACTTTTGAACTCATATTGATTGACCCTAATAAGTAAACGTAAGTAATAAGAACTGGAATCAGTAATTCGCAGAGGTTGGCCTACATTTTGTACATAAAATATTCACCACAGTAAATACCTAACCTAACCATACCTAACCTAACCATACCTAACCTAACCATACCTAACCTAACCATACCTAACCTAACCTATCCTTACCTAACCTAACCATACCTAACCTAACCTAACCATACCTAACCTAACCATACCTAACCTAACCTATCCTTACCTAACCTAACCATACCTAACCTAACCTAACCATACCTAACCTAACCTAACCTAACCACACCTAACTTAACCTAACCTACCTGCCTAACCTTACCGTACTGCGAATATAGTACAGTCACACAATGAAAGCTGTAACAAAAATCCTCAAATAAAGGGTTTAAAATAAAAGAATCGTGTAGAACTTTCCCTTGTCCCGGGGGTTGGAGAAGTAATTGCTTACAACTTCATTAGTCGTGTTTAATGTTCTTCTACCCTTCATTACGACTGCAGGAGTAGCACTGAGTGAAATGTAAAGCGCCCCGCACAGTACGTCCGTTACATTTACTTGTTGCCTGAGGCAATTTAACATCCTTACATTACAAACTGTCTTTGTGGCGCATTGCATATTTTTTTAGAATTTTACAAACCATGAACTCTAAAATATGTCGTTAGCTAAAATTGAAATTATGCATAGGTTAGCCTTCTATAGACCTTTGGTTTTTAAATATAATAGAAATTTATTATCAGTATTATACAGAAAATTTTGGCTGCAATATAGACCCGACCGTAACATTTGAAATTGACGACAGGCTGCTGAATAATAAAATAAAGTTCAATTACAAATAACTATGAATTACTTTGAAGACAATTATTATCCAAATACTTGGGGACAAAGTGTAGTGGAGATTGTTGGCGATAGGTTCTATGCTCGGTCCTCTTAATACTAAAATGGCGGCTGGTCAATGATTGCTATCGGCGTAAACACTGCTTTATATGGGGTGTCCATGTTGGGTGGTAGTCAGAGTCCGGTAACTGTGTATCAGGCTTATCAATCAACTGAATATCAAACCAACACTACGTGGTTTGGATTCAAGTAAACTGTAGGCCTCTTTGTTGCCTTGGCTATTGGGATATCAATAAATATATCTTTCAAAATAACAGTCAACCTTAGTTAGTAACAAGACTACATAGGTCATACACACCAAACTAGACCTTCAATATGTAATCATCAATATTCACCTAAATATACACTCAAGGCTGTGATAATCTGAATAAATAAATGGTTCCAAATAATTGGCACACACTTTTCCTCATAAACACTACAAAATCAAAACTTTTAAAATCACCAGTTTGATTCCCAAATTTTTTTTATTTTTTTTTTTTGCCATAACTAAAAAATTAGTCAAGTTAGACATATGGTTTTTACTAAAATATTTTGAATTGGAATTCACTTCTTTCCTGAAAATTAAATCAAAATCGTTAGAGCCGTTTTTAAGAACATTCCATTTTTGTATATTTGTTGCCTATAAAAGTGAAATAGACTAAAGTTTCAAAAAAATTTGAAAAAACTTTCTGGATATATTGGCTAAATACACCTTTATACCAAATTTAATAAAATTTGATCCATCCCTTTGGTCTCCACCGAAGTGCACATACACACAGACAGACGCACATACGAACAGACATCAAAATTTTGTTTTTCAAAAAACCACTTAATTGGGTTCAAAGGACCCTGTTTTTTGACGGTCAGAATACTTTCTCTATGCTAACGCATAATTATGGAATAAAGTAAAAATGTAAATAACTTATCCGGATAGAATAGCAAGATGGAATTGGCATGTTCAATACAAATATCGTTATTTGCTTTATTACGTGCAACATGAGCATATTGCCATCAAAAAAACCTATGCTTGTAAAAGAACTTTTTTATACATTTAGCATTCTTTCAATATATCTGCTCTGTGAGTTAACATAAATTAATAAAAAAACTGTAGATTCCATACGTTTGGCTTGGTGAGCATTTCCTAAGTACTTATTTTCATTATCTTTGGGAGTGGCTTGGAGTTAGGACTCATCCTTTGATTGCCTTCTATTTTAAGCTAAACCTGTTAAGGCTGTTAGGTCAAAAAAATTTTCAATTTTTTTCGGTTTCAATCACTTTATATCAGCTACTAAACGCCTCCCAAATAGTTCTTTCATTAAAATTATGTTTACATCACCTCAAAGATGTGAATTTGGGCTTTCTTGTTACACGCACAATTAAGAAACTATTTTCCCTAATATTCCCAAATTTTAAATTACTAGTTATTTTAAATTACGTAATTTTACTGCAAATTAGCAAATTGGATTTTAAATAATTAATATTATTTTTTAGTTTATTACGACGAGAAATACAAAGTCGTGTTTGGCATCTTATACTTTTTAACATCACACAATTTACAAACTTGATTAACTTAATATACTCAACTTGTGGTTGTACTATTACCCGCATGTTATATTACAACCCAATCACTACGCACACGTACAGCGAGACACAGCACCCGCACCCGCAGGATTGCGCTTCAACAAATTCCTGCAATTATATAGATGCGGAGGGGAAGGGGTTGAGTGTCTGTGTGTGAGTACGTGTGGTCAGTCGTACAACCAGCGTTACGAGTGGAATTCAGCTGTCCCTAATTGTGGCCGAACCACCATAAATTCGACACTTAATTAGAGCTATAATTAGAAAATAATATCACTTTATTATCTAAATCTAGAATTAATCTTACTGATTATATGATTTTATGTATCATGTATATCTTGGTCATCGATTGGGTAGTAGCAGGATTGTATTTTGTCTCATAATACAGTCAATTATCCGTTTTAGTTCATATTCATAGCACCACTATAACTATTTTCATATTTTAGATGCCGATACAGCTCGTGTGTTTTTTAAAGCAAATATATAATGATTCTTTGAGTGTATTATGAGCGTGTATGACCTATGTAGTCTTGTTGCTAACTGAGCTCAACTTTACCTCACTAAGGACCATTTACTAATAGCCTAATAGTCAGGGCAACTAAGAGAAATCAGAATTCCTTGTTGCTGTAAGATACAAGTTATTTACATAGCAATAGTCACTTAAATCTAATATTACAATATGAATTATAGTCATAATTATAAACTATAAAGACTCTTGTACAAAATTATAGTAAAATTCATAAGCTAACAGTTATTTCTATTTAAAAAGTCGGTCGTGGACACTGTAAAATTCTCCCACGACTATATACTCCCTCAGACCACGCCTGAACCTGTTGATATCAGTTTCTAGTTTGAGAATAGAGTGAAGAGATCTGAATAGACGGACACATGTGGAATATGACTGTGTCTGATGGAATGTGGTTCTAGATCTTGCGTTATTTAGCTTGGTTTTATGTCTGAGGCTATAAGTTGGTAAATTAGGGTTGAACAAATATTTGGATTGTTTTAAAGAATTTTAATGATTCCAAGATAAATACTGACGGGAATGTTAAAATGTTATTCTTACGGAACAACGATTTTTCTTTTTTAAGTTTGAATAAGCTGTTTCATGCTTTCGTATAACCAAAATTGGAACGCAGTAAGACAGATATGAATAAAGGCAACCGTAATAAGCAGTCAGAAGAATATGTTATTTTGGAAATATGACAACATACGAAGTCAAAAATATGTCGATGTGGCTTGAATTTACTGTCCAAGACTACCCCCAGGTAGGTTACACTCGAATCAGGGTATATATCCGTTTCTGTTTCCTCCAACGTGTTTTCTGATTCAGATAGTCAGAGGTGACCGACGAGCGTTTATTTATACAGAAATGTATGTGTTTTATTTTCTGTGCATTTACATGGAGAGAGTTTTCCGTTAACCACTAGTGGACAGAATTACTCTGAATAAACATCTCAATCTCTAGTTTAGAAGGATCCGGACCTGAAACAACAAGGGAGGTGTTGTTGGCAAAGAGATTCAATTCAGAATCTATAAAGAGACCTGCAGCTTTACGTGGAATACGTAAGAAACTATGAGTGTACTGAGATTGAACTCGTGTTTTATGTTAAAAGTCATAGATTGTGGTTTAGTATTTTTAATATTTAACATTTAATATGTCGGTACTGGTGGCGCAGTGCTGTAGCCCAGCTACTTGGGGCCAAAGTGTTGTGGAGATTGTAAGCGATAGGTTCTATGCTCGGTCCTCTTAATCACACATAGCGTCCGCTCAATCCGGCCATCGATGTGGACACCACTAGGGAAGTTTGGAGTATCCATTTTGGGTGGTAGTCAGTGTCCGGATGTTGTCTGGGTAAGATAACTGAGTTTCAGGCTTGTCAGTTGGCTGAAACTCATAACAATACTACGTGTTTCGGACTCCACGTAAAACTTTAGGTCTCTTAGTTTTCCTGGCTATTGGGTTATTAATAAAGGCTTTTTCTAAGAAACAGTCGTCCTTAGTTAGTAACAATGACCACACTTGTTTATCTCTACTAATCACTTTCATTCACCCCTCATATACGCTTACATCTCGACGATCTGCGTCTTAGGTTTGAATAATGAATTATAACAATATAACCATTTAAATTGTTCTTTTTTTCAGCTTCAAATGTTATTTAACGATCATAAGATGTGCCCAAAGGGTAAGTTACCAAAGGGCAGGATTGGTATTCCCTACGCTGATGAGTCGGACTAATCTTGGCTCTCCACTCACGTACTTGAGTTATTCAAGGGCTTTACTAAACTACGATAGTCCTTCGCCCCAATAGTTAGCCTTGAACACTTTTCCATTTACGTTCACTTGCGTACAAACAAACTATTTATGTTTTTATTTACTGATACAACATTCAATGAACAAATTTATGACGACAACAAATCACCAGTACAGCTCTACTCCAAGTATCCGAATCACCGATTATCCGAATTGCTTTTGAAGTGTCATGAATTTAATCCTAAAATTTTGTTTTTTTTAAATTTTATTCTGAATAAAGTAAATAACAACGTATGCTTCAGTAAATACTATAAACTGTAACACCATCTTAAAACAATAAATCCAAGTAAATGTAATTTATAATAATTTAATTTAATTGTGTTCTTAAATAAAATTTCAACATGCAACAGTAATAAAATAACAGAGACTATTTATTAGGGGTGTGCGAGTAGTGATTTTTGAGTTCGAGTCGAGTCGAGTAGTTGGCATTTTTTTCGAGTATCAAGTATTTTCGAGCGATTATTTACAGATGGATTTCCTGTTCACCCAAGACAACGGTAAAAGGCAGACACCATCCTAATCCTATATTACGTTTTGCCAGATTCCTAAATATATACATCTAAACTGAACACAATAATTTTGATTTGTTTGTAACTGTAACATTTGATAAATAAAACTGTTTACTTCCTGCCTTCCAATATTTTTATGTGTTATTGTTTTGTTAAACCTTTTTTCATAGCTAATATGATGTAAGAAACTAAGAAAGTATAATTAATTGAAACAACGTGGATTATAAAGATTTAATCTGTTCACTTATATCACAGATCAGATTTTCTATGCAAGCCAATTATAATGTTTCACAGCTGGCCTATTTTTTATCTGGTGGTTCAGTTCAAAGTGTACCGCGAAAACGTAGTGAAGCTTGTTGGCAAAAGCTGCATCCAACCAAACTGATGCTAAAATTCAGGCGTCATCAAATTCAGGCGAAAAAAAATAAAGTTGGGTACACTGCATCAATTTATATACTGATATGTAACTCTTTTACCCAAAATTAAAATTTTCATTTCATTTGTTTTTTTCTTAAAATCTGATTTTATTTATTTAGTAAGTAAAATAATTGCATTACTTCAGATGTGAATCTCATTCTTCTAATCTTCACTGGGGAAAAAATACATAAATTTCCAAAATATCATGTAATCAGACGAACGCTTTAGTAATGCATAAAGGAGATACTGATATGCATTCAAATATATATATATATATATACACACACACACAATGATCAAACTAAACTTCCTTTGAGAATACTGTTTCTAACAATATGTATTAAGATATAACTTCCTCAATATGTTAAATATTTATATTCTAACAACTGTTAAAAATGTATTAATATATTATTATATATTTAATTATACATCGAATTATTTCTATTTGAACTTCTGCTACTTTTCGAGTTATTTAAATCTCTCTCCATGTTGTTCTTTCACGGTAACTAGAAGACACGGTAGGGATCACGCGTCATGGTGTGCAGTAAATACTGGTGGCAATGACGTCACACAGACGTATCAGCTGGTTCACCTGTAACACTTAATGTAGTAATAATCAGTAACTGCTCTTCCTAAATCACTGATTTCGTTAACAACAAGGCTTCATACCCGTTAATTAGGACATTTTCCGTTAATTCACCACCACTATTTGTTCCGTTACCTCACTACCACTACTATTTGTATCACAATTACGGTTAGATTAGGTTAGGTGGCTACTTAAGTTGATCACAAACTGGTAAATCCAATGATTGACTTACCGCCGAATGCGCTCTCAGTGTGCAAGTTCTTGGAAAGCGGTAAGATAATATAAGCCATATCACATTCCTAGTGGACAAGGAATACCACAGTGGACATAAAAATGATTGGGAAACAGTTTCTAGAGCAATAGAGTATTTATCAGGTGGTATTGAATTAACGGAAAAGATCCAACTGTTGTTTGTACAAATACTTATTACTATGGAATGAAATGTGATGTCATTTACATTTGATCATTTACGCCAGTATTTACTGCGCACCATGACGCGTGATCCCTACCGTGTCTTCTAGTTACCGTGTTGGTCTTATGTCCGAAACACGTACTTATGAGGCTTCTTTTACCTCGCAGGGTAAACAATTTTAAAATGACAACCTTATTGCACAATTATGAATAAGAGCATTATTATTCATTATTCATTATTCATCTCTAAGACGCCGATCGTTGAGATATGGGCGAATATGAGGAGTGAATGAGAGTGATGAGTGTAGATGAACGAGTGTAGTCATTGTTACTGTCTGAGTTCGGCTTAGCTCAGAAAGGACTATTTATTAATATCCCAATAGCCAGGGCAACTATGGGACCTACAGCTTTACGTGGAATCCGAACCACGTAGTGTTGGTCTGATTTTCAGCTAACTGACAAGTCTGACACTCAGTTCTCTTCCCTACACAACATCAGAACCTTGACTACCATTCAACATAGATACTCCAGACTTCTCTAGTAGTGTCTACGTTGATGACAACCATTGGCGGACGCCGTGTCGGTATTAAGAGGACCGAGCATGGAACCTATCGCCTACAATCTCCCAAACACTTTGTCCCCAAGTAGCTGAGTTACAGCACTGCGCCACCAGTGCTGACTCAATTTGTTATACCTCAACTATTGAAATTGGTGAAGAAATATGGAAAGAGTTGCATTAACAATAAACTGCTTCACGTACTAGATACAAGGGTGTTACGTCAAGTGTCAAAAGTCCAAACCAATCAAGTTTAACTACAACAGTCAACGACAGACAACTACATCCAATTAGAGAAATTGCTAACTCTTAACTACATTCTCTTAGTTGTTTTGATCCACGTTAAGTTATTTAATTCCTTTTAATGTTTGTAATACTCAGGACTGCATCCCAGTCCAGTTATATAATATATTTATTTCCAAAACATAGATTTCATTATCTCCGATAAGTAAGGAAAACACTCGGTATTTGTGACCATAACTAACGTATATGCTAGCCAATCTATAGATAGAAATTAGTATGGGTAATTTACTACCTTAAATGTAATAGTGGCTATTAATAGCAGTAGTACAAAGATCTACATTGGTAACTATTTATAAGTGTGCCAATATCCCCATTCATCCTCCTAGAAAGTGGTTTCCCAACCAGAAACCCCGTTTTCAACTAGTCAGCTACAGCAGGCAAATTAAACATCAACCCGTCAAATTAATAGATAAAAATATTGTATTGTTGAATGGTAAAAATTAACCACCAAGTTTTGTGTTATATTGTGATAAATAATTCTATTACAACCACCAATATATGAAATTTACTCTCTCAATTTCATCAATTAATTAACTCTCAAACACATTTTAACGAATTTATTAGCATGCCCCGTACAGAAAAACACATAGTAAGTAGGTATCTAATTATGTGTTTTCCCCTGTCACTTAATTATTTTACCAACCTTATACTATGAAATAACACAAATATAACTCATTGTTAACCTTCCATGCCAACTTTAATTAAGTGTTTGCTCACTGATTAGGGTGTATGATATTGCAACTTACGTCTTTCTAAATGGTGTAAAATTCCATCTTAATGATTATCCACAGTATCTGGGAGTAACGTTAGATCGACTGTTAACGTTATAGAGCTATATTCAAAAACTGCAGCTATAATAAAAACGAGGACAAATATATTACATAATATTGCCGGAACAACTTGGGGAGCCAACGCACACGTCCTGCGTACTACTGCTTTGTCACTGGTCTATTCAGCTGCGGAATATAGTGCTCCCGTTTGGATAAATAGTGTTCATACTAAAGCGATTTATGTCCAACTTAATAGGGTCATGATAGCTATTAGTTTACTCTCATGGCAACTTCACTCCCTTGGCTCCCAGTACTGTGCAATATAGCTCCTCCAGAGGTAAGACGTCAGGAGACACAACTTAAATAAGATACAAAATATATATATATATATATATATTCATTGTTTGTGCTGTGACTCAAAAATGTTTTTCTTATTTAAGTAGGATTATTTTGAAGTCCATATTAATAGGCAACTATAAAAAGTATCAAAAGTTGTAAAAGTCCTTATATTTTATTTTTAAAACAGTAGAAAAAATTATAGAATGTACTTTTCTCATTTAAAACATACACATTCACGCCATTGGGGCAGTGCTAATTAAATGTAATAACTATTTTTTTTAATTCCTGGTTAACTTCTCTCAACATCTTAAAGTAAGAAATATGAATAGCTGCTCTAGTTGCTTTCATAAATATACAGTTTCACAAAATATTGCCAGTTCTAGAACTTGTATACGGAGAGTTTTTCCACCCTCTTCAATCTAGTGATGCTTTGAATGGACAGACCCCCTTTAATTAAATTGGCTAATTGGGTCATCCCTTCTTGTAATACCCTATTTTCGCCAACACTTTGAAAGCCTTTTAAATGAGTTCAACCCCATAGTGACTTATTGTGCGTGAAATTTGTTGCAATATCCAATCACTTATTACTTCTCAATACTGGAAATAATATAATATTTACTAAACAATAATTTTGTTGATTTGAGTATATGGCTTGTTTTAAGGTTTTCTATCTAGCCGTTTGATATTAATTATTAGATAAGTTCACGTACTAAACAATTTTAATTCCATCATTTAATGTATGTAGTTTTTATTATCATTAATACTAATAATATGACTTTTGCTATACAATATATACATATTGTCAAAAATCAATAAAAACTATTTCATTTCAACGATTTCGTTTCAACTATTTCATTTTAACTATTTCATTTCAACTATTTCATTTCAACGATTTCGTTTCAACTATTTCGTTTTAACTATTTCATTTCAACTATTTCGTTTCAACTATTTCGTTTCAACTATTTCGTTTCAACTATTTCTTTCCAACTATTTCGTTTAAGCTGTATCATTTTAACTATTTCGTTTAAACTATTTCATTTCAACTATTTCATTTCAACTATTTTGTTTCAACTAATTCTTTTCAACTATTTCGTTTCAACTATTTAATTTCAACTATTTCTTTCAACTATTTCTTTCAACTATTTAATTTCAACTATTTCTTTACTAGTAATAGTATTATTACTGTTGTTTCTTTATTAAAATGCAACTTTTTATGGTTATTTTTTCTTCTTTTTCAAAATTATACAAGACAACGTAACATTTGATTATACTGCAGCACATATTGTTACGAAGAATACATGTTAGTGCATGTTTAGTAAATACCGGCCATAGTTTGAATTTTGGCTCACTGATCATTTCCAATTTCTTAGAAGAAGTTAAATATTGTCTTATTTTACCATGGCAAGTTTGGACTAAGGCCTGTTTTGCACTACACGATTACGTTCGCACGAAATAATTTCGTACGAGTTTTTTCCGTTGTTTGTTGGTTTTCACACTACACGATTTTTTCCGTCCACAAGGGCGTGGGAACTGGTGAACCCTCGGTTGAGTTGTGACTTCCGTTTAAGTAGTTGTTTGTATTTGTTAATATTGACTGCTAACAAATAATCCCACTGTAGTTTTTTTATCATCGTCACGAAATATATACTTTTATATCAATGACATATACATCGTAAAGTGAGTATTTATACTTTTAATTACTATATTAATTATAGCTTGATATTATAGCTATAATTAATTACTATATAAATTATGATATTATAGCTTGATATTAATTAAAAAAAAAAACTTAACGTTGCAGGGCATATTATTTTAAGTATATTTAATGGAATAAATTCAAAGTACATATTTTAGATATCGCCAAAAATATTACTATTTTTGCAGCTTTCTTGGATTTATGGTTGCTTTTGAAATATGAATAGAATCATATTAACAAATTATCTATTATTTATTTAGTTATTATGATTAGTTGAGGAGTGAGACCCGTTTTGATCTTTGTATTAATATTATTTATTTATTACTATCGTTCTTTAGTATCTTGGTTGAAAACCATCAAACATTAAAAAATATTATGTTACATTATTATTAATGTTAATCTTCATATCCTTGTAAAAAATATTTAACATTCACTGTTATAATGGCGACCAAAATTATGGACTATTTAATATTATTACTGTATATTACATGCTACATTATATATATTTTAACTACTTTAAAACAAATATTCCTTCTCTGGTGAGATTTCGTGTTTGAATACACAAAGTAAACTATTATTATTAATGAACTGTTATTATAAGGGTTCATCCCTTAATAAGGCTCAAGTAATAATAAACAATTTCAAATTGTTTATAATATTTTTGCTGTAATATCATGTAGATACAAATTATTGAAATTATATTAAATGCACTTTTTTTAGAAGAACATTATTTTTTACTGTTTTAATGATTTATTGCTATATAAGAATAAAATTTATTATGGTCAATGAGAATACTAATCAAAATGGAATTTTTGATGCTATCCATCTTTTATAGAAATTCACAAAAGAAAACCACTGTATAGCCACGCGAAGCTCGACTGGTAAGAAGTACTTCATTGTCTGTACGAAGGAAATCGTGTAGTGTGCAAGCGCCCATTTGATCCCGTGAGCCACTGAGCCTAAGCAACGACACGAAATCGTCGAGTGGCAGTGGACGACTGCGACACGGAAAAAAACGTGTCCGTGTGGCAATCAACCAATGTGAAAGGTCCTATATCCTTCTTTAGACAACTAAAAATTATTTTCCGTACGAAATTATTTCGTACGAACGAAATCGTATAATGTGAAACAGGCCTAAGGAGCCCTCTCTAACAATTAACCTGAGGACCAACGGCTTAGTGTGACGTCTGAACCACGGAACGGTAGGGTCGAGTCTGTTAGTGGTCTTTTCGGGAATCGAACCCGGACCATTTGCGTGGCAAGCCAGCGCCTTAGCCCCTTAAAGTTCCAGTAGTTTCCATCTTCCCACACTGGAGTGAGTGCAACTCGACATAGTCCTTTCATTCCACCGATGAAGGTCATTGGGTCTGATACCAGAAACTTGTTTCGACCGTGAAACATATCCCTAATTAACGCACAGTTTGTTTTTGGCGAAAATACGTTTGAGATAAACTGGGAAGCTAGTCGACGAGGTGATTTTCTATATTTAAGTCGCACGTTGTGGGATATCTTGCAAAATGAGGATATTTGGAGTAGATAAGATATTTTTGAACTCTCTGAGAAGTGCCCCTTTCCATCTCATATCCGGAGGAGCTATGTTGCTGGGAACTATAATCCACGGTAGAGGGGTTGCAATGAGGTTGTCGTTTTGTTTCACTCACTCTGTCTCAGCTCCCAGTCGTTCAGAGCTTGAGGTGGACGTGTTCAAGCAGGCTAATATACTCTTACAATGGTTTAATAACAAAAAACTATGTATTAATGATAAAAAAAACTAATATTATTGAGTTATTAATAAGTAGGCCTAATCCTGTTCTGTCGTATGTTTCCGATGAACAGGAAATCGTACCTTCTGATGAAAAAACATTTTTGGGTATTAGGATTGACAAAAACTTAAAATTTAAATCTCACATTTGCTTGGTATGTAAAAAGGTCGTGTCAGGAATCTTTGTGTAGAAAAGTTTTTCTTCTTTTATGGATAGTAAGACTTTAGTTGCTGTATAATATGGGCTAATTTATCCGCTCTTGGCTTATGGACATGAGTGCAAAGAAACTAACTTTTTGTTTAGATTGCAAAAGAGGGCAGTTAGAACTATATTCGGAACGCTTAAGGATTTTTATTGTAGGCCTCTCTTTAACGATAGTAATATACTAACATTTCCATCAATTTACATCCGAAGTATCCTCCTATTTGTACATAGTAATTTTTGTGATTTTTTAAAACAAAGAAACCCGTAAATAAATGTAATATCAGATCAGGCATGAAGATGACAACACTCCCACATAAAACGCACTTCTTCGATAAACATCTATTAAACGGAACAAAACTATTTAACACTTGCCAGCCTCACTCAAAGCAGAACGTGAAGTGAATATATTTTCTAAAAGGGTCAAGAAATATTTGGTGTCACATCGCTTCTATAGTATTGAGGACTTCCTGACGTGACAGTCAGTTTCATAATGTTTTAGTTCCTTTGGTGGTAAGATTATAGTATAGCTTTGGTAATTTCAATTTTATTATTGACATTTATTACCATTATATTGTCCATTGTATTGACGCAATTATGCAGCAATGTACTGTTAAAATAAAGGATATTTGATTTGATTAGTTTTAGGTAGTACATAATATTACAAAGTATTTTTATTGATTAAAGTTTTTAATTAATCTTTTCAAAAAACTAGATATTTTCACAAAATTAGCAGCGGTAATTATTCCATGCATCACATAATTGTTCCGAGTGTAAATGGGCAATAATTACTGTAATTGGGACACAAGGACCGTTGGTAGTAGTAATTAATGTAAACTGCAGGCCATCGTTTTGCAAATATAGCGTTTGAGTAAATTATAATATAATGATTTAATTGGAATTCAAAGTTTACAATAAGAGTTAATTTCTACTCTCATCGAAAAATAAAACATTAAGATTACAGTCTCAAAAAAAACCATGACAACAGATAGTTAATTACATAGTTTTATTCGATAACAATTGTATAAAAATAATTATAGTTTACTCTACAAATAAATACAAGTTTAATGATTATTTTTGGTATTTTAGAAATGTACTGTATTTCTATTATCGCACCACAGTTTAGCGTCAAACAAGTATATATTGATATAAAGCGTACTGGACGTACAAAAAAAAGTCATTACAAGCAGGTCTATCTTCAAATAAGTAAAACTATTTGCCTGCTTATAAAAAAATTTAATGTCGTATTGATTTGTTACAGACAATTTTCTATTAGCCCTGTAAAGAGGGAGGTTTACGCTTACATTAACTCTGGCAAAAAAGTGTTTTCTTGGATCGTTTGGTATGATGTAAGTGAGCCTCTCTTAAGTGTTTAACCTTGAAAGACAGGGAACGACTTTTATACGTTTCGATAATGTTTCGAGAGTTTTGAAATTTTTTTAGTTTTTCATTTATACATTTATTCAAGAACTTGATGACAAGACAAGATTTTGATGACAAATATTTACAACATTAAATTAAATAAAACAAAAATTCAGCCAATTAATAATATAAATTCCAATTTTTTTCAAAGTAAGGACAACCCGCAGGGATTGCGACCTAGTGAAAGGACAGGTTTGATCGAGAGGCACTGAATGGTGAAATTAAGATAAAGATATTATCCAGCCACTGAGTCATTCCATTTTAAATTTTCATAAAAACCAGGTAAGATGGTAGGGCGTGTGCCCACCCCCACACGTACACGTACAGCGGTATTGACCCTCCACCCCCCACGTACAGTGGTATTGACCCACCCGCCCACCCCCACACGTACAGCGGTATTGACCCCCCCACCCCCATACGTACAGTGGTATTGACACACCCTCCTACCCCCCACGTACAGTGGTATTGACCAACCCCCACACGTACAGCGGTATTGAGGTAGTAATATTGATTGAGGTAGTAACTACGGTTACAAGTCCGTTACACGGGAGGAGAGGGGGTCTGAACCCCCAATTTTAGCGTTACGTAATTTAGGGACGGCCCCTAAGTCAGTATTATATTGATATACTTAACTGTTAAGCCGCTAGAGCGCTGAAAGTTTAAGAAATGCTTACTTCAACAATTTATTAAAGAGGTGTATCCTGCCATTTACAAAAACAAAGCTTAACTTATAGTGCATTATTTTTATTCAATAGAAAGTTTTTAAGATCTTTCAGTTTCACAAATACATATTTCATACAAAAATATCACAATCATGACGTTCAAAGTCGCCATTTTCCAATTAGCGGGCAACTTTGAAATGACTTATGGTAACCCCTATTTTGTATAATGGATTTAGTTTTTACTAGTGATTCTAAGACTTTTTTATTCTTTGTATTATTTTAATATACTTAATCGTTTTACCGCTTGGAGCGCTTAAAGTTTCAGAAATACATATAAACTACGTATTTATTACGTAAGCGCTCCTGGTGGTGAAACGGTTAAGTATATCAAAATAATACCAAGCATAAAAAATTCTTATAATTACTAGTACAATCTAAATCTGTCATAAAAAATAGGGGTTCATATAAGAAATATCAAAGTTGACCGCCATATTGGAAAAATAGCGACTGAATTTGACAATCTTACCTAATTAATTCTAATGAGCATAAAAATTAGGGCAAGTCCCCCATTTAAAGTTTGCTGTAAAATCAATACTTTTTGAGATCCCAATTGTGGCCACCTTGAGTTGATGATAATCCTGTATATGGCTGATGGCAAAGTCTCCAGGTATCATATCACTGTTATGTAATGTATATATGGCCGGTGGGAAAGTCTGTAAGTGTCATTTCAGTGTTGTGTCATGTGTTCAGATAGTGTTACTGACACCCAGAGGCAATGTTCAGTGTCATTCTCTTTTTAGTCTTGTACCCCTTTCCACATCAATTCAGTTAACGCCCGTCGAACTTAGATATGCAATACAGACGCAGCACCTCGATTGCCGCGCTTAGATTACAGGCGCTCTCTAAAGAGTGGGCTACCACGGTATCTGAGATTGCACAATATTGGTTAGTTATCGTTGTTGAACTTGTCAATGTCACGTTTAACCATGAGCTACAGTTCGATGGGTAAATATATTCGATTACCTTCATCCAAGGTAAACACACAAATAAACTCTCTTATTGCAAATCATCAGGTTTCATAAAGCTTGCAGAATTTTACTATAGAACCTGTATGAAGTGAAGGTGAATCTAACTGTAGTTTTTTTTTTCTGTTTCTGAAAATTAATAAGATATTTTGATCCAATAAACAAATGAATTCGAGTTTATTGACAATTGTGATTTATTTGAAGTATTTACTAAAAAATTTGTTCTATTCATTATTATTATTCATTATTCATCTCTAAGACGCCGATCATAGAGATATGTGCGAATATGAGGGGTGAATGAGTGTATATGAAAGAGTATAGTCATTGTTACTACCTGAGTTTAGCTTTGCTCAGAAAGGACTATTTGTTAATAGCCCAATGGCCTAGGAAACTAAGGGACCTACAGATTTACGTGGAATCCTAACCACGTAGTGTTGGTCTGATTTTTAGCTAACTGACAAGTCTAACATTCAGTTCTCAACCCTGCACAACATCTGAACCTTGACTACCATCCAACATGGACAATTTACTACTCAAATTATTAAAGAAGTTTAGTATTTCCTCACATGTAAACGTCAGGTGGAAATTCATCGAAAAATGTTAATGTTTTTTGCATGAATGATGTAGTACCACATCAATTCGAACTCATGTGGAACTAAATTTTACCTAGGTCCCTCCATTAACAGGGCATTTGCGATTGACCGACTCTTGATAAATTCTTATTTTACGTAGCTTATATGTAAAAGCTCTTTTTTCTGAGTAAGAAGCACTTTTTACTTTTTTCCTAGCTCCCAGGATAAGTAAATTAGACACATGTGAATTATATGCAAACAATTGTTTTGTTTTTTTTTCTGAATTTTGTTTTGTGTGTTTTTTATTAGTTTTTCTATCAATTCAGGTTTAAAACCGTTAGCTATGCAAGAGTATTTAATGGCATCTATTTATTTATCGTAATTCACATCGGACATTGGAATGTAGTGGAGTATACGCACCATTGAAATGTATGCTGATAGTTAATGTGAAAATGCATGGTAAGAATTATGGAGTATGGTCTGAGTTGAGGTGGATAGTTTCATGTAAATACATGTACAGTAATCTATAGTTTTATATTTCTTTTTGACTGTGAAATCTAAAAAGTTTATGTTGTTGGATTTTTATATTTCCATTGTAAACTTAAGTTTGGGAGCAAGACTATTGAAGTACGACACGAATAGATCTAGCTGTCTGGAGTTTCTATATAACAATAAGTCCGTGTCATCAAAATAATATCTGTAGTACACGGCAGTTTTATGTTTATATTTGTTCTTATGTGAGAATATAGGTTAATTTTCAATTCAAATAAATAACTGCTATAAACCTGAATAGGGAAGATCCCATAGCCAAGCCATCAGTAGTTTAGTAGCTTAGTAAAAATAATAAAATAATTTCCTTGTCAACATCTTCTACATCCATCGGGAATAAAATATTTCGTTGTGGGGTGGAGAAATCGAAAGGTAAACCATAAAAAATCTGTATATTTACAAGGCAATATTTGTGGGAAAGCCCTTCATATAAATACGATATATAATGACTAATTAATTTTAAAAATGTATATCAATAATTATGTGTGTCTAAGGCATTGTACTTTAAATATTAATACTGTAATAAGTAGTATTATATTTTATAAAAATATATGTGTTGACAATTATTAATACGGCTTTTATAAATTCAGACCACCAATCAGTTATTTTCCACAATTAAAACAAAAATAAGCAAAGCAATTCAAGTCTCTAAATAGTACATTTTAATAATGATTTCAATTTACATTTATATTAATTTGTAATAAATATAAAGTGCATAACATATATTATCCTTGCCTTGCACTATTTTTTTTAATATTATATAGCTTAATCTGACAAATTAGTAGTTTGTTTTCTTAGAACACTTCTAATATTACAAGTGTTCTAAATGTTAAAGTTGTTTAAATATATTGTATTTAGTTATGTGGTTTCTCCTATAATCTATCATATTTTAAATTTTCTTTTCATGTTTAGTACATAACCAAACATTTTACTTGTAGTAATGTTCATTGGCTTAGTTTGTAACATTTATTGGAAGCACATATATTGTTAAGTGTATAGTATACAAAACAAGTAAACTTGACTGAAACCAATCACCATAATATTTGTACATTTTGTACTTATATTCTAATAAATAAATGTGTGTTGCACGATTTCACTTGTATTGAATTTCTGTCAATACGTGATGTGATGATTAAAAAAATTGGTATATAATATTTTCGTTTAAACAAATATCAGTTACATCCCTAAATACCAATGGAGAAGAAAGCCCTAATTAATTGGCTTTCTTACTCGGCGGAAATAGATTTAATTCAGCAAATGTCATACGGACACAGCTAATGGTCCAGTGACTTGGTGAAAAATGGCCTCAGCAAACCCCATTACTGCTGATTAATCACCCCTTGAAGGAGTGAGGGGGTTTGCTGAAGTGGGGACAGATATCTTGAGGGAGCGATGTATGGCTGCTAATTGTACTGTAAATAAGGAATATTATATACCGTCCAACTTAGTATAACAATTTCACAACTGCCCCAAGGTAAAGCGGCTTAGGTTGGTATTTATGTCTTTAATAGTAGCTAAGTAACTATTTTTAACTAATACACACTAAGGAATGTATAACATCCTCTCCATGCTTATTCAATAAAGGTAACTCTGCCAGAGCTGCAATGTATGGATAAGATAACTCTGAAAATCAAGGAAACCATTCTATTACACCAACTCAATGGCATGTTGGCACAAGCTGTAAACCAGCTACTTGGGACAAAGTGTTGTGGACATTGCAGGCAATTTGTTTCATGCTCGGTCCTCTTAATACCGAAATTCCATCCGCTTAATGGTTGCCATCTGCGTGGATACTACTAGAGAAGTCTGAGGTGTCCGTGTTGGATTGTAGTCAGGTTCCGGATGCTTTCAAAACTGAATGCAAGGCTTTTCGGTTATCTTAAAATCAGACGAACACTACGTGGCTCGGATTCCATGCAGATGCCTTGACTATTGGGCTATTAATAAACGGATTTTTCAGCGGTACAGAGAACTTCAGATAGTACCAATACTATTCCCGCTCATCTACTCATCACACTCATTCACTCCTCATGTATTCACCCATATCTCTACAACTAGTAATAGTATCCGGAGTAACGATCTTCCTTAGTATTGTTCCAATTTATATTATCTTTATAATTTTCAAGGAGATTGTTATTTTTGTCAAAACCATAACAAGATCTACTTTTTCGGCGTTTCTAACAACACCATTAATAATTCATTCTGCCCTTGTACAGTTCGTTATTTTTTTAAAGACCATTTTCATCATCAGATGGTGATAATGATCTTTATTTTAATAAGTATGTTTAAATACGACTTCTTTGGTACTATCTCATTCCTTAAGAATTTGGTGATGTTACTATATTCATATTTTTTATTTAGTACACAATATTCCTGGTCGTAATGTTGATTTGTTAAAACAGGATAGTAGATAAAACTAGACCTCACTCAAATTTGGATATTCAATCGAATATCTGGTAATTGTAAGTTACGAAAATGATAATTTATAACATCTTAATTTTAGTACTTATTTGGACATTTCGATGTTTGGATTTTATGTAAGAATGGATTTACATTTGCACAACTTGTACGATAATTTTAGGTATAGATGAAATCTAAGAATAATTATTAACTATGGAATAAAAACATAAGTTATTTTATAAACGTAACGTTCTTTTATAAACATAACCTTATTTTATAAACATAACGTTCTTTTATAAACATAACGTTCTTTTATAAAGATAACGTTATTTTATAAACATAACGTTATTTTATAAACATAACGTTATTTTATAAACATAACGTTCTTTTATAAACATAACGTTATTTTATAAACATAACGTTATTTTATAAACATAGCGTTCTTTTATAAAGATAACGTTATTTTATAAACATAACGTTATTTTATAAACATAACGTTCTTTTATAAACATAACGTTATTTTATAAACATAACGTTATTTTATAAACATAAGTTATTTTATAAACATAAGTTATTTTATAAACATAACGTTATTTTATAAACATAACGTTATTTTATAAACATAACGTTATTTTATAATCATAACGTTATTTTATAAACATAATGTTCTTTTCCCGATCTACAACATAAAGACATCAAATCGTACAGTATTTTTATTTTTAATAGATATTGGTACAAGTACAGTGTTTGTACTCATTTTTAGGCTGAAATGATGATTTTCTGAATCACATAATCACTAAAATGATAATTGTAGATACGAAAAGCTGAACATGTCGTATTTTTCAAAAGTTCTCATAAGCTGTTCTTAATTTAATAGTTTTAGTCCTGTGGTCGATGTTTTCATATCTATAACAATGTATAATACATATAAAACCATATTTTTTCTAAATGAATAAACTAACATGATATTATTGTCAAAACAAAATTATCAATATACTTCTACTGGTATGGTTGTTTTATTTCTTATAAATTAATACGTTACTATTTGTAACAAATTTTTACTTTATATTTTTTGTGACCATACCTCAATTTAATTAATCCAGTAATATTATTTTTGTACTTAATCCGTCTGTAACCATTAAATTATGATAATCGATTTTATTCCATAATTTTGTTAATCGTTCTTTATTTTTGAGATGGAATAAAATGATCGAATCGCTATACAAAGTACATTTTAAACAGTAAAACTACCATTGTGTTTTTGAAATCCGAAACTGTTTTTAAGACCATTCAATTAAGAATTTTACTTATTTTATTTGTTATATTTATACAAGTAGGAGCTCTTTTAGGTTTAACCTATTTAACTAAACATAATAGTATTTTTAGTATTGTCATAATGATAGACCATGTTTACTACATACAAACATGTATTTAATTCTGAGAGTATATAAAGGAATTAAGTTTAATTAATGTTTATAGTATGCCTAGTCATTGTGTGCAGTTTTGGTATACTTATGTACTGATTTCTAAGGAATTTATTATATATACATATATATTATATATATATATATATATATATATATATATATATATATATATATATGTATGTATATTTAAATTAATGAAAAATATCATTTATTAGCACTAAAAAATAACCTAATTATTTAGTACATCAGTTCATCTATGTACAAAATCTGTTATTGTTATTTATTTAGTAATAATAAATGAACTGTATTAATTAATCTTCGATGACAGTTTTAAATACATTCTGTTAAAGTAATAGTGATTTCTCAAGGAAATGTAATATTTTAGCAAATAATTGATAGTTATTGATTTTGTATGGCAAATATAAGTATAAAATTAACATTCCCTTATCAGCAATAAGTCCTGTGAGGGTCAGTTTATTTCCTCCTTTAGAATCATAAATAATTTAAAGGAGTTTAATGGTGAAGCCTCCATCAAGTTTATAGAGTTTTATTATAAGAATATTATTCATCATATTCTTATAATAAATATGATATATAATTAGCTGGGGTACTGTTCGTTGGGTCTAGTATATATAGAGTCAGTTAAGTGCTTCTCTGCAATTTACTGAAAATCTAAGAGTTAAAAATAAATATACTAAATAATTATAACAGTAGGAATAATTTAAATTAATATATTTTACTGTTCATATTTTATAATACTACTCTAAACGTATTGTTTCTAATAGTTGATAAAAATTGACTTTTTACAAGTTTAGTTTATTATGTAATACTATACAAAATGTATACAATACAATTTATTTACAAATAGAAATGTGTGGCATACCTAACCGTCGATAAGGTCATATTGAAAATGTAACGTAGAGTAAAAGGTTTTAACTCATTTAAATTGTTAACTAATATACAGCAACATACACACACACAAATGAAATACCACAAATGAGAGTACAACAACTTTGACATCAACCAATGTTTAAAAAAATACATTTTGGCTAATGAACTAAAAAACACTAAATTCTTTAAAATTTTAAACTAACTCACACAATTAAACTAGGAGCATTACACTCTGAGGAAGAGTTTAAAAATATGAATAGTGTAATAATGAATAATGGATTTATTTACCCAACAATTAACATTAAAAAAACGTACTAGAGGTTTGGAAATTAACGTTTCACGGTTTGGAGTGTTTGTGACAAGTGAAAAAGTCTACTTAGATGTTACTCACTGTTTCTAAGAAGATCTAGTTCTATATTTGTAAGAAAGTATGTTTCATATGGTTTTTAGTGGGGGAGAAGCCCAATTAAGACAGTGTTACTTGCTTAGACGAGCGGTTTTTACTTTCTCCCATATGCGTTAGCATAGAGAAAGTATTGTGATCGTCCCAAAAAGTTTTTTGTACAAGTTGGTCTAAAAATCTATTTTGGGGTATCCTTGATCCAAAAAAGTGGTTTTTTTCAAAAAACCTTTTGGTGCCTGTCCGTACGTGTGTCTGTCTGTGCGGATATCCAGGTCACTGGAGACCAAACGGATGGATAATTTTTTTATGAAATTAGGTATGTAGGTGTATTTAGCCAATATCTCCAGGATGTTTTTTCGCTTTTTTTACTGTAGTTCTTTTATTTTTATAGACCAAAAACATACGAAAATGGAAGTTTCTCAAAAACAGCTCAAACTATTTTGATTACATTTTCAGAAAAGATGTTAATTACAATTTAAAATGTTGTTCTCTAACTTGAACAGTTTTTTAGTTATGGCAAAAAACATATTTGGGAATCAAACTGGTAATTTTCAAAGCTTTTTTTAGTGTTTAATATGAAGGAAAGTTTTTGCCGATTCTTTGGAACCATTTATTTGTTTTTTAGGTTCGTTGGACCTAGAGCTTAACAATACTTTCGAACCAAAAGGGTAAAATCAGTTAAGGTTACACCGGTAAATCAACCCAGGCCTTCGGCGTGGCAAGCCACCACCTTAACTACTTAGCTACGGCCGCTCCATTGGTAATAAACCGAGAAAAGTGGCGGCAAAAACAAAATAAAAAACATAAATTTCAAACTAACAAAACAATAAGTGCTTTTCGACGTATTAAAAGTTTCAAAAAAATTGACAGGATTATAAAATTAGTTTAACTTTTTATGTAATCAATCCTGCTTGATGTAAGGCACGGAATGAAGTGTAGTAAAAACTTGTTTGAAGTAGTTTTGAAGAATAATGTACGTAATTTCCGGTGTACTGCCAAAGTTTCCTCCCTGATCGAGTAGATAAGGCAATAAGGGGATGGTGATCGAAGGGTAAGCAAACAAGTTTGTCTCGAGGGAGTTTTATTTGTTTGTTGCTCTTGCCTTCTCAAGGAGACGACAGAGTCCAGTATAAAATAATTCCATGCATAATGCCTTCTATAATTGGCATATATACAGGCTTATATAACAACAATTATAAAAATTGAATTTTCAGATATCGTAAATATACGGGAAGTTTCATTTCCGAATTATCATAACCTAAAAATACTTTAAAATAATCATGATGAAAATAAAAACACAAAAAAAACATGAAATTTATCAAAATTTATTTATTATATTCATTTGAAATGCATATAAACAACGCATAATCCAACGAGGAAAACAGTCGTTTGATTGGATTTTTCATAGGACTCTTAGTGTTTTAGTGAGCAGCCTTCAAAATCAGGTACATTAGAAAATTTGACATGGAGTAAGAGAAACAAGTTTGATGCTAATAATATCAATTACAAACTTAATTTTCCTACTAATAGCTTTTTGATGTATTTTTAAATCGATTTAGAAAATCGTAAAGAGAAAGTAGACTACTAAAACTCAGATGACGTCAGAGGCTTGTTGTAGTACAGCATTGATCTACTGCACATGTGGTGTTCTCTAATGGTCTTTCACTCAGATGACTTACGAGCTCTGGGCGTTACTACATTCCTAAGGGAGGGGGGAGGGTTGATCCTCTCTGTCCTCTAGGTTAAACAATGGACATGTCACTATTGTTCTAAGCGTTCGTACTTAAATATTATTAGAGTACGCACGCTTAGAATATAGTTCGCTAGTATGATTCACCCCACTATTTTTATCAAAAAATAATCGTAGAATTGTAGGAAAATATTATCTGGAAGTGAAACCAACATTACCAAAACATATCAAAAATAAAGAATTAAATATACTAGACATTTCAATAAACGCACGAATAATTGTTGTGGTGATCATAGGGTGAATACAGTTATACTATATATGAAACAATTACAATAGGGTTGAAACGTCTGGTGATTTTGTGTATATGTGAATATAACATTTAGGTGATCTATAATATGAGACCAACATATTTATATACTTGTAATTGTGCAGTACGAAAAGTGGCCTACGTGTTATATTCCGTGCATATAGGGGTTTTAGCAGCGAAGCAGCTCGTTCCATTATTGTTATTATTAATCGTAATTTGAATCTAAATTATTGTTAAATTTAATCGCTATAAGCTTGATGATAACCGTATGTGTCAATCAAAGCAATCAATGGTCAATTCTGCTAATGACGTAGTGGGCGGAGCTTGTTACTGCACTGCCAGCCCTTGGCCAACCGTCTTCCTAGACATCATGAACATTTTCAATTTAAAAGTTGAAAAGTTTCAAATTTAATGACACAGTGGGGAAATGGTATTTCTCTGTCTCACTTCCACCACTCTGTGCATCTCTCTCTCCGACAGCTGCTTTCATGTCGTCACTTTCCGAACGGCCTGATAAATCTCTACCTGATAAATGCTAGCAAAAACATTAATTTGTCTCAGAAATTTTTCGGTAGCTGTTAATTTTTTCTTTTTTTTTCATTTTACATATCATGTATTTATTACGTAATAAGTGATGTTTTTCCAATTTATTTATCTACAATGTTCTTCTTTTTAGAGACTGTGTAGTTTAACGATGCATTTTCAAAACAATGCTGTTTTTTACAGTTACATTTAAGACGTAGACAAGTTAGTTAGTTTGAGTATTTGGGAGTAATAAGGGAGGGACTGCAAGGTTCTGGCCCTGCCATCTGCATGGAGTAATAAGGGAGGGACTGCAAGGTTCTGGCCCTGCCATCTGCATGGAGTAATAAGGGAGGGACTGCAAGGTTCTGGCCCTGCCATCTGCATGGAGTAATAAGGGAGGGACTGCAAGGTTCTGGCCCTGCCATCTGCATGGAGTAATAAGGGAGGGACTGCAAGGTTCTGGCCCTGCCATCTGCATGGAAATTCAGAGAAAAATCTTCTCGACACACAATTTTTAATCTCATCTATTGTACTATTAAATGTGACCGCTGTTTTTCCTCTACTATTAGATGCCTAATACAGTTACCAAATACTATAAATACAGTGTTAAACATTTTACAAAAACATTATGCATGGTATCCTCTACTTCCTTACAGTGTTATTCGGACCGTTGTTAAATCGATGGAAATGGACCTTCCCTTATACAACTAATTGGTTTTCATTTTTGAATAGTAACAAGTAGTGTTAGTTTCTAGAACCTTTTAGTTAATAAACAATGTGAAAATTAATATTATTTGAAGTTTACTTTTCACATCAACTGAACGTTTAGAAACTGGTTAATTACAACAATCGTTATTACTTACAACATAACCGTAAGCCAAGACTTCGTATTTTGGCTTAGCCACAAGTCCAATTTAAATTATTAAAGATACATTTTTATTAAGTGAATTAAATTTTCTTCCAAGCATAAGTTGCATAACTTCAATTAACTGCCATAAGTTATTTATTACTTTAATAACAACTAAATGTTTTGTTTCTAACGTTATATAAAATGCACTTACATGTACTAATTGAAAACAGTGATATTTAATGGAACATATTCATTACTCATCTCTAAGACGCCGATCGTAGAGATATGGGCGAATATGAGGAGTGAATGAGTGTGATGAGTGTAGATGAACGAGTGTAGTCATTGTTACTATCTGAGTTCGACTTAGCTCAGAAAGGACTATTTATTAATAGCCCAGTAGCCAGGGCAACTATGGGACCTACAGCTTTACGTGGAATCCGAACCACGTAGTGCTGGTCTGATTTTTAGCTAACTGACAAGTCTGATACTCAGTTCTCATCCCTACTGAACATCCGAACCTTGACTACCATTCAACCCGGACACTCCAGACCTCTCTAGTAGTGTCTACGTTGATGACAACCATTGAGCGGACGCCGTGTCGGTATTAAGAGAACCGAGCATGGAACCTATCGCCTACAATCTCCCAAACACTTTGTCCCCATGTAGCTGGGCTACAGCACTGCGCCACCATGTGTTATTTTGTTCAAATTATTATTCATAAATGAGATTTCGACGCAGGTTGTGACTATTTTAAGGTGACTTTGAACGATAACACGAGTTTGGTTCGAGTGTGGAAGACCTACGAGTATGTAGTCTGGTTACAACCTATGGTCGACAGTTCCTTAGAAAGAGCCAATACTCTAAGGTACATCGAGCTTTACATGTAATCCAAACCACGTAATATTGGTTTGAATTTCAGCTAATTTCAAGCCTGATACTTAAATCTTCCCTAAACAACATTCTCACCCTAAAAACCACCCAAAACGGACAACCCAGGCATGTCTACAGTAGTAGAGTCCACGTCGATGACAACCATGAACTGATGTTAAGAGTCTGCAGAGACTGTCGACCATGTTGGTTTTAATCCGATATGAACAATGTTATTTTCGAATCGATATTTGTTCGTTATTTATCCACCAAAAGATGTATATAAGGTGTCATTTTAAACGTTATCATATCGCGCGATGTGTTTGCTTTTGATATTGAAAATACATACGCCTAGTTTTGAAGAATGAGTGAAAATAAAAACTTCTAACTAAATATTTGTTATACTTTTTTCTAAACAACTAATTAGGAACTCCCAAAGCAATTCCAACGTGCAATTTAATTCTTGATCGAATGCAATTAGTTTGGAAAAAATCCTTTACAAAATAACTGTTTAGTTTGGCTATGCGTATGTCCGGTTAAAAAAGCAACATGGCCGGCAGCTTCCGACAGCCTCTTCAGACTCGTAAGACGAATAAGAGCAGAACCTATTCCCAACAATCTCTAAATACGTTATGCCAAATAGTTGGATTACAACACTACTTCTCTAATGCCAACATATAGTATGGCTTATAGTAAAATAAATATTTAAAGTGGGTGTGAAAATGTCTTTTCAAATTTAAAATATATTATTTACATAGTTTTTATCTTACAAATCATAAGCTTTGTTTTATCCACCTAGTATAATCACTTACAGAAAGCCTTGCTTAACTCTTGTTGGAGAGAGGCTTATGTTAATAAAGAGCTTTTATTACCATCATCAGCGATTTAAGATTAGTAAAGATTTTCCTTTTAACAGCTAAGACTTCTTCCATGTATATTTATACTTCTTCATTTATTATTTTAAACTATTTTTTTTTTATTCTTCAGTGTCTTTTTTATTTTTACTATATAATTTTAACATGTGTAACTATCCAACAATAAACTACATAATGATATGGTTTTTAATGTTAAGTTTATTGCATAATACAACCAGTACAAGCTATCATTATTTTCCTTGTTTGGTATTTTTTTTTTTTTATTTATTTAATATTATTATTTTGAAAGAACATAATTCTTTAACAATTTTCAAACTATATTCCACTAGAACCTGGTAAATTTAGTTATTGTAATTCCTAGACTGTCTAAATCAGCGAATTTAACAACCTAGTTATATATTGCAAATATTCTGTTTAGTTAATTACAGGCTGAAATAAGGTCAGATACAAATAAATAAGTTGAAGTTGTATAGGACATTAATAAATAACTGATTAATTTATTTAGGGCGATTGTAGGATGACAAATTAATGAGTTCTATTTGTACATAATTATTAGCTTGAATGCTACATTGAGCGTATGGGTGAGTGTGTGAACGTGTGCGTATGTGGGTGTGTTTGTTTGTGAGTCTTTGTGTGTGGGCGTATGTGAGCGTGTATTTCCGTGTGTTTTCAATTTTCTTTTACTTTTATTTAAGTTGTACTATTATTATTATTATTTCCTCATGTAGGCTCTGGTGTGACAAGTTTATTTTATGACATATTTATTATTTAATTGTTTTTCGATTTACGTTTTTGTTGAGTTTTTATAATAAGTTTTTGTTGATAACTTCTCGCTCAGGCTTTAGCCCGTGACAGAATCATTCTTAGTTGTATTTTACTTGAATTTATTCTGGTTATTGATCTTTTTATAGAATGAACTGATTTTTTATTATTTTTTTTCTATGCAATATCCAGCAGCCAATGTTGGAAGTGGGGATGCTAATGTAACTTCCTGGGGAGATGGATTTAGGCCCACTCTTTCACACGACTACTTTGTGAAAGCTTTCTATACGGTGTTTTCATTGCCTGACAAACTATGAAAATATATATGAGTAAGACCCACTCACTTTAAATGTATTTTTAGAGCATGTCAAAGGTTTGAGAGGATCAGTTATCAAGGGGGTTCGATCAAACATTATTTTTGAAATTTTAACAATTAAACATGTTAGTCTAATTCTAAATTGGAGGAAAATTCAAAACAAATTATTCATCACGATATGGTTAACTTTAGTCAACATTTTGGAATTCCTTGGTACACAACTCATTTAAAATATTGTGCAATATATATATATATCATTAATATTTCGATAGTATAGGAACAACGGATAGCAACCAACCTAAAGTAAAGTAAGACTAAATTTGGTTTTTTACCTGTAACCAATTATTTTTCTATAAATGTCATCTGTACGTATTTTGAGTTAGAATTTGTAAAGTTATTTTTGGATGGAAGATTACATTATTATATATAAAAACTTCATTACTATAGTATATTATAAAAAAATGAAGATGTCATGTATTTTTGTAACATTTGCGGGGTGGGCAAGCGGGGTCAATGAAGAGAAGGGAGGGAAACATGTCGTATGTGTGTTAGTGAGGCAAGATCCATGTTCCTTCTAGCGACATTTACAATGGCTTAAAGTTAATTCCTTGGACTCAACTGGGTTCCTAGATGAACACGCTTAAGCTGTATTACCCATAAGTATTCTGGGACACTTTCTTGTATAAAATGGGCAAGCGCAGGGGCAAAATGAAAGGATCTGTATAATATGAGACCCTTTGGTCGTGAGGCAAGTATGCACGATCATTTTCACCATTTGTAAAATCGGAAATAAAATGGGAACTGTGTTTTGGCTTCGGATTTGATCTTTTTTAGAACACATGATGTGCCTTAGTTGACACGGAAAATAAAAAAAAAAACACCGTTTCCATCGATGGTTCATCACTGTTGGAATTACATAACTATATTTTATTTTCGCATATATTCATTTAACAGTTAGGAGAATATTTTATATAAAATAATTATATACAAGTGGAGTCATTGTCTTCACATCAACACACGATATTTTAATAACTATTAGAATGTAAAATAAAAATTTAATGTAAAATAGCATCCCTCAGTAGGATTTAAATAATATCTTAAAACATAAATATTATTGAAATGTATAATGATATATCATAAAGCACCGTATTGTTTAAAAAGTCTTTGTTCAGGCAACACTGTCTTAAATTCAGACAAACAAGCGTTATGATGCTAATTTAACACCGGAAATCTTTACGTCCGGTCTCCAACGCTTACAAAGGATTTACTCTTTTTTTATGATTTTAAGGGTACTATTTTTAAATTCTAACGATCATATTATATAATGTGATTAAACATTTTCATAATACCGGTACTATAATATATTAATTTCATATTGAAATAAAGGTAGCATTTGTCATGTTCCACAAGAATAGCACGGAAAAAGAAGTTTTTGTAAATATATTAGTGCCTTTACGAATCAAATGTATATTATTCATTGAACAATTTAGTTTTTAATTGAATAATTACTACTATTTTTATAAGTGTTATTATTTATTTTGTTTTTATTTTTTTTATTTATTTTTTTATTTTTTTACTATTTACTCAAGTCCCTACGAGTTTGCCACGTGGCAGATAGTATTTAACTCATACTTGATCACGAGGACAACAGGGTTTAAATGTAGTTTGCAACCATTTTTAGACTGCTAATTTAAGTAGCTGTCAGCACGTGATCTGTCGTCCAATCAGTTTTCATAACATGTCTTAAATGGAGTGACACATTCGTGGAAGAGTAATTTTCTCTCTCCTCTCCGCTACTCAGTGCTTCTCTCACCAGTGCGTTCAGTAGGTTGCCATCTAAATGGCCTATTTACTATATTCTACTTACTCATAAATGGCTAAACATTGTTGTCAGTACATTTACAGTGTGAGTAGGAAAGGTCGTACAGGTGGTCTTATACTTTTGTTATCTATATGTCAAGTGCGGTCCCCTTCATCGTGATTTTATAAATTTATTTATTTATTTATTATTGAGACGCTGATCGTCATGGGCGAATATGGATTGTCATTGTTACAAACTATGGCCGACTATTCCTTTGACGGTACCATTAATTAATAGCCCAATGACAAATGAACATCCGGTAGTTATCAGCTGATCCTTCCAAAACTCGTCATGACTCTAATAGGGGTCGAACTGAGAACCTTTAGCTAATAAAGCTGAGCTTTGACCAACTACGCTTTCTATAACTTTGATACTCGCTATTCTCGCTATACTATTCTGTGATGATCTAATGTCATCCTTTCGGTTACTAATCTGGGATAATCGATCACTGGAACTCGTATTTGTCATTGACAATTATCTGTAAATTACCTACAATTAAAATTAAAATGTACAACTTAGATAAGGTAAGTATAACTTAAATTCTAGTGGTCGTAAAACAGAGCTACGGCATCTCTCCGCTTACTGCGCCAGTCGTTTGCTATACAACTACTAGGATCGCTAGCATCGATTGGTTACTAACCTCCTTTTCTTCACCATACCCTCCCACCCACCCATGAAGATACAATGGTCAAGGCCCTGTCACCCACCCATGCACGTACAGTGGTCAAGGCCCTGTCACCCACCCATGCACGTACAGTAGTCAAGGCCCTCCCACCCACCCATGCACGTACAGTGGTCAAGGCCCTGTCACTCACCCGTGCACGTACAGTGGTCAAGGCCCTCCCACCCACCCATGCACGTACAGTGGTCAAGGCCCTGTCACCCACCCATGCACGTACAGTGGTCAAGGCCCTGTCACCCACCCATGCACGTACAGTAGTCAAGGCCCTCCCACCCACCCATGCACGTACAGTGGTCAAGGCCCTGTCACCCACCCGTTCACGTACAGTGGTCAAGGCCCTGTCACCCACCCATGCACGTACAGTAGTCAAGGCCTTGTCACCCACCCATGCACGTACAGTGGTCAAGGCCCTGTCACCCACCCGTGCACGTACAGTGGTCAAGGCCCTCCCACCCACCCATGAATGTACAGTGGTCAAGGCCCTGTCACCAACCCGTGCACGTACAGTGGTAAAGGTAAAATTTATACACCCAGAATATATAATATATAATAAAACCCATATCTATCAATAACGGGAACCCTCAGTGTGAATGTGTCAGCTTGTTACTACCCCAAGGGTCTTAAATCTGTGCCGTTCGTGGTTAAGGTGGAAGTTACTATCAGTTGAAGTGTAATAACGTAGTGCTGCGTCTCATTTGTTTGATGAACCTCTTCATTGAGTTTGTTACTTCATGAAGGGTCGTAAATCCCTGTATCCATGCAGTGGTTAAATTGGAACACTACGTTTAGTGGTAGTGTCATACTATTGTGCCACAATTCCTTCGTGCCATGCACACCCAGCTAGAATAAGATCTATAGTTGGATGACCAGAGGGTATATTAACATGGAAGGGGGTGAAGAGAACATTTACGATCAATTCAAAACTTTAAGTAATACTATAATTAATACATGAATGTTCTGTGTTCCTTTTTTTAAATAGTTGAATTTTTCAAGAAAATTAAATTACTGAAGGATAAAAGCATGTTTGTGTTGTGTTTTGCAGGGATAGACATTTTGTTTTGACAGCATGTATTTTTAGATAATTCAACTATTTTATTTCAATATAATCGCAATTTTAACAGTGTTTTTCTTAAGTAAAAAAATTAACACTACCAATTATACTAAGAATCAGAATTAGTTTCTGCTTTACCAAAAACTGTAATTAGTATTTCAGTATGATCCAAATGTTTTCAAGAAGCAAAAATGTAGTCTTTGTGTACGCAACGTATTGTTTATATTAAAATCATTATCATAGAGGAAGCCACGCATAGGGATGGCTGAGTATATGAGTATTAGCTTTTTCGTATTAGATACAGAAAAGTAACTAATACTCAGAGTAACTAATATGTGACCCAGACTACTACTAATATTATTGTATTCCACCTGATATGATTCACTGACTGCTGACTGGTCTTCTAGAGCAATCTTGGCACAAGAAATATTATCCCTTGCTATTCCTGATATAAAGTATTAATATTAGTGCGAATGTAAACAGAAATTCATTTTCAAAGAAATATCCAAACACCCTCTCTCTGATTGGTGACACTGCTGTACGACTACAAATAAACAAACATTCGCTCTCGGCCTATCAAACTGAATGCTGAATGACTGAAATCACTAATATTAAAATATTAATAATATTTCAGGTAAATCACTACTAGAAATATTGCTATTGCTGACCTTATTACGAGTACATCAGCGTGGTATGGAAAACAATGTTAGTAATATTCAATATTAGATATTTTCAACTAATATTTTCCTGAAACTAATAGCATGAAACAGCTGATTTAGGCCATGCCTAGCCACGTATTTCTGTAAAATATTATCACAGTGTAAGCAATATTTTTTACTTTTAGTCAACTTCCCTAAAATGAGTAAATTAAAATTACTTTAAGTGAGTTAGTAACTTAGGAAGTAATATTGGATCTACTCCATATTTCACTACTACTACTTTTTTGTTTCGTTTTTTCACTACCGCTTGTTAAATATTCTATTGCTCTTAAAACTGTTCCTCACTCATGTTTACGTCAACTATGGTATTCCTTATCCGCTAGGAATCCGATATCGCTGGCCTTATCTTATCGCTTTCCAAGAACTTGCATACGGAGAGCGCATTAAGTCAATCATTGGATTTACCAGTTTGTGATCAACTTTAGTAGCCAATTAACCTAACCGTAATTGCGATTAAAATAGTAGTGCTAGTGAAGTAACTGAAAAGGTTCGTAATATTACTTTCCAAAAGGAAGTAGTATAAAGTAATAATAAAAAATATACTGCATTTGTGATTTGTTCTGGATCGATATTACCATCTTTCTCAGTTCAAAAATTTATAGAATTCCACTAGTCACTAATTATGTAACATTAATATTCCTAATCTAATATAATCATTAACTCAAAATAGAATATATTTGAACTGCATTTTTTTATACTAAGAACTCTTTTTGCTCACATAGCTATTAATTTAGAGGATGATGATTTCTTGTTGTTGAAAATTTTATGGAGCATTAGTATTTTCTTTTTTTAGTGTTTTAGATTGTGTTGTTCAAAATAATTTTTTTAATAATGTTTTTCTTCTTTGAGTTCTTTATTGGAAATTGTAAATAATTTATGAAATTCTCAAAAATTCCAATGAATGCTTTATTATGTGAGGCATTTCGCCTACAATGTAGGCATCGTCAGACATCAATATAAAATTCTAATTTTAATACTTTTAAATTTTATTAATATTATTAAAATTAAATTTTAAAATTAGAATTTTATGTTGATGTCTGACGATGCCTACATTGTAGGCGAAAGGCCTCACATAAAGCATTTTATTGGAAATTTGAGAATTTCATAAATTATTAATAATGTTTGTTATTTGATTGTTTGTTATTTGTTTAAAACACTTTATTAGTGTGAGTAAAAGAAAACCACTACTTTACATTGTAATTTTCTAACGACTGAAGAGAAAGAACTTTACGTTTGTAAAGGTTAAGCTAGTCATAAAAAACGTGAAAGAAGACTTATAAATCCGAGGTAATTTGGTTTGATATTGTACAATTCTACGTGGAAAAAAATTATACTACATTCGACTTCATTTCTTGAAATTAGGCTTTTATAACGTTATTTTTACCACTTTTGAGAGCCAATATACAAAATCCATATTTTTTACCTTGTATTTTAAGTGTACACTATAAAAATTTCAATTTTTAAGGTTAGAATAATTTCACGAAAAAATGTACTCAGTAAACAAAATCACAATCCTAAATATCTGGATAGCAAATCCTCTTAGAATTTTTCTTAACTGGATTTTTGTTTTATCTCAATTATTTCGAAAGTCCCATCTACTTAAGTTAGGGGCGCGAATATAAAACACCCCTGTACATTACCTATTCCCTACATAGGTCGGTATTGAGATTGATCGCTGACAGATTGTCATCCTGGTACGATGTGAAACACCATTCAATTCACGGTACATAAAAGCTACGTGATATGGCAGGTCTTAACTGTATGATGGATGCTAAAAGCACGTTACAAAGGTGTCAGGAAAGCTGAGATACAAAATGTTAGGAGTTAAATTACTTTATCTGAGATTTTGGCTTGCTTTTTAATCATATTCACTCTAAGTAAATATGTAAAATATATTGTTGAGTTTGGGGTGTTAGTCTTTCAGTAAGTTAAAGATACAAGATCAGTTGTTGAATGTGGGCTGGGTGGTCTACTAGTTGGTTAAAGGTATGAAATACGTTATTCAATGTGGGGTGGGTGGTCTACTAGTCGGTTAAAGGTATGAAATACGTTATTCAATGTGGGGTGGGTGGTCTACTAGTTAGTTAAAGGTATGAAATACGTTATTCAATGTGGGGTGGGTGGTCTACTAGTTGGTTAAAGGTATGAAATACGTTATTCAATGTGGGGTGGGTGGTCTACTAGTCAGTTAAAGGTATGAAATACGTTATTCAATGTGGTGTGGGTGGTCTACTAGTCGGTTAAAGGTATGAAATACGTTATTCAATGTGGGGTGGGTGGTCTACTAGTCGGTTAAAGGTATGAAATACGTTATTCAATGTGGGGTGGGTGGTCTACTAGTCAGTCAAAGGTATGAAGTACGTTATTCAATGTGGGGTGGGTGGTCTACTAGTCGATTAAAAGTATGAGGTACGTTATTCAATGTGGGGTGGGTGGTCTACTAGTTAGTTAAAGGTATGAAGTACGTTATTCAATGTGGGGTGAGTGGTCTACTAGTCGGTTAAAGGTATGAGGTACGTTATTCAATGTGGGGTGGGTGGTCTACTAGTCAGTTAAAGGTATGAAGTACGTTATTCAATGTGGGGTGGGTGGTCTACTAGTCAGTTAAAGGTATGAGGTACGTTATTCAATGCGGGGTGGGTGGTCCACTAGTCAGTTAAAGGTATGAAGTACGTTATTCAATGTGGGGTGGGTAGTCTACTAGTCAGTTAAAGGTATGAAGTACGTTATTCAATGTGGGGTGGGTGGTCTACTAGTCAGTTAAAGGTATGAAATACATTATTCAATGTGGGGTGGGTGGTCTACTAGTCAGTCAAAGGTATGAAGTACGTTATTCAATGTGGGGTGGGTGGTCTACTAGTCAGTTAAAGGTATGAAGTACGTTATTCAATGTGGGGTGGGTGGTCTACTAGTTAGTTAAAGGTATGAAGTACGTTATTCAATGTGGGGTGGGTGGTCTACTAGTCAGTTAAAGGTATGAAGTACGTTATTCAATGTGGCGTGGGTGGTCTACTAGTCAGTTAAATGTATGAAGTACGTTATTCAATGTGGGGTGGGTGGTCTACTAGTCAGTTAAAGGTATGAAGTACGTTATTCAATGTGGCGTGGGTGGTCTACTAGTCAGTTAAAGGTATGAAATACATTATTCATTGTGGGGTGGGTGGTCTACTAGTCAGTTAAAGGTATGAGGTACGTTATTCAATGTGGGGTGGGTGGTCTACTAGTCAGTTAAAGGTATGAAGTACGTTATTCAATGTGGGGTGGGTGGTCTACTAGTCAGTTAAAGGTATGAAATACGTTATTCAATGTGGGGTGGGTGGTCTACTAGTCAGTTAAAGGTATGAAGTACGTTATTCAATGTGGGGTGGGTGGTATTCTGGTTAGTTAAAGCATTGATTATATAAACCTACAATAGATAAACCATCTAATAGGTATATTTGTGGCAGTAATTTTGTTAGTTTGTGTGGCCCGCAACCACAGCTGGTTTAAACTGCATTACATTTACATGGGACTACACTAGCGCTCCACAATGGACCACAAAAACAGCTGATATTTTGAGACTCAAAATTTAACATTGGATGGGAAATCTATTTGTGTATAAAATCAATGGTTAAAGGTATGTAATGTGTTGTTGAATATCTAGTGGTGATCTTCTATTTAATTACAGGTATGAAATTCATTGCTGAATTTGGGGTTGGGGGATCTTCTAGTGAATGCACTGTGTGGCAAGGGGTAAAAGTAGCTTTGTTCGATGTACATAATAGTTTAATTATTTAAGTACTGTAACCAAGGGTTAAAGCCTTAGAGTTATCCGTAACTATTGACACAAAAAAAGGTGTTCGTATACTAATATTTTATTAAATCATCTGTGATTAGTTGACTAAATACGTATTATGTGTATTAGGACAATATAAGATAAATACATAATTTGTAAAGACTTAAACGACATTCATGAAAAATAACTTGAAATGTGATAAATGAATACATTTAATAAAAACAGTCATCTACATTCAGAAGTATTCGAAAACGTATTTTACAACCATATCATTTGTTTGCAAATTAAAGTAAATGTATTTACAATACCTAATAACAACAGCCATGTCCCTAAAATGTTCAATTTCATATTTTTCAAATAACATTTGGAAATCTCCAACTCAAAAAAAAAAAAAAAAAAAAAAAAAAAAAAAAAAAAAACAGAAATACCGTGTAACTGCAAATTGGAAAAAATAAGAAAAGAGAACAATGCTTAGATATTGTTACGGTCTGAAGTAATGAGGTCATCCCACTTTGTGTCTACTAACTGTACTTTTATTCATATTTATCAACTAACTTAACTACCCTCTACAAGATATTTACAATTAATTATAGTAATTATTGTCTGTTATCACACTTTAGTTACTGTTCACACAGTATCTGTCACTGTTCGTTAACTGTCACAGTTTAATACTGTCACTTCCACTTCAGGCTGAAGACACACTTCCACTGTATTGACATTGATTGTGTATTCTGTCACTCACAGGCCAGTCGGCTGAGAGGTGCCTCTATCTAAGGAGCCGGTGGTAGTCTATAAAGTGCTGGAACCTCATAGATGGTTCTGGAAGAGAGATCTAGGTAATCACGTGTGTTATTGCAATACATCCCTTATTTTCACCAAACCCTCTAGGATACTTGTAGTAAATTGTAATAGATACTTGTAGTACTTCAGACGTACAAATATGTACATTAGTTGTAATCTATTTATAACTGCCATTGAGGTGTTCATTGCGTTCATAAGAATACGTCCTCTGTTTATCGTTTCTCTGTTGTCACGGTTAGTAAAGGTATAGGCCTACTAGGTAAAACACCACTTACTGCATCAAGTTACAAAGAAAGGTGTGTGTATTCTATATAAATTGGTTTCCTACTATAATAGGCATGTTAGCTAATCATACAATCATTTTCAACGATTCAGTTGAGTCGAAATTGAACCGAAAGTAATCTAAAGCTCAGTTTATATGGTTGTTCTTACCGGTATTATTACAAGATGGCTGGCTGAAACAGCAGAGTTATGAAAGTTACTCTATCATCAGAAAATCATTTGACGCTCGTAGAATATTAAAGAAACTATATAACACTAGCTGTATGTACCCGCCCGCTTCGCCGGTCGTAATATTGAGTTTGATTATATAATCGAAATGTGCATTAATCTTTCAGTTTACACTGTATACAATTTATATCCCATTTAGAACAGCTGATGTTATGTACAATTTACTACTGTACTGAATTATTTTTAAATTTAACAGATTAGCCTACTATTTTTTCAGTTTGTGTTTATTTAACAGTTTTTAATCAAATAAATAAATCGATTCATATAGCTCCATAAGAATACCATGGGAATTCTGGAGGTCAGTGGGACGGATTCTTAAGGTCGGAGAGGAAAATCCTTTCTTAGTGAGCCCCTAGGGACCAAGATAAACTTATGTACAAAATTTTAAGTCGATTGGACGTATAGTTTTAGGGAAATAGTGATGAGTGGTTAATGGCTTTTATATAGATAGATAAGTAAACCATCGATTGGTAACATTCTGTTCAACTTTATATAAATATCAATCTAAAAAACATAACTGTCAGAGATACAAACATATTCAAGATTTGTGTATGTGCAATAAAAAAGTATATAAAAACAGATATAAAATAATGCTATTGATATTACAGCCAAGATGCACTACATTGATTTCCAATTCACCAATCTATCGGTTGCCACAAAAGGCCATCGTCCGTTTTATGATTAGAAAAAGTCGACTTTTTAAATTAATTTTCCTTGAAGTTTCGGAGCAAGAGCTGTAATTCAAGTACTGTATAGGGAAAGTGCCAAATGCATCATTTCATGTCAGAGAGTTACTACATCAAACTCTATATGAGAGTGACTGGGAGACGCCCCTGCACGCTCATGTTTGGGTTATGATTAGAGGACAGGGTTTTCGGAGGACAGAGCTCATAAACCTTGTCACCTCTAAACTATAACTGTACGTTCCGATTTAGGAGATCACTTTGTCGTTTATTTTTTTCACTAATACCTTTTTTGCTTTTCGCAGAAATTTATTAGTTTTTGGGCCAGATGTCCCATTGAACTGGTCTTTTTCCAAATCATATGGTATATTTGGGTTAATGAAAAACATAGCTTTAATTTGATGCCCTACTTGAGTACATTGTTGCCAATTAAAATTAAATTGATGCCCCATGTAAATTGTTGATAATTCTACTCAAGTACCTTCTGAGCTTTGTAAAAAAACTACTTTTTGGTAACTGTCCGAGAATAAATACATAGTAGTAGCTCATAAAATTGCTCATGACTTGCAGAAGCTAAAATAAAAAGACAACTGAAGTTTTGAAAAAATGTATAGTGATATTTTATATACATGATACTTAAAGATGTCTAAATTCTAAATAGACTTGTTATATTAGCTAAAATGTTTATAAAATATTGAATTTTTTAAAGCTAAGAGGTTGGTTCTTTATTTATTTAATATGTTGGTGTAATTACTTATATTTTTAGTATTATATTATTTTTCTAATAAATGATTGATCATGAACACTTACTAATAATGTTTATGACTGACAAAGAGTTTTTTGGTTTAACCCCTTCAAACAAATATGTCACTATTATTCTCCTCTCTCAAAAGAAGGGATAACGAATAAGACATCTGCAGATACATTCGTATTAGATTTATGTAAATCCCAGCCACGAGTCACACACAGGCACTGTGTCAGGTGTTTGTTATTTAAATTCGAGCATACATTATAAAATGTGAGAGTGTTTGCAGTCACAGCATAGCGTGACACTGTGAGGGTATTAATGTGAGAAATTCCATGTTTGTGATGAATAATGTACATGAAAAATGTGATGTAAAATATTTTAGGATATAATTTAGAATATAATTTTAAAAATAAGTAATGGCTAAATCTTGTATTCCAATATTAGTAATATTTAAAAATAATATTTTGTATAGTAACTTAATTCCAATAAGCCCAATCAGGAACAAACTATGTCCAAAAGCAATGTTACACTTTAAACTTCGATTTAAAAGGTAATACATTAAAAGGTAAGACATAATGCGTGATTATAGGCCTGTTTTAATAGTGAAATATTTAATAACATAAAAGCTAAAAATAGTTATATTTTATTAAAAATTAGCATCTCTCTCTCTCTCTCTCTCTCTCTCTCTCTCTCTCTCTCTCTCTCTCTCTCTCTCTCTCTCTCTCTCTCTCTCTTTCTTTCTCCCTCCCCCCCCCATATCCCTTCTTCTGAAACCTCACCGATCAACGCAAAGTTCAATGACACCGACAATTGAATGCTCAAGTGTCCAAAACAACCTTGAGGACCAAACATACAATACTTGAACCCTCGAGTTCTGCGGCTGAACGGATTGAGTGTGAGTTTACCACACAGTCAAGAGTTATATGCTGTTTTCAGCGTCCTTAGAAACTGCCCATAATAGCTAACAAACAAATCTAGGATTTAAAGCCTGTTTGCAATGCTGGATCACACGATGGAAATTACTAATTTATAATTTGTTTCATGATTTTATTGTAATATAACATATAATAACACTGTTCTTAGGTCCCACTTGTCAATTGATTATGTCTCTGAATATCTATTATTTATGAGTTTCATTCAAAAAACGGAAATATTCCGTATTAAAAATATACAGGGTTGGGAAAAAATCTGGAATTGTATTTTAAATTTTAAAACTTTTGAAATAAATGTAATTAAATTGGCGGGTGGCCGAGCGGTCTAAGGCGTCAGGATTTTGAGCTTGGGTAATGAGATAGGGTGGGTTTGAATCCGGCCTACTAGTAAACTGGAAGATTTATCAGCAGGCCCTACTATTTACCTTCTACTGAACTGGTTCGCCCCCTTACTCTATCTGTTACGTTCCTCACACAAATTTATAGTCTATGGAGAATAGGCAGTTTAGGTTAATAAAAAGATCGGCCTCTTCTTAAAACAAACTTTGTAGTTATGTACATATCCCCATACTTAACATTCAGACATATTTTACTTATTTTTCGCATATGTAGTGGAATATTTTTACCACTATTCCAATCTCAAATTAATAATACCTTGGTAAAAAATGGTTTTATTCTGTTTATGAATCCCAATTACCATGTCCAGAATTAGCATTTAAATACATTTCAATAATGCTGATTGGCAATATAATAGGGGAAATTATATTATTTGCACCTTAATTGTAATAAAGATTGTTTATCTTACCTCACAGTCAGTTGTTTCCTGATTAAGGTTACAAATTACCTAGCAGAATGTGTAAGGGGGTGACTTGGTACCCCTACATAATTAGTTAACCTCTGACAAACACCACGTCACTTACCCGTTAACGAGATTTACGCCCTACTTCTCACGTGTCAACTGGTGTAGGGTGTATAAATTATGTACATCGAAAGCTAATTATGTAGCCGAGTTAACAAATGTATGCTAGTGGCGACTAATTATTATACATGCCGAATATGTCAGCACTAGTTATAAAATATAATATCTTACACAGTTGGTAAAATGTCGGAACACTCATGTCACCAGATGTGATGTTATCAAGGACCTGGGGGAGGGGGTGGTTTGACTTCTCTTTGACGTCAGAACATCGTTGTCAACGATATTTGTATTAATTCTTCTAGACACTTGGTTGCTATCGGCGTGGACACTACCTAGAGAAGTCTGGATGTTGGGTGGTAGTCAAGATTCAATGTTATGTAAGGGAGAGAACTGAGTATCAGACTTACCAATTATATGAAAATCAGACCAATACTACGAGGTTCGGATTCCTCATTAAACTGTAGCTTCTTTAATTGATCTAGCTATTAGGCTATTAATAAATGACCCTCTCTGTGTACAAGTTAACTTAATTAGTAACAAGACTACACAGGTCATCCACAATCATTCTAATCACTCTAGTAATCATTCAACTATATATTAAGCTCAAAGTTGTGTCGACGCCTGAGAAAGACAGTAGCAGTTATTTCATAGTTTAAACTTTACAAAAGTATATTCTGTTGGTATGTACCAGCACGTTCTTGGTTAAAGCTTAATTAAAAATTCCACAACAAGTCTGTGAGAATTAATCAACGAATTCTTTCTGAAATCATTGCAGTTTTAGATAAATGTTTATAAATATTCTTGTTTCTTACCTAGCATACACAATTTAATTAGTAAAGTAGTCAACGTAACACAGCACAAATATATTATAATATGAGAACAAAATTGACAAATATTTCATTCTTTCGTGGATCCCTCGGGTCTGTAGATGGTAAACACGGTTTGCCCTAATCGATCACCATAATATAAGTGCATTTCATAATTATGTTGCAATTAATTTTTGTTTGGTGTATTGTATCTATATCAACACGAATTATAAAACAAACTACAAATCAACTATACAGATCTCTGTAAAAAAAGTGTTTCTGATTATCTCTGGTCTGTATGTATACAGGGTGTCCAGCATCGACTGTCGCATATTTTAGAGGATTGTTTTTTCAGGTTAAAACAAGCAAATAATGTTATATAACATGTACCCTATCTCGATTCGTTTCCTATCTGTGTATCTGTATGTGGTTTTTTTAATAAAAATTTTAATATCTCAAAAATTGTTTGACTTACAATACTGAATTATTATATGAAATGTTACCTTAAAAGATACGTAAAAAGGCTGAATATCTAGAATTATTAGTTTCTAAATGGCGGCTGTCTGAAAATTCGAAAGTGAAATATAAAAAAAACAACAGTTTTTGCCCAACAATGTTAAGACACAATATTTGTAGACTACGTTATCCAAAATTTAAAGATATACCAATTAAAAAGATTGGTTGATAAATATCAGAAAAAACTTATTTTTGTGACTGAAATCATTGTTATCTGAGTACCTAGACTGACTACACTCCTCACACTCACTCGCCCGTACCTTGACGATCACCGTCATAGTGAAGAATAATGAATATTTCTCGCTACTTTTTTTTAATGTTGACCGGCAAAATTTTTAATGTTCTAATGAAAAATTAATGCTATATTTTACGATAGGAATAGCCTTTAAATTTTATCGTATGAAGATAAATTTTATTACATAGCTAAATTGCTTCACAGTAAGATAATTTGTTCTTCAGTGCATGTATGTAATATATTCAACAGGTCACAGAAAAGTACAAATATGTTCAATTAACAGGCGAGGTCTCTGAAGTAATTAGCTTTTACTTTTTTTACTTTTATTACTTTTATTGCTTAATCAAACTAAATAGATGTAGTTTATCAGCTTTGTTTACATTGATTATTTGACTGTTATTAACACATTTATATTGTCAGTTCATATGTTTGAAACAAATATTTAATAGAATTTTTAGTTTTATTATTACTTTTATTTATTTGTATTTATTCATAAGACGCCGATCGTCAAGATATGGGCGAATATGGATTTCGAATGAGTGTGATGAGTGTAGATGAGCGAATGTAGTCATTGTTACAAACTAAGGCCGACTATTCCTTAGAAAGTGTCATTAATTAATAGCCCAATGACAAATGAACAGCCGGCGGTTATCAGCTGATCCTTCTCAAAATGTATTAACTCTGATTGGGATAGAACTGAGAACCTTTAGCACATGAAGCTGGGATTGAACCAACTACGCTACCGACCAATTCAGATATCAATAATGTAATATTGATATCTATTTAATTTCAAGTTGCCCCCCTCCCCTACACAAAAGCCATACCAAGTGACTACCACCCAACATGGACATCCCAGACTTCTCTACCAGTATCCACGTCGATGGCAATCAGTGAGCGGACGTCGTTCCTGTATGAAGACGACTGAGAACAGGACCTATCGCTACAATACCAATAACACTTGCCTCCAAGTAGCTGGGTTACAGCACTACGCCTCTGGCGCTGACTGTATATGTATAAAAAAGTGCAATATAAATTTGAATCTGTAATTGGAAGTTTAATGACTTATTTTATAAAAATCTCATTTAGGTAAAGGAATTTAATTTTCAAAAACAATTATATATTTTAGTGTTTTGATTATTTAAAATTAGTTTAAGTAGTTTTGTGCCTTAAGGCTTATTACACAACCTTCTTTGGAATATATTTATGCACTATTCCACCGTAAAAATTAAAAACTGAAACAAGATTCACATCGGAATCAATAGAAAACAAGTATTTAATTTAATACAGTTTTTAATGTACTCAAGCGCACGAAATCACAATAACAGCGGATCTCGAATTCATTTTTATTAAGAATTCGAAAACAGTGACGAAACCCAAGAGTGAAGACGCCGAAAGTGGCCGCAGAGAAGTCTGGTGCAGCTGCAATGAAAAAAGATACAGAGGTCGCTTATAGCCACAGAAAGCGCCTCCGTGGCAGTTATGTATAGATTACAACTAATGTATACCATTACACATCTGTAGCAAACCTTGACGTTTTGAAGGGAATAAGGGAGGGACTGACAAGGTGCTGGTCCTGCCATCTCAATGGAAACTGGAGAACTAACTACTCGACACACATTCAGCCCACTGTTGGATGCTACCTCTGTTTCTTACTTTTCGCTGGCACGACTTAGTTTTCTTCTGTAATTCATAGAACTAGCCAGTATTTTAAAATTAGATTTTAAATTCGTACAATTTTATTATTATGATAGTTTATAAATATTTTATAAATTAAAATATTTATAGACGTATTTAATTGCACAATATCATTTAAAAAATGTAATGTACATTTCATTGTAATATGCTTAGTCATCTTTGTTAATTTTGACGTAGAATATTGGAATAAAACAAATTGATTTTATATATTTAATTTGTCACTACTAAAATAAAATGTACATTATATTTAATTGTACTAGTGTCAATTTAGTTTGTTTTATTATCTAAGTTTTGAATTTACAATTTATGATAATCGTTAATTTTGATTTTCCTACTTGTTTAAAAATAAATTAAATTTTTCATTACACCATGAAGTTGTCTTTAAAACATTTAGGGAATTTATACACCTTTCTCGACCTCTACGGTTATTGACAAATTATTGACAATTATCTTGAACACATGCAGTCCCTCCAGGCTCGTTGTGCGTCATCAAATTGGTTTCGATACCCTAATTAACCATTACCACTCAACCCTTCAGGGTATGCTAACTAAGTAATATCACCTGTCTATGATTATTTATATTCTTCTTTACATTTTGTCTCTTCATGTTTTTTTTATTATTATTTTTAAAATCAGAAAAAATTATCTGTTTAGAATATCGTATAACATTTAATTTATTTCATATAATGGTTAATTATGTAATAAAACATTTTACGTATAATTAAAAGATAAAGTTGTTAATATATCAATTTATTTACCCAATTTTGTAATATTTTAGAGTTGAAATATCATAGTTTCAGAACAATAACCGAGTATTGAAACTGGTTCCCCTTCATAAGTTATTTTCAAGTATTTTTGACATAAGCAAAGAAAAAGACTGTATTTATGCAGCATCAACTCACCAAACGAAATTTGAAAACTTTCGGAAATCGGTTAGGAATGTTTGCAACATTTTCAAAAGAAATTTCTATTCTGCGTGTACGTTTATTCCGGAAAAGTGGAAAAACTCGCGTTTACAACTTTTAGTGTTTGTTTACATATCTTGTTATTTTAAATAAATTTGTATTGCACATTTTTATTTTGGTGTGTTATTTCACGCTAAACACGAACTTGTCAAGTATTTTAATCTATGACAAATAACAGATCTTGGACCAAATACGTTACCTCTTTATGTAGTCATAAGTCATTGTTATAGTATGAAAATACTTACTGTGGGCATCTATGTAAATTATTTTATCATGAACCTTTAATACACTTAAACACCTATAACAGTTACACGTTTCTTAACTTGGTTTGATTAGACATTTCCAGTTGTAAGTGAAGTATTCCGAAAGTAAATAATAAATAATACGATGGTAAAAATATGAAAAATATTTCCAAAAACTTCCAACTAATAATACTAAAAACTGTCTACTTTAAAATCCTATCCATCTGCTAGCAATGGTATTATATACTACACTAATTTAATTAGTGTCTACTTTAATATTTTGCATACAAAAATTTATATTTTTCATTTCAGAATAATTTTTAAGTTTTGCATACATTATATTGACAGTGATATTGTTAAACTAGTTAGAACTAAAGATTAATAACCTAATGAATTTTTATTTGCTAACATCAAGTACTAAAACTTGTAATAATTAGTCTGCTTAATTAAGACCATTACAAAAGGTAATAAATACTTATTAAAGTGGAAATATATCATCTATTATCTAGCAGAAGTCCATAAAATTAAATAGAAGGACGCTACTACAATTTACATTGCTTTTAACTTTTTCTCCTAATATCATATTTCCACTGAACGTGGATAGTCACTTCCCAAGGGTATCTTTTCCCATTTTCTGCTCATATTTAATTTATCCTAATGTTAACTTGGGAGAGATTTACACCGTCCCCCCCTCGTCTTCAAACACATTATAATGTATTATGTCCAATTATAAAATTTTAAGAAAATATAAAAAAATCAGTGGTCACATATAAATAATCATACCACAGTTAACCAACAGCACTTGTTTCTCTGCGGGGTGGTTCTCTGCGCTTGATTATCTTTCCGTCCGTGGTTCTCTCTAAACTATCACATCAATGTGAATGCTCAGTCTGCTGCCGTTCTCCTACATAAGAAAGTTCTATAATATAGAAAACCCTATAAATCTTCTTTAAGGGATAAAAAGTAGATTATAGACCATATCCAAAATAAAACCGAATCAGCCAAGTTTTTGTGTTTTTTTAATGTTTTTTGTATCAGCTGTTTAAAATAAATTCTCTAATTAAATTGATGTTACTCTTATAAAAATACTTAAAATTTGATAGGATGTTTATTACCCTTAGCAATGGAATTGCGAGAAACCTTTCTTAGAGAGTCTCCTCACTAATTTGAATGTTCACTTTCAAATTTCCTTTTTTTTAAATCTGCTCAGTGGTTCCGGAGTTGTTGTGATGAGTGAGTTAATTTTTTTTTTTTTTTTTTTTTATATTGAAAATATTACTCCTACAGTTTTAGATTTATCGGTATTTTTTTACCTTATCCTTACCTCTCAAAACGAAATCGGTATTTTAATGTAGTCTTGTAATAGTCAATTAGGTAATTGTACTTTAAGATCATGTCAAATAAAATATTTCGTACATAAGTTTCAGAACTTTAATAGAAAATTAATAGTGAAAAAACTTTTTCAAACTTCACAAAATACAATTGTGAAAAGAATTGATAGGCTAAACTGTCACTTACAGGAAAGTTCAAGTGTGGCAGGAACCTAAGTGCTAAGTTCCAATTGAAGTTGCCAACTACATCAACTAAGTAGTTGTTTTGAACAATTACTTAACCTATTCTTAGCTAATTGTAATTTGTTATTAATAATTTATATCATGAAACTAGAACCAACAGAGGATTGATGGTCTAAAGGCTGTCATGTGTTTATATAGCTAACCTTAGTCTTATTCTTTTTTAGATACTGGAACAAAAGTTGTTCAAAATCAAATTCTAACTACTATTAACGTTTATATCAACCATAAATAAATAATATAAATATCAACTCAAGATAAGAATACTGCTTTATAATTTATGAGAATAGAATGCAGAAAATGCTATAAAGGATAAAACATTTCATATAATCCTTTTTTATATTTAGATACTTTCTCGATTATCCCCAAACTTCTCAGAGCCTTTTGATGTAAATGTATAGCACAAATAGGTGGTTTAAAAGTTTTGGATATTTTACGTTAATACTACCACCTGATAAATATTCTATTGCTCTAAAGACTGTTTTCCAACTATTTCTACGTCCACTGTGGTATTCCTTATCCGCTAGGAATCCGATATTACTTGTCCGATCAAACGGTAGGAATCCGATCAAACGGTAAGTTATTTGACCGCTTTCCAACAACTTACACACGGATAGCGCATTCAGCAGTAATCAACCATTGTATTTACCAGTTTGTGATTAACTTTGGTAGCCATCTGACCTAACCTAACTTAACCGTAATTGCGATAAAAAAATAGTGGTAGTGAAGTAACGAAAAAAGTAATGGTAGTGAATTAACGGAAAAGGTCCGAAGTTTTGACTATGAATACAATGTCTTTTTTTACAGCTATTCACACAAATGTACTGTAAATATGGTGTACTTATTTTTTATAATACAATATCAGTCTTGGAGAAGAGTGTAGCATAAGTATAGAAGGCAAGAAGCAGTAAGCTAAAACAATAACGTACGATCAGTTGTATTACTGCCTGGCTCTTAATCGTTGGCAGAGGTCAGCCAAGATTATCCAATAAACTACTAAAGCAATGATTTTGCCTGTGAACAAACTGTCTTTCATTCCAATGTTTATAAAATTCTTATTTCATATAGCTAAATGATGCTCTATACTACTCTTTAATCGTACAAACAATTTCCATACGATAACAAAATGTTATTATATTTCCATACACACTTCAACACTGACCAGAACTATTCAAATTACACTTTGCTATTTGTAATAGCACGACAAAATTATTCAAAGCAGTGGGAACAAATCGTCTCGCCTCTGTTCAAATCCCTTTCTCTGAGCCCAGATGACAGCTCAACATGTCATAACATACGTTCTCAATGTAAAACTTATATACATTTTTACCATGTGAATAAATAACAAAATCATACAAGAAGACTTGTTCCAGTTAGGACAACTTCAGGCTTTTGGAAGCAATATAAAAGCATGACAAAGCAGTTTAAAGCATCCTCTTTCACTAGTTCACAGTTCCTTTACGACTTCAGTAGTAGGAAATAATAATCGACACCCTCTAAGTTGTGTTTCCCACTTCAACTAGCCACACAAGTACGACATGGTTCAAGAACCACTCGACCACCGACACGTGTTCGTCGTTGATGACTTGGTCACACATGCATACATGTAGAGCTTGGTATGGTTTTAATCCAAGCACTTGAAACAGAATTAATATAATTCTAAATGAAGTTATAGTACATAATTCCCGTTTTCCTTACATCCTCGCATCTAAGGTTACAAGATAATCTTGAGAGATTAATCAAGTTAGTCATTAACTATTCATTTAATATCTTTGTTAATAATTGTAATGACAATGAGAGATTATGAGAAAATATATAGTCTACGTTTTGTAAAGAAAGTTAAAATTTGCTAAAATTATAATATTTTTGTTGTTGTTGTTACTTATCATGCCTCGTTCTATACTAAAGAGTAAAAAAATTAATCATACTATAAATCAGTTCTGAAAGAACATTTTTCAAAAATAATACCTGACTTTTTTTACCTGATAATAAATAAATAATAAATAAATAATACCTGACATTGTAGTAAGTGTATGTATATGTATATATTTGGGAAATAAATTTCTTTCTTTCTTTCTTTCTTTCTTTCTTTTTCTAATACCTGATATTCAAAATTAACAGTCCAAGCCAAGAATCTAACCTGCCTTATCACTAACTTAGGTACAAAGTACTGAAGACAGACCACTCAGTCACTCGTTCTCCCAAAGTCAACAAGCACTTTTTTCGCTGTTTATTTGTAAGACCCCGATTGTCAAGATATGGGCGAATATGAGGGGGTGAATGAGTGTGATGAGTGTAGAAGAACGAGTGTATTCATTGTTAATATCTATCGACTGTTTCTCAAAAGATGCTATTAATAATATCCCAATAGCTAGGACAATGGATCTACAGCTTTACGTGGAAGAATCCGAACCACGTAGTATATTGGTCTGACTTTCAGCTAGTTGATTGAGGAAAAGTCCAACACTCAGTTCTTTTCCCCGCACAACATCGAAACCTTGACTACCACCCAACATGGACACCCCAGACTTCTCCAGTATCATCCACGTCGATGGCAACCATTGAGTGGACACTTTGTCCCCAAGTAGCTGGGTTACATCAAGTAGTACAGTAACAAGTACCTAAGTGCTTCACTGTGTGCAGCAGGACTAGAAATCCATAGATGGTAACCATCCTGTGGACCCTGTACCACTCATTAAAGACCCCTAGTGTATTCAAGTACCTGTGATGGTCATTCATTAGTGTCACAGGCTGTTAGTGATCAATCTTACACTGACAACAGCTAATTAGTGTAAGATACGGAGCAGGTTAAACAAGTAAATAGCTTTAATTAATTAATTAAGTAAATTAATTTAAAACGTGTATGAAACTAAAGGAGCGTAGCTTCGAAAGATTTCTTTTTTTCGCCTGATTTAATGTATAAAACTAGGGGACACCCCTGCACGCTTCACGTGCCGAACCCCATCACTCGCTGCGCTCGTGACACCTCGGTCTTCGGCCTAGGCATGTGACTGTTGACACCGAATAATGGTTAAACTATATTACGTAAAACCATAATATGCTAATTTACTTCTTGCAGCCCAGTTACTACAACGTATTTACAGTTGAAATATAAACAGTCAACGTTATTACTATCATTGAGAAAGATTTATAACCTTCTCAATATTATAAACATCATTATTTACAGTCTAACAGCTATGTTTACTCGTAATTTCGTTAAAAAAATATACAGAAAAAGTTTGATTAGTTTTAAATTATTTATGCATCAATGGTATAAATGTCAAACATACAACATAAACGTGTTTATTGATTTACAAAACAGATGTTATTAATTTACTAAAATCAACCCAAAGTAATCCTTATGGTTCAATAGTTTAGGAGCCTTTTCTACCACTTAGCCAAATTTTATTAAGATGGCAATACTTTAGTTTTTCTATTTAGCATACAACAAACATTTTTACCAAAGGTCAGGTCTGTAGTATTACCGGAAATGGCAGAATGACTGTCAGCGCTGAAATTATGTGTAACCGAGTTTAAAGGTTGTTTTCTAAGAAACTGAGAGGCCTATGAAAACTGGTCATGTTATTGCTTTTCTTGTTTAACTGTGCGTTATGACATACTAATTTCAAATTTGTATTATAAGTTTTAATTGTTGTCTCTTCATTGGAACAAAAAAAGTACATGAATTTCAATTAGTTTTCACTATACATCAAATTTACAGCGTTAGTGTTCAAAAATCCCGTTCATATAGTGGATTTATATTTTAATTTTTGGTTGATAGGAATGTATCTCATAAGTTTTATGAATTTTAGAATTTTATGTTTTCAAGAAAAAAAAGTTCTCACCAATTACCTGAAACATTGTTTGTTTTATTGGCTTCTAGAGGCCGTAAAATGAATTATTTGGTCTTGTTGTAATCCTTATTATACATAAAGTTACGATAAATAATTTTCTTATGTGTAAATAAATGCAGTTATTTTATATTAATTTAAATCACTATTAAGTTATTTAAAATGTATTTAATCCACTACATGAACGGGATTTTTAGTACTAGTGGTGTAAATTTGATGTACAGTGAAAACTAATTAAAATTCCTATACTTTTTTGTTCCAACGAAGATAAAAGTTATTAAATCTTATAGTAAAATTTGAGATTCGTATTTCATAACGCACAATTAAACAAGGAAAACAAAGGTATGATTATAAGGCCTCTCAGTTTATTATAAGGCCTCTCAGTTTATTATAAGGCCTCTCAGTTTATTATAAAACAACCTTCAAACTCGGATGTACATAATTTCTGCGCCGACAGTAGTAATGAGTGAGTGAGGGCTTTCTCTTTTATATTTAGAGATTCACAACAATTAAATTTTCGAAGATAGATTTATTATTGTGTTTAATCTAAATAGAACGATGAAATTCGTATGTTCGTACAGATTTAAACTTTTCAGTTGAATATGGAATCAGAAAATGTTATATGATTTAAACAAAACTTCAATAAAGATAAAGTTAGATGGGTCATTTTGATATTTCCTTTGTGGTACTTAACTCACTGACCTAGTCCAGTACTTGTAGCCAATGGCTAGGTACACTTTGTTCGTTCTATTACCTCGCTAGGGGCTGGTACAAGACTTGATTACTTCAGTGAGTTTCTGCACATTTACCCCATTTTCCTTCATCTTAATTAGCCAACACTGACGAAACACAGTTATTTCCATAGATAAATATAGATAAAATCTTTTTTTTTAATTGTAAACCTCTAATTTTATAAAAGTCTCTTCTAATGTATATCAGAGCTTTTTTAACCAATTCTCATGACAACGTGTTAACCTACGTATCAGTGGCAATTAAAAACGGACGATCGTCGCACAACAAAAATGTATTACAGTATAAATACAAGAAGGTCAGGTTAAGTTGAAGAAGGTCAGGTTAAGTGGAAGAAGGGACTTTCTAGTCCCAACTTCGCCTGGTTAAATAAAGACGTATTTCATTTAATTTTCATTTCATTTCAAGGAAAAAATGTTAATGTCGTCGGTTTTATATAAACACGTTACCTTTTTCAGACAACTAAAGTATAGACAAAAGAATTATTAAAATAATGGAATATTACGTTAAATTGTATTCTGATATCAAATTTTAAAAATACTTATCAACCTTTAATTACTTTTAAAGTATTACTTTAAAAGAAATAATTACATATTGAATACGGTAATGTTTCAACTATCCGATATTTTTATTCATCTGTAATTACAAAGTCATATAATTCAACGGTGTTGAAGGAAAGATACTTTCTATTAAGAAAAACACACATTCGTTTACTTAAAGTGTTAAAATAAAAAACGATGAACAAATGTTCAAGGTAATTATAACAGCAATTAAAATGGAGAGAGGAGATAAACTTGTGGAATTATATAGAATCAACAAACTTAGCATAGCAAATATGGTTTTCAACAATCATTCAAGTCGTTAGTAGCCTTGACAGGAGGTTTCCGACGTTAACGCAAGATAGCGGCGTCAAACAAATCGAGCGTGGCTGTTCCTTGGATGGGTGACCAGTGAACAGGAATCCTTTGTGTAATATGAGTTTAAAGTTTAAAATGACGTCTCATTCACAACTGTTTGTCTATAAATAACGAAAAAAATATGGATTCGCAAATAACGTCGTTCTTATGGGATTAAAATGAACGAGCCTCTGCAAACTCTTTAAGATTTATTGTGTTCACCTGTTACACACTAGCGTGGGAGTCCAAATACCTTTTCCCCAGACTAGCTACCACTTTCTTCTCTGAAAGTTCCTAGTATAGACTGTTAGTATAGATACACCGTACAGTGGTTTTGGCCCACCCGCCCGCCCCCGCCCATACACGTACAGTGTTGTTGGCCCATCCGCCCGCCCATACACGTACAGTGGTGTTGGCCCACCCGCCCGCCCATACAAGTACAGTGGTGTTGACCTACCCGCCCACCCATACACATACCCAAAAATGTGGTACTGACTGGTGGTATTCAAGGTGACTGAATCCTTGCACGCAACCCACCCAGTCACTGATGACTTCACCTTTAAACAATGGTCCCCGAATAAGTGTCAGAGAGAGAGAGGAGGGGATTCTTAGTCCTAGCTTCTCCTGGTAAATTAAGACATTATTTAACGTTAAGTATGTATAAAAAAAGCCTAGTTACATGAATATATACAAAATTATTTATTTTAGAGTTACTAAGCAAGAACTATGAACTATTAACTAAAACTTGTAATAATTAATTGTAACTATGAAATATTAACTAAAACTTACAAGAATTGAAAAGAAGGTATAGTCTTTTGTCATTAAATAAACTTTATACTATCAACATACAGCAATACAAATACTTGTGTAAATCATTTAAACAAATCACTGTAATTATTTATTTGCGTCTAGATCTATTTCTCTCATCTTTAGAAGGTAGAGCACAACACTAGTCAAAGATTAATTTTAGTTCGACAAATTAAAATATGTAAAACTAGTAACTTCATAGCCACCTCGGAGAAAGCTGATTGTTATTGATAGTTTTCTAAGGTGCTTTTGCTTTGTATAAACTAATGCTTTTGTCAAATCATGGTATTATAGATAAAGCTAAGATAATAATAATTACCAACATTATAATATTCACTATCACTACTTTGGTTTGGTTATGTTAGGTTTGTTTACGTTTTGTTTGGTTTGGTCAGGTTATATTAGGTTTGTTTAGGTTGTGTTATGTTTGGTTATGTTAGGTTTGTTTGGTTTGGTTAAGTTATTTTTGGTTTGGTCAGGTTATATTAGGTTTGTTTAGGTTGTGTTATGTTTGGTTATGTTAGGTTTGTTTACGTTTTGTTTGGTTTGGTTAAGTTATGTTAGGTTTGGTTAAGTTATGTTTGGTTTGGTCAGGTTATATTAGGTTTGTTTAGGTTGTGTTATGTTTGGTTATGTTAGGTTTGTTTACGTTTTGTTTGGTTTGGTTAAGTTATGTTAGGTTTGGTTAAGTTATGTTTGGTTTGGTCAGGTTATATTAGGTTTGTTTAGGTTGTGTTATGTTTGGTTATGTTAGGTTTGTTTGGTTTGGTTAAGTTATGTTTGGTTTGGTTAAGTTATGTTAGGTTTGTTTACGTTTTGTTTGGTTTGGTTAAGTTATGTTAGGTTTGGTTAAGTTATGTTAGGTTTGGTTAAGTTATGTTTGGTTTGGTTAAGTTATGTTAGGTTTGGTCAGGTTATATTAGGTTTGTTTAGGTTGTGTCATGTTTGGTTATGTTAGGTTTATTTACGTTTTGTTTGGTTTGGTTAAGTTATGTTTGGTTTGGTCAGGTTATATTAGGTTTGTTTAGGTTGTGTTATGTTTGGTTATGTTATCTTTGGTTAGGTTATGTTAAGTTTAGCTATTTTATGTTAGGTTTGGTTTGGTTATGTTATGTTAATCTAAGTTATGGTTATGGTAGTGAATTAACAGGAAAGATCCAATTAATTGTTTGAGGTTATTTTTAAGTGAAGTTCTAAATCAATACAAATATAATTCCCCTTATCAGGTTAGCAAAGAGGTTACTTTAGAATGCAAACAACGTATATTGTAACAGAAACCAGAGAGCAAAGAAGCGCTCTTATTGGCCTTAAGGTTTGTGATTGAGGATGGATTGCTTTTGAAGTCACCAATCAGGTGTTCGATTTCTTAGCACACGTTTTCTCTTGACTTTGCCTGTTTGATGGCCGTATTGGATATGATTGAATGATTCCATCAACATTTCTTTCAACAAATCTAATCAATGTAATACATTGTCAACGTCTTTAAATTTTAACGTTGTTTATTTTATCTCTGTGATTTGAAAGAAAACTATCTTTTTATTAAATAGTTAGGTTCTATTTCCTTAAAATAATAGAATCAGAGTAACTATAATGTTTATTAAGAATCGCTGTTTCAAGCTTTATTTTATAGATGAGATATCTCTAATTTGATGGAAAAAGTGTAATTATACAATATGTCCCTTTTTTTTTGTTAAGGTTTTTCTCTATGAATTACAAAAAAATGTATCAAAATCCCTAATTATAAACCAATATATTTCGTTGTTTGATTGTTGTCACGTATTCACAAAAGCGAATATAAACTATTAAATCAAATTCGTTGAATCTTACAAGACCTATGGTTATAATATTAGAACTGGAGAATTACCAAATTTGTATAAAATTCCTCAGGCTGTTCCGTTTTACAAATGGGGTACAAGATATAAAGAACAATATTCTCTGCCAATATATTCAATAATAAATGTGGATAAAATCCCAGAGATGAGTCAATGTTCTACTGATTAAATATGTAAAAATTGTTCAATTATGCTTGTGTGTCATCTTTTCATTAGGAAAACGTATGAAATGCCTTTTCAACATTTCACATTAAGCTGCAAAATTAACGGTTATAAAGTATTATTTTAGCTTTCTTGACATTTCAAAAGCTTTTCATTCCATCCATATGATAATTTGATCAAGAAAAATATAGTGACTTAGAAATAAAACCATTTATCCAAAATTATTTAATTATTTTACAAACAAACAGTATACAAAGTAACTGAGGTAAGGCCAGTATGGACTAAAGTGTAGTTCAAGGCAACATTCTAGGCCTTATTTTAAACGTTATCATCAACAATTCAAAGAAGTGACCTATAACATTATCACTCCGAATCATCAACCTATCATTACACTATTTTTCTTTCCATTTAATGTGAATTTAGTTTGTAAATAAAATATATTTAGGAGTAAAATTGTATGACTAATAATTTATATGCAATAATATTCATCCAAACATAAGCATTAAAACAATACAGCAGCCAATTTATACATTACAACGTTAATGCTACGTACAACTCCATATACAGGGTGTCCCGTAAGTACTAACCAAAATTTCACGAGGTTATACTATAGGTAAAAACAAACTATTCTCATCATATAATGTATAGTCCCATCTTGCTTAGTTTTCTGTCTCTCTGTCTGTATATGTTTTTTAGAAAATAATTTATATCTTCAAAATGGTTTGAGATATCAAGTTGTATATTTACATACCTCATTACTGTACATCTAAAATAAAAGTTTCAAAATTATATCATTTACATAAACAAAATGGCGGCCATTTAAAATTTTCAAAGCCTAATAACTTTAAAAGAGTGATGTTATAGAAAAATAACAAGACACATATAAAATAGCTCCTTTTAATAGAAGAATTTTGGTACCAGGTTTATTTTTCTACAGTAAGTTGTTACAGAAATAAGTAAGATTTCTGTAACAACTTATGTAGAAAAATAAAACTGGTACCAAAATTCTTGTATTAAAAGGAGCTATTTTATATGAGTCTTGTCATTTTTCTATAACATCACTCGTTTTAAAGTTATTAGGCTTTGAAAACTTTAAATGGCCGCCATTTTGTTCATGTTTATGGTATCATTTTTAAACTTTTATTTTGAATGTACACTAATAAGGTAAGTAAATGTACAAAGTTTCAACTTGATATCTCAAACCATTTTGAAGATATAAACTGTTTTCTAAAAAACACATATAGACAGATGGACAGAAAACTAAGCAAGATGGTACTATACATTATATGATGAAAATAGTTTGTTTTGACCTATAGTATAACCTCGTGAAATTTTGGTTAGTACTTACGGGACACCCTCTATATATCAGATGTACGACTTCAGTTTCAAAACTTAATGGAAATGTTAGAGTTAATAAAGTTAAGTTCATATTATTTTAAGGAATTAGGACTAAAACAAAAATATAATGTCTTCTGATACCAACACATTTATAAATGTTATTAAGGAAATTTTAATTAAGTGGAATAATAAGTGTCCATGCCGTTTATTTATTTATTTATTATGGCTTATTTATATATATGCTGTCCACTCAATGGTTGTCATTGACGTGGATAGTACTAGAAAAGTCTGGGGTGTCCGTGTTGGGTAGTAGTCAGTGTCCGGATGTTGTGTTGGGAAGACAACCGAGTAATAGGCTTGTCATTTAACTAAAAATCAGACCAATACTACGTGGTTTGTATTCCATGTAAAGCTCTAGGACCTTTAGTTGCCCTGGCTGTTAGACCATTAATAAATGGTCCCTCTGAGCTACTTAAAACTCAGTAACAAGACTACACATATCGTCCATTCTCATCCTAAACTCAAGTAGTTATTCATATTTGGCTTAAAATAACACAAACTGAATTGCACCTCAGATCCGAGCAGTAATAATAATATATTTAGTAAACAATTTTATCAGAAAAGTTTGTATATTTTTTAGTATTTCTATACTAGTATAACCGTGTGTCTAAAATGTTACATTCCCAAACCCAAACATACACTAATTCTAACAACTAATAAGGTCAATATTAATTTCATGAAATTAAACAAACTTAAGATAATTCTACTGAACTTCCAATAAGGTAATTGTGAACAAGAGTTCCAACTCTATTATATTTTGACACTGTTTTTTTAAAAACAATAGAGTAACAAATTCAAACTTGTCATTGACATTGTTGACTTAGTTTTCAAATAGCGTCTTCATTATTTTATTTGTGTTTTCAACACAAATATTGTTGGAAGTGTGTCAAACCTAATAAAAATTACAACAATAAGTTTAATGTCTTTTAAGTTTTTGAACTCCTTTTTGAGTATATTTGTTTTCTTATTTTCTACAATAATATTCTAAAACATTTGCGATATTAAAGAATTATTTATGTTATTCAATACTTTGTCGTATCAGAAAGCTACAATACTTCAGAAAAAGTGAAGGCCACTTACCTTCAAAATCATGTGTTATTGAAACTATCGTATACAACCTTATCTGTGTTTTGTTTGTTTTAATTTCCAAAAACCAATAAACCTACTTGACAGTGCTCTTTTTGTTTTATTGATAAGTATTAAAAATAAATAAATGTTAATCAAGCAACATCGTTTTAAATTTAATTAAATATATTTTCAGTGAGAGCCAGTGGACGAGAAGTTATCAGATGTTCCTTGAAAAATATAAAGAGAACAGTAACTTAACAAAAATCATGTTTTATTGTTTGAATTTTAACTGAAGATGTCAGTTTTTTAATTTAAATTCTCAACTTTGTTTAATATTTTCATTTAGCCTCTTTGCTATTTCGTGTTTAATTTAACTGGGTAAATTTGGTTTTTTAAAAATATAAACAAGTAAATAACTAAAATCATTTATGCAATAAATGACGAATAATACAGATGAAATATTAACTAACTACTTAACTACATGAAGACTTCGTAAAAATGCATTAATGTATCAAGTAATAAAAGGAAGTGGTCTGGTATGTAATGCGGGACATTGTTTGTACAAACACAATGCAGTTTCGTAGATAGTTGGTTTTAGAAGTACTTGATTATTGCCTGAAATACTCGTAAAGCCAATAGTAATAGTTAGTTTGAGAAGTAAATAACTTGTATATCTATATAAGATTAATGTTAAATGTAAAATATAGGAAAAGCTATATCCAAACATTATTTTTTAAAGAGTAAAACTATTGCAGGTAAGTTTTATATTGATAGGTAACTGGCAATAAACTAAAATAAGCTCATATTTATGTCAGCTAATATGTACGCATGACGTATGGTAGCACAGCTATGGTGGCGCAGTGCTGTAATCCAGCTACTTGCAGACAAAGTGTGATGGTAGTTTACTCGATACTCTTAATACTGATACGGCACCCAATCAATGGTTACCATCGATGTGGATACTATTAGAGAAGTCTGGAGTATCCTTGTTGGTGGTAGTCGGTGTCCAGATGATGTGTCGGAAAGAAAACTGAGTATCTGGCTTGTTAGTTAGCTGGAAATTATACCAATACAAAGTGGTTCAGATTCCACGTAAAGCTGTAGGCCCCTTAGTTGCTCTGCTATTGTGTTATTAACGAATAGCCCTTTCTGGTCGTAAGTTGAACTCAGCTAGTAACGAGACTACATATGCCATCTACACGCATCGTACAATTATGTAATCATTCATATTCGCTTTAAAAAAAAACGCATAAAGTATATCAGCGTCTCATATCTGAGGAAAATGAGAGAGTCGCTGTGGGCATAAACTTTCCACCATTTATATAACAAAATAAACTTTGTAATATATTAAATAACGTTTCAATTACGCCAATTAACTCTTAAATTTGTATTTACATTAAATTTGTAATTACATTACTGAAGACAGTATGAACATAATGGTTTTATTACAACGTAATGGATGTTCAAAGTGGTTTTCCATTAGATCCACTCGTATTTCAACAATAAGTGTTTGGTTAGATCTTAGACTCGTGAATCCTGCTCCCAGTAACGTGTTTGAGGTAGAACGTAAATACCATTATTCAATATGGCACCATTGTTTGTTCGAAAAGAGAATATTTAAAGAGTGGGACTATAAGTGAGGCTAAATCTGTAATCCAGAGATTTTAGTTAGTGGATTCTGTTTCTTTTTAATTGATTTATTCAGAAATAAATCAAAGTTTAGGGAGAGCCAGTGGCCGAGTGGTCTATTGTAAGATGTGAGGACTGTACATGAGTTAATAATAGCAGATTTGATTCTAGTACTGTATTAACTGTTAGTTTTTGTCAGTAATATTCACCTTGTACTGTGCTGTTTATCCCTCTTATTTTTTCTGATATGTTCCCATGTACCCATACATAGGTATCGGTATATGTACATATACCGATACCTATGTATGGGTACATGGGTAAAGTAAGGTTGAAGAGAAGATCGGCCTATTTTTTTATTTTTTTTATATATATATATATATAAGGAAAATAAACATTTGTATACCCCAAAAGGGGCAGTAGTTCAAAGAAATAAAATCTGGTGTGGCCCACCATTATAGTATTAACCTGATTCTCATTACCATACGTCATATTTTATAAATATACATAACGAAAATACAACAAGAAATAATAGTAAAACTACCGAGAACAACGGAAAAACAATGGAAAACAGGCTTACACGACATTGAAATGTGTATGGCTGTTCAGCTATCTGTACTACTCATGGGTGGGGCGCGGCCAAAGTAGCCGGCTAGTTTCCACTTACATCGAGCCGCTTGACTCAGCGTTCCATGTTTATATTTCTATGCTATAAATAGCATAGAAATATAATTAATTAATTTCATCTCAAGAAGGATTTAATACTAGCACTTGGCTGATCAGAGCACACCAGTCACAAATATAGATGACTGAGTTGTCATATCCCCAACCCTGAAGCTGGGATTGAACCAACTACGCTACCGACCTCTTACTGCAGGTCTTTGAAAGAGTATCGGTCCAAAATTAATTATTTTTGTATAAAAAGGAATACATACGATTACAAGTAATTATTCCTTATTTTTAAATTTTGTCTTGGTGCATATGTTGAGGTTTCCTTTTATATATATATATATATATTTGAAAAACATAATCATCAAATGTAACATTTCGTGGAGTACTGTTTTTCAGAGTGCACTTTTAAGAAATACTTTATTCCGAGGCTAAGTTGTAAAGAGAACTGTCTCCTCATCTGCTATGCCTCAAAGGCACAAGTTAAGAGAAAGCTGGGCTTAAGTTGATTTGGAATTCTCTGTGCTGAGGTGACTTGACTCTCCAATCACGTCTAACTGTTATCGATAGGCGTTACAATTTAATATTTTATTGCAAAGTTTTTATGTCCTGTTTTAACTGTATTCATTTAAGACACACTGGAAAATTGCGTAATTAGAATAGATAAATAAGCTACTTTTTCCATAAGTATTCTGATAATTTCTCTAAAACAAATAAATATTAGTTTTTATTTGACTAATAATGTGATGTTTACGTTTAACCAGCAAATTTTGTAAAATCATTTACTTTTAGGAATGTTCAGCCAAAGATTATCTATAAAATCAAATTTAAAAATAATAGCTGACGATTAATTTATAAAATCGCTAGTAACTGCACTGTTTTCTCTTATTTTTTAAAATTTTTTAACTATTTTTGCAACTCATATTATAGGTTATATGAGTAAAATATCTACATGGATAAACCTTTTCGAAACTCCATATTATAGATATTTTGAATAATGTTGTTTTATTTGGTTTTCGTTTTGAAAATAAAATGCTTTTTAAAGAAAATTATGGTATTTTGAAGCCTGTACCAAACCTTGCCATGGCAAATCACCAACTTGAACAAATTAAAATCGATCAAATATTTTAAATTAAATAAGTTTGGCATATGCTACAAAAATATTAGGTTTAGCTATAATGAGACAATTGGCAAACTTCATATCAGTACTAGTGTAGCTACCCACTAAATGGAATACAATGAACAGCATCATTTATGCATTAAATTATCCTGATACATGGTTATAATAAGTCTTCATATGTGACTAAGCATATTTCCTGCAGTAATTGCTCAGATAACAATCATAAAATCACATAATCATGATTTACCACCAGTAAGCAAGCATTAACGCATTCCTAAGGGAAGGTCAGAGCCGCCTACACTGTTCTGGCCTTCTCCCTCCCTATTGTACCCTAGGGGTGCGAACAATCAAGAACGATAAGTAGTAAGATGTAATTGCTTATAACGTTATGTCTGCCCGAATAAAGTCACAAATCACACCCGCGTTATTAACAACCAATCCTCGTTACTGAATTCCAAAGGGGTGTGTAGTACATCCAACTTATCCCTAATTCCCTAACTATTAAGCAATTTAAATAATATTGTCAGTCTAATTAACGTCAGTTCGGATCGTTTCCGATAACTCACTACCACTTGATAACTATTATTTTGCTCTAAAAAATGTTCCCCAAACATTTTTACAACCACTGTGTTATTCTTTATCAGCTAGGAAACCGATATCGCTGGCCTTATCGTTTTAAAGAACTTACACACGGAGACCGCATTCGGTGGTAAGTCAATCATTGGATTTATCAGTTTGTGATCAACTTTTGTAGCCACATAACCTAACCGTAATTGCGATAAAAAAGTAGTGGTGGTGAATAAACGGAAAATATACGTCAATTGAATTAATTATCTAACATTGTAACATTTATGCTGTATATTAAAACAGTGAATTGTTTAAGGAACTTACCAATAATTATGAAATTATTTTACAATTACCTTAATTCTTAGTGCATCAGATACTGAGTTACAGCATGTCTCTAAAATAAGGGTGCTCAATTTTGTAATCCAGCTACACCACTATTTCTGTATTGAGGTTGTTCATACATTCACCATACTTCCATAATAACTATAACTGTTAACTATAACATTTATTCATGTTAATTTATTTATTCATTTAACATATAATGTAAAAAACTCTTGGCTTCACCAATTTGCATTATGTTCATTTGCAGTAAAGTTCTTTTGTAGAAAAATTACAAATTATTTCAATGTACAAATATAATACATGACATTTTTGTTAGGAATCCTATAAAGAAAGACGTGTACGTTTAAACACTATTTTCGTATAAATATTTATTAAACTTGTTATCAGATATACCAATAAAGTACATGTATAATATTTAGGATGCATCTGCACTCAGACTCAGGTCATCATGAAAGGGTAAAATTAAGACAGTTTTAATCGTAATATATTTTAGTACAAAATAGGCTGGTCCAAAATTCACTTAAATTATGTTACATATCAAACATAATTATGTACGGTTCTTAAAATTTGCTAAATTCTAATTGTTTGAGTAACTTTCTAAAATGCTGTTTTTGAGATTTTATTTCTTAAATATTTATCATCTCTGATTCTAGAAAACGTCCACAAATAAAAAAGATATTTTCAATTTAACTATCTAAAAGTTATTAATACTTACGTCTAGTCCAAAATTTAGCTGAGAAGATTGTAAATAGACAACCTATACTGCGTGTTGTAAATATATGAGCATTTAATAATCTATTTATTGCGTAAATAACATAAAATATGTAGTGCGTCAATTAAAATGATGCCTTAAGGGAGGGCTGAGATCAGAAATTATGGTGACTTTTTGCAATACGATGGTTTTTTTTCTAATCACCTAGTACTTACGTACTTTCTGCTCTTAAAGGAAAACAACTAACAAATGAAAAATTCCTGCGAGGAACCCAGTAACCTTGTTATATTGCCAAAGGTTCGTTTACTTAGAAAGGCTCACTTCATCTTGTTAAACCCCTGTTTACTCTGGGCTTAACAAAGTTATATCTCTTCAAAATATACATTTCTATGTATTTAGTTAATAATAACAAAAACTAACGTAATTACTAATATAAATTGAATAAAATAACATGTATTATGATTCTTAATTTGAAAAAGCCATTCTTGTATTCTAGTAAATATTATTTTAACGTAATTTATTTCACAACATGCCATAATAGACGTATTTTAAAGCATCTTTTTATGATGGTATTAATATATAATTACAAAGCCTTAAATACCCGTCTAGCTTTTAAAACTTGCTTCGATTTTAATTAAATTTGGAGTAAAGTCAGCTTTTAAATTATAGAGAACCAATAAGAAAGGATTTGTCAAGGGGTAGAAAACCCCTACAACGCTTCATTTTTTCCATAAGTGTAACACTAGCACTTATTTAATTATTCATTTAATTTATTAACAACTGATATAAACATGTCAGAAAAGCTTGTCTAATTTTTTTTTTTTAGTGGAATGTTAAAAATAATTTCTACTAACTACGACGTGATTGCGTTGCTTTGCACCCCCTTAAAGTTGACTTATAGGGTTTTATAGACTATGTTACCTAGGATAAAGGAGCAACTTTTATATTGATTTGATGGTTTAGAGAGAACCACAGAGGGAAGAGTAAGTAAGCGTTGAGAAGCGCTCGTAGCGAAGCGCTGTTGTCTTAGATAGAACACGTATCCAAAATGTAATTTTTCTTTTTATTTCCTCAGGGAACACATATATTTTACTGTCTATCAATACTCCAAAGTTAAATTTACTTACAGCGATAGCAAAAAAGTAAATATCTGACAATATTTACTTTTAGAGTTATTTAAACTACTTTGCTTAAAATATTATTTCGCAAGTGTCATTTCGTTTTGGGCTTGTTGTGAATGATTAATGGAAGTGTAACTGTCATACATCTTCAATACATTTAGTAGTAATGATATATTACATTACAGTGGCAACTGCATCATTACAAAGGCGTGGGACACGATTAATGACGTCATTTATGTACGAGATTTCCTGTCATTACAAGGCCTAATACATTTTTAGTGACAATACTTTTACGTTATGTTTTATTTAGTAAACGTAATTTGAGTATAATACATTGAATTTTTATAAAATTAGTAACATTTATGTAAAGTAATATGTGTGTGACTTCTTTTAAAACTACCAATGGGATTTTATTTTGTTCTGGAGAATGGGAAAAACTGGAGCGAATGTCTGTGCTGTTCAGAGCATTCTCTCTGTAAAATTAAGTCAAACAATGCCTATTCAATTCAGTCCAAATATAAAGTCTATGTAAAGTTTAATACTATTGTTAGACATTCATGTGTACTAAGGCTTATTAACTTTACCCAAGCAAATTGAATCCTTATTGTTTGTACTAACTCTGTATGTCTCTTAATTGGATCTGAATAGGTTCGTTAGTTTTAATTTTAAAATAAACTAAATTTGTATTAGTATTTTAATATTATATAGACTAGGTATCCTTAAACTGACTCTCCAGTATATTAAATATTGATGAGAATCTATTGAATATTTGTTTATTATATAACTAAGATCCACTATTTAATATAACTTTAATATCATAATAATATTTAAAACGTTATTTTCATAGTACCATATGCTATAATCAATCATTATTCAATTATTGATAAAAGTAGTAAAAAACAATTTATCAAATATCAATGCAATGTTCTTTCCAGTTTCATGATCAGCATTCCCACACAGATGTATAAATATATGGGTCATCACATATTTAAAATTACATTACGAGTTACAAGTTTACCACAGAATTACATCAATTATGTAAATTTCGTGTGACGATAAACAATTTTAGTTCATCAATAACGGTTTATTCAGAGGAATTTTAACCTTAGCAATTTTTATGCCGGGATTAATTTTTAATTAACTATGGATTAGTACATTTTTTGCTAATTTTTCACAAAACGGGTTTTCGGAAGTGAACACAACAAGGAAGTGTTGAATAGTAACAATATGTACAACCTTAATTTAGCAAATTAACTCAATTGTCATTAAATAAAAGTCAATTATCATCGACGTTATTAAGTTAGTGTATAGTGTAAAATTAATTTGTTGTTTCCTAATTACTAAAAAAACTTTATTTTAGTTTAATTAATGCATTCCAGCTTCATATTAAAATCTATTATTACATCTCCTAAAACAAGCTTTTCTTCTTTTTCCTGAAACTTAAAAATGATGTTGGCTTAGTGAATAAGGCTTCAGACTGCGAAGGGCAAGATCTAAAGTTCGAATTCCCACTGAGGCAACGGTCGGTACTTCATTGGTTTAGTAAAGTTCACACACTTACTCAACTGGCGAGTAAATAAAAAACGTACATATTTCTTCCGAAGAGTATAGTTTTATATAAAAATTATTAGTCTATATATGACGACACGTTTATTTAATTTTTAATAAGCTTTTATGTAAAAGAGAATATTATAGGAGCAATAGATTTTTAAAACGATTAACAATGTTTCATTCTGGACAGCTTTTGAAAATGGAAGCCATTTGTAATAATTTAGATTCATTTTAGTCGCAGGAGAAGTTTTTATTAAAAGTTTCCGTTTATTTTCCATTCACGGTACAAAAAGCCACCCCTAAGTAATAATCGAGTTTCTTACCCACCTTGGTAATTCTGAGACAACTGTGGCGCTTCCTTTTTTTACGATAACATTAAAGTTCTTTTAAAGTAATTTATAGTTAGTGAGAAATATAATAATTAATACTAAATTGAATTATAATAATGTTAATATTATTTATTTATTAATCAATATATTGTATTATTATAATAATAAAATAATAATTAATATGTATAGGGGCCTATTATTAGTTTAATATAATACAAAAACGATTTACTCACTCCGCGGCACCTCTGAAAATATGTTGATGAAATTAGAAGGAAGTTAGTTTTTGAAATCAATTGGTGTTAATTTAATTTAGTAATTATTTCAAAAAACTTATACAAAAAAATATAAACATGACATACAAGTTTGCCTGATTTGGTTTTCATTGTGTAATCTAGGATAATTTCTACTAAATCTGATATGATTGCAATACTGTTTATCCCCCAAAAGAAAATTTATAGGGTTTTCCATTTTAAAAAAACTGTTCTACGTTCCATATTAAAAAAAAAGCTATCTATGTTCCATATCCATACTGTTTTTTACGCTATCTATGTTCCATATTAAAAAAAGCAGTAGGCTGTGGTTTTATGTTGATGAAGTGGTTTAGAGAATACAATAGAGAATAGTAAGCAAGTGTAGAGAACTTGAGAAAAAAAAAGTGAAGCAAGAGCTGTACAACAAGTAATTAAGACACTTTTAAGTATACCTTCAAACCCTTTTTATCAATCTGAAATACATTATAAATTGGTCGGTAGCGTAGTTGGTTCAATCCCAGCTAGTTCGTTCCCAATCAGAGTCAATACATTTTGAGAAGGATCAGCTGATAACCACCGGCTGTTCATTTGTCATTGGGCTATTAATTAATGACACTTTCTAAGGAATAGTCGGCCTTAGTTTGTAACAATGACTACATTCGCTCATCTACACTCATCATACTCATTCGAAATCCATATTCGCCCATATCTTGACGATCGGCGTCTAATGAATAAATAAATAAAAATAAATAAATAAATATGTGTAACAAAAATAGCTGTGTTGGTTAGTTAAAATTACATTGTGAGATTAGGTAGTTATTTTAATTCAATTATATAATTTGGCCACCAGTGCTACTATAGTCTAATTATAGTGTTTACATTGGATATTAAATACATAGTCTTACAACTCGTGTTTATGGAAAATTGTCAATTCCATTACAGTTTTAGAATATTCTAGGGGTTAAGTGCATTATATAATTCTAACAACGCTTCCCTCGAACAATACTTGTGGTAGAATTTCCAATTGTGAGTCCTCATAAACTAATCATCGATGCTGTTCAATTTGTAGTAATCGATTTGCGAATTAGTACGTTTCGCAAACAATCCCTTTTAATAAGATTATATAGTTTTCGAATTACTATTGATAAGATTTACAACAGATTGAGTTGGTAACTGGCTCCTGATTTCGATTTAATTGAAATATAATAATTATTTCTTGGAACCCAGATACTATTGGGCTAATTGTTTTGTATATACTGTAGGCGTTCTATGTCCAAAACAGAATCGTCTCGATGGTAACCATCAGTTCACTAATTGAGGTATTATATTGTGATGTAACTAGATTCAGACTATTTATGGGTAGGATAAACTAAGTACGGGTGTATCTGCTGCAATCAGATCATTTTGATGTGGTTCGAATTCCATGCTAAGCTGTAAATCACATACATTCCCTTGAACTGGAATATTGATTTATACTCAATTAGGCATCACTTCAAATAGTAACATAGACTCTACTTAAGCAGACACACTTCATATTCCATAATTTATATATCCATACTAGTAAGTATATTATCACTGTATACTATTAAGGCCGAGCGGTCTAAGAGGACAGGATGTGTAACAATGGGTTAGAGATAGCGTTGTCTGAATCCGGCTTGTACTGTACTGGTTCACCCCCTTACTCTGTCTGAATAAGTTCCCCGCACATATCAATAGTCTATGATGTATGGGCAGAGTAAGGTAAGAAGGGATCGGCCTCTCCTTAAAAAAAAAGAAAAAGAACTTTAAAATCTTGCTATTCAGTTACTTTAAAAATAACAAAAGTTTATTCAAAAACTATACGACTACAGCAAATAATTATTGGATTGACTATTGAAATTAGATATCATCATAAGGGACACTAACCCCTCATTACAGACATTAATACATTCATATTCACTGTATTTAAATAATTAGTGCATATTAAACATTACAAATATTATGTAGATGATGATCCGTTTTAAAGGTCAAGGAACTGTTGCTTCGAGGTCTACTTTCATCCGCAACAATAGTAATAATATATTATTATTACTATATTAGTAATAATAGTAATAATGTTGTTTAAACAATGATTATGAAAGAGAGGCAATATTGTAAGATATCTTAACCACCTATTATTTATAAGAACTTGGCAAGCTGTCCAAGGAAAACGTCTTCAGTTTTAGAAAATAATATATTGTAATTAGTCCTTGAATAGGCTACATCCAGTGGCTAAATTAATTTTAAATCAAGGTGCTTAACATCCACTGAAGTGAACAAATTATATATCAGTTTGAATCTCGTAAGTTATACATTTTTACCCCTGGCGTTCAGGTAACTTCAAACTTCCGCCAAGCACTCAGAGTTAAAACCGGCATGTTGTGTTATATCGATGAAGTATCAATTGTAGTGATAGACAAGGGAATAGACATTTTCAATAAACAAGGGGATAGACATTTTCAACCGTAGATACACTACAACGGAAATACCAGAATGTACACGGTTCAACCTTTATGAGCCTGAGAGTCGGGTGCACCTGCCGCCTTAACGGACTTCCATGTGTTAAAATTATTCACTGCAGACCAAACGAATGGATCGATTTTTATTGAATTCGGTATGTGGGTGTATTTAGCCAATATTTTCTGACCATTTTTATCACTTTTTTGAAATTTTAGTTTCTTAATTTTTACGGACAAAAACATACAAAAATGATATTTTCTCAAACACGGCTTTAACGATTTTAATTAAATTTTCAGGAAAAATGTGAATTACAATTTAAAATATTTGAGTAAACCCTCACGCCCTTAACTTTAATAGTTTTTGAGTTATAACATTTTTTTTGTACGGGCAAAAACATTAAAACGCAAATTTTTCAAGCTTTGTTCTAACACTTTTGATTAAATTTTCAGTAAAGGTACAAATTACAATTTAAAATATTTTTTAAATTTAGTTTTATTTCTTAGTTACCAACCCACTAAGTTGGGGCTGGAGGCCGAGGCCGGAAGCCACAACTCAAGTTGTTGAAGGCTGGTTACATAAAATCTCGCTATGTGATTAATTGAACAGCTGTTTTTGAAAATGATTTTTTCTATACTTTTATTTAAATAAAAAAAGCGTTTCATCTGTACACTCCTTAGAAATGTAATTAATTTAACTTCTCTTTTTAAAATCAATCTGTCATAACAAAGGGAAAGGGATAACGTTTGTGCAAGTTTCCTGGAAATGTTTATTTTAAGGAGAACACATTTATCTGTTCAGAGCTCTCAGCGATTGGATTTTAATTGTATTCATTGTATTCATTGTATTTATTATTTCATTTTATTTATTATTATTTATCATTGTATTTATTTACCAATATCTGTCATAACTATATACCAATATCTGTTAAAAACTATATAAGTTGTATTATAAACCGTAGCAATTAGAAAATATCTATCTCATAAAGCACCAGTCTCACTTTTCCTAAAAAGCATGTTACAATTTTATTAAATAATGTAGGCGAGAAACAGTAGCTTGTATGAGGGTTAAAACGTTGAGGGTTTTCATTAAATCTGCTGTACATAAATAGTTTTCTAGATTGAAATGCCCTAAATCTGGTGTTTTAGTTTGTTTTTTCTTTTTTCCTCTTTTTCTGAGGACATTGGCCATGTTCCATAGTAACCAGTTTTTGTCTCATAAAATCAGTTCCAAAGATTCATCCACTAAATGAATTTTCATTTTCTGTCCATCATGAATACACACATATGCCCTGTGGATTCTGGAAGTGTGTATGTGATGGAAACCTTCAAACGCCAGAAAGTCCCAACCATGAAAAAAACATTTTTGGGAATTCATTTGGGTAACATTTTTAAATTGCTTTGATTCTTTAGTATTGATGATAGATAACGTGTAGTTTACTTTAGTCTTCATTTTATCCTATTGTAAGATGAGATCACAGGTTTTCATTTCAGTGATTCATTGACTAAACTTTCAAATGTACTTATAGATACTAAGTGAACTACTTCAGTATAGAATTATGGCCATTCATATACAGTGTAGAATAATAGTCTCGGAACAGATTACTATTTTCTGAATGATGTCAGATAAAGCAATAAAACTTGGTACATCGATACTTGTTGATTTAACTACCGTTTTTTCTGCTACATTAGGGAAAATTCTGTAAGGAGTCAGAATAAATCTTAAATGAGACCATAGGTCAAGTAGTGCATTAAAATAAAGCTCTATAGAAGTAGAACATAAATACACAGTTCTGAGCTCAAAAGGTTCAATTTAAAAAAATGACGCAGGTTTAAAATGTTATAAAGATACAATGAAAGTCCTGTTTTAGTCGGTTCATTATTCTTTTCTTGGCCCAAGTTGGGGAAGTTAAACTTTGTAAATGCCTACTGGACTTAAGGAGTGTTTTTTTAGGATAATTGCTGACTTTTCACTTCCAATGGATGACGGTCAATAAGGAGTTTAACAAAAATATTAAAACTAGAATAAGTCAAGATGTATATTACTTTAAAGGGATAGTCTAGCACAGGTGAATACCACAAATAGCACTTAAAAAGGTCGATCCAGTCGAGGACAGTCTGTATTGGAATTAAGTTTTGGAGAGAGCACAATAAATTAATATTATCAGTCAGGTATACTGTTGTCACAGCACGGAAACCGACGAGGTAATAAGTTTATAAAACACGCAACGTGGCAATTCATATTTTATAATTTCATTAATAGCCCAATAGCCAGGTAAACTAAGGGACCTACAGTTTTACATGGAATTCGAACCACGTAGTGTTGGTCCTATTTTCAGCTAACTGAAAATAGTCTGACACCCAGTTCTCTTTCCTACACAACATCTCAACTTTGACTACCATCCAACATGGACACCCCAGACTTCTCTAGTAGTGTCCACGTCGATGGCAACCATTGAGCGGATGCCGTGTTGGTATTAAGAGGACCGAGCATGGAACATATCGCCTACAACCTCCCAAACACTTTGTCCCCAAGTAGCTGGGTTACAGAACTACGCCACCAAATTATTGATGGCAAAAAAATTATCAATATTTGCACAGTTGAAATTTAACTTGGGTTAATTTAGAGGTATCAAATCTTAAGAAGCATGGTGTAAAGATGGAAAGTAAATACAGACTAGTTAACGGAACGCAATTGGCGTGGCACCGTTGGTGTGTCCCAAGTCATTACACGAATACGGCGTTTCAAGTCACACTTTCTTATTGATGTGTGAAAGTTTTCCATCTTTGCAAGTGTTTCAAGCTTTGCACATAAAGTTTGCACTGTTAGTTACAAATTGAGATATATCCATACCATAACGTCCATAGGAACTTTTTTTTTTTTTTTTTTTTTTTTTACATACCATACATAATTAAACTGAATGAATCATAATCAAATAATTAATAAAAAAAAGTATAAACCATAAAAGCAGGCAAATCAGGCTTCTTTAATTTATGAATAATATAGTATAAATATTATACTGAATTAATTAACAGCATTAGTCCATACGAGGGCTAATGTACCATTGTATTGGTGGGTAGGAGTATGTAGTTGGGCTAGTGGATTAATCAATGGTAAGTATAATATATATTTTCCACTGATAACCACGTCAAGGTGCTATCTATACTATTTACATGATAAACAAACTTTTCGCTCATACTGTAATTTGTCATCCTCAGTTGTATCGGTGAGACTGAGAACGGCGAATTGCTTTTAAGCTGTTATAAAACGTGGTGGGGTGGGAACTGGTTGTCAGGTACGCCGGAGAGGGGCGGAGCAAGACCTATGAAATATTTCAAATAAGATATGATATAGATTCTGGTTAAAATAAGATACCCTATAACTTTAACATAATCCCCCACTCAGCTAATGCGTTCTTTAAGTTTGAATCGTTGCTTTTTTTGTTCATGTGCCTATAGATCAAGAGATAAATGTTTCACCGCCCCTAATTAATGACCAACCCACCCTGAGGAGGCTGGGGAAATGTCTGTATTACCAATGCTTGGTTCAGGCCTCTGGAGAAATCTGCACTAATTCCCAAGATTCCATTTTGCTTCCAAACTGTTTCATACTAAGCAGACCACTCTGGATAAGAAATGTATTTAAGAATACCATTTTTTTATTAAGTGTCAAATCCAAATAACTATAAAGAAAATATGAAGTTGTTAATACAGTGAATAAATTACCATAAGCACAGCATACATTGCAAATTAACTATTGATTTGAAATATTATCGATATTTTAAGATGTAAAGACAGATACAAACTAATAAATAACATACTTTTCAATTATTTAGTCACTCTAAATATATATACTTTGCCAATTAAACGGAATTTCCTGGAAAAGGTAGATGAATTTTGTTATCTAGGGAGTAAAATATCAAGAGCACAATAAGAGAAGGGAAAGGAAATATAATATGGAAGAAATATAATATTTCCTTTATATCTGATAAAGGAAATATTATAATAGAATCGGAGATACTGATGTACAAAGTGTATTATCAACCAATCTTACTATACGGGGTGGACACATGACCATGGACAAAAGTTATTGAGGAGATTACAGACAGCAGAAATGAGATTTTTATAGTAATAGGAAAGATTAGCAGAAGAGATAGTATGAGAAAGGTTGAAAGTGACCGCTATAAGAGATGATGGAAGGAAGAAGAATGGACCGGGTGTGAAGAGGATGGGAAAAATAGATTACCGTGGATATCCCTGGAGAAAGAAGAGGAGATGAAGGTGGGAGGAAGAAGTGTAAAATTATGTGGAGAGAAGAGGGGTGCAGAAAAGACAAGTAGGGGAAGAGGAAATCTGGAGAAGGAGACAAAAAAAGGACGAGGCTTTTAAGTACGACGACCCGTGCCACAATGATTTGTAATTTATTTCTAGCATATGACACAAAAAAATATAAATTTGACACAAATCTTGGCTAAATTGGTTTCGATTTAAAATGATTAACACTACCATGATAACACTACTTTTAACCCCCCCCCCTAAGGCAGACTCATAGGGTTTTTTAAACTATACAACTGTTTTTATTTAGGAGAATGGCATCTGGGTGAACTTTCATATTGATAGAGAGAACCACGAAGGAAGGTTAGCAAGCGTAGAGAACCAACCCGTAGCGAAGCAAGGGATGTCGGCTAATAGTACATACTAGGATATAACTTTACATAAACCAATTCAGTTATCAGCATATATATTTTATAATTCATTCATTTTTTAACCAAGTAAACAACCATCTCAATAAATTAAGCTAAATGTAATTTCATTGAGATATCCACGAAATAATAGAGTACATATATAATATATAAAAAGGACTGCGAGATATTTATTGGGTTTCAGAAAACGGATAGTGATACACTAGGTGACGTCATCTCGGAAATGAGATCTCTGGGGGGGAATTGTGGGGGTTCACTCTGGAGACTTGGTAATGTGGCGAGATTCATGGCATTTAATTTAATATAACCTAGCTTAGTATTAATCCGCAGTTTGAGAACCGTAGTATATTGTTATGTTTACGAAATAAATTCTATATAACAGTTTTATACGTAATTATCATTTTATAATTGTGCAGGATGATAAATTATATTATTATAACGTTTTAGATTAAAAAAATAAACCGTGAAAAATATTTACATCTTTATTTGCTGTGCCAACATAAATAAAGGAGCAATTTTTTTGAACTAAACTTTTATTTCAAAAATCAATTCGGTAAAAATATTTGGAAAGTTTTTAAGAATACATGCACGTTATTAATGTTCATAAATAATATATTTTTAATGCTTTAAAATATTTACAGTAAATTTTACTATGAAATGTTTCCAGTGACTATCCATTACTAAATATGGTAAAAAATAAGTCTAAAAAGGTTAAAGAAAATTATTTGAAGTTGGAGATAAAAAATAATAGATAGATTTTAAAAGTAAATTCACACAGACCAAATCAGTCTGAGCGAGATCGATAGACTAGAGGGGGAGGAGAGTGATAACTAGGGGGGGAGGAGAGAAAATAATTACTTTTGTAAAATTGCGGGAAATCAGGTTGGCTGAAGAGATTAACAAAAAATGTCTAATCGAGATAAACCACTCTAAGTTTTGTTTAGTTTACTTTGATAGAGCTAAATAAACTCAGTTCGCATTTGCTTCTATATTATTTAGTAATTTTTTATCAGTGTATTTTAATGAAGGCTGCTTTCATAAGTTTCCCTCGTTAGTAATAGTAGGTCATAATCAATTGGTTTCATGAAATGTTTATTTGGTGATGTGTGTATTACAATAGAGATTTTTGAATGTGGAAAAGACCTGTTATTGATCTATGTGGCGCTACTCAGAACGCAGTTTTTGGTTAAACTTTAGGCATGTTTAGGCATGAATTCAGTATGATTTTCAATTCTTTCTTTCATACAAAACTGTTATAAAATGAGGAAATCTTGTAAAAAGTGTCTTAAACACTTAAACGCACGTTGTCATGTTAAACCATCAGGAATTTGATTGCATATTCAAAATGTCAACGTCCCATCTTACTTTCACAAGCAAGAAGTGGTTGTGATATCTCAAAAGGACAAAACAATGGCATTAAATTGTTAGAAAAATGTAAATATTCGATTGCCAGTGCAGATATATTTTAAAAGACTGACTCTTCTCCAACAACTACTATCACCAATGGAATTCTCTTCCAAAAGCAATTGTTTGTATGGACAGGTTAACATATTTAACATTTTTCTTTCATTTTAATTTGTAAGAAGTATACGATACAATAAAATCTTACAGATATCTTGTCTTTCTCTGTGCTTTATCTATCTTGACACTGTTGTACACATAAAGGAAATTTCTGGGCTTACAACAGATTAAAAAAAAGAAAAAGAAAAGCAGTATTGGAGGTCTTAGAATGTCAAAGACAAATAGTTTCATTCCTAACCGACATACGGGATGCCACAAAATATGTGTCACTTCTAAACATAATTCAGAACAAAAAAATGAAGGATACAATTTTTTTTAATACTGCTTCTATTAGTGTTTATATTTTTGGATTTTTACAACAAAAATTAATAACCGCTAACCGATTGGCTTGAAAATGGTGCACACTTCCTCCCATCAATATTATTAAACTGAACAAACCCATTGAGTATTCTTCGGCCATTTAAAAATGGTGGTTATTTAAAACGCTTAACACCAAATACCTTATAAACCAAAAATCGTTTACCATTGGAAATTGCCATTTTAATATAACTTTAACACGGTTACTACTTAATGGTTACTTTTCTGCTGTTTAATATGTTGAAGGAAAGAAGTACGCAAAATGTCAAGTCAATCAGTTAAACCGAACTGAGTTATTATTTTTATTTAATTTTTTTACACAAAAAGAAAGATAGGCAAATAACGGAGCACAATTTGAAAAATGATCTTACTCGTTTAGTTAGAACGCCTATTTATTTGATATCTTGCATTTTTGTTGGAAGATTGTTATATCTTATCAATAAGAAAACGTGCAAATATCATTATAAAGTGTCAAGCATAAACGACTGTAAATTTACTAATGAACAGTACTTGATTATTAATGAAAAAATTTAACAACTTTTTTTAGAATTTTTTCCTTACAAAATTTATTTGACATCAGAGTACTCTCCAACAGGACGTGTCCCTAGAATAAACGTACCAGTATATTACTCTTTCTCAAGAAGTGACGTAACTAGAGTAGCGTAATGGAGATAAATACACAAAGACATTTTATTACTGCTATAACTTGCAAAAGGGGAACACCTAAGCGCCATGTTTTCCACGCCGTAACTCACCAAAGTGTCGTTATTAAATACGAAAACACTACTTTTATAAAACCAACAGTGAATTATCATTTGTATCTCGTCCTAGAACTTGGTCCTCGTACGTCGTGAAATATGAGAGAAACTCAAAGAAAATATCAATAGTTGTTAAAACAAATAATTAGTTAAAATACAGCCAAAATCAGATTTATAAGTTTCACAGCCAATATATTTTCGAATACTACTGATTGTTATTATATTTGGAAAATCAGTAATAACATTCATTGTTACTGACAACGAAATTTTATTTAAAATTCGTTTATATTTAAATATAATAAAAACATGCAAACGATTCACTACATATGTGAACCCAAAAAAGTGTAATAATCACTTTTATTAACAAACAACTACAGCTAAGCCGCTTGAATCGAGACCTACTGAAAGCACTGTTGCGAGAGAGATGCACTGAGTCGTAGAAGTGAGAGAGAAACCCCATATTTGTACTGGCGTGCCTGAGTAGCAAAATCTTTTCCCACTAAAACTCAGTTGGTAATTTAAATATAAATGCTTATATTTTTCATCTAAATAAATAAAATAATCGTATAAACGATGGATTATAGGAGTGATCGTACGTCAGTGGCTGGCTGACCAGGTAAAACTGTCCATGGATGGCAGGACGCATTGTATTTCAAACAGACAAAACACACTTTAAGACATGATGTTAGTGATGCATTTATTTCTCAATGGTGTATACAATTTCAGTTAGTAATTATTAAATTGTGATTTATGCTTGAAATTCTTAGGGATAGCCAGAAGACGAGTGATCTAAGGCGTCGGGACTTTGTATCTGAGTTGATGGCGCAGGTTCGAATCCTGGCCAGGTTAAAAAGGTGATTAGTTTCTTCTTTTGTAAAAAAATTATAAAAAGTAGGGAGAGTGTAAAAAACAAATTACCACAATCATGTTTAATATACGCGTAGTAAGAGAAATATATCTCATACTACGAACATCTTGGAGGAAATATCATCTACACCCACAGTGTTCAGATTGACACAAAGCGAAAAGTCTAAAACGGTATCTTGAAAAGTAATTACAATAATCTATGTCATACAAGGAAGAGTAACAAGCATGAGGGCTATATTGATAGGTTGTAATACAAAAAATACATGCTTAAAAGTAAATTATTTTAATACAGTGGAGTCCCGCCAATAACAACTTAGGTAAATTATTTATCCAATAATGGTCTATTTTTTACTCTGAAAAAAAAATAGTTGTCATGAAGTTTCTTGACAAAAAATACATACCCTCTCCAACTTGTTGTGGGCTCTTTTGGAATCGTGGAGGTTTCCTCAGTAAAGTTTCTCGGATTGACCTTTGACTGTGGTTTGTCTGCTCATGTGTCCGAACTGTTTGGTAAGCTCAGTCAAATTGGATTTGCTCTTAGGAAATTACGTTCCCTATTGAACACCAAAAGCATGCTACTGGTTTATCATGGCTGTTTTCGTCTATAATGTCCTATATTAATGGGTTGGCTCGTTTGCTACATCAAAAGTATTTTTTGAACAGAAGAGAGCTGTTCGTATTTTAAGGGACTCTCTCCATTGAGTTCATCTAGGGGTGTTTTTTTAAATTAACTAAATTTGCTCACTCTTTCTTCACATTACATCTATAAGGTAATTTCTGCTATGTTTAACAAACAGTCTGACATAAAAACATATCATGGTGGCAATCTGCGTACCCCAAAACATCGCTTAGTTTAATTCCAGCCTTTGTGTACTGGAGTGATCTTTTACACATATTAGCCCTAACTTTTCCTGGTTAAATAAGACGATCTCTAACTTTAACGTTTTTTAATATTTTATAACAGACTGCGCTCAAAGTTCAAATGTCCCAATAAAACTAGTTTCCTACCCCGTATAAAATCCTTCCTCGTTCAAAAATAATTCTATAATATAGACAAATTTCTTTCTGGCTGAGACAACATTATTGCCTGTGTTGTTAAATATAGCTTGATATTGACTGTATACATTCTATACTTGTACATTAATGAATATATTTATTTAAATTCTGTTAAACAGTTATGACGATTGAGATGCACACATGTACTTTATTCAACTGCTTTGACTATTGACTATTGTAATACAAAAATCCGCTTAAACCGTGACAAAGATCGACAGAATTTGCGAGAAAATAAAAACTTCAATAATATTATTCTGAAAATAACAGAAAAATATTAATTCCGACACAATAATTTAAATAATCATTCATGCAATATACTAGTTTTGAAAAGTCAGTACAGTAATATGTAAATAGTAGCCTAATATATGTATATATTTATTTTTTTATTTATATTGTCTATTCACGCCAGTGGCACTTTTAACTTATTCTGCGAACGTTGTTATGGAACAACGGTCCAAACCCATCAAGCAAATTGTTTGAGTTTAAAAGAAAAAGATTTTGCGTTTGAAGCCTAATTGCATCAACAACATGTCCGATGAGGTCATGGTGGGATGTTGCTCTACAAAGTGTAGTGCGTGAGCCACCGCTGCTGTGGGATAACCGCTTTTATATAACAGGGTAAGGTATATAAACAACACATACAAGAACTGGTGATGCGAGAATGATGGGGAGGGCCAGAGCTGCCTGAGTGAGCGTGAGCGTGAGCACTCCTGAAATACGCGCACGACTTCCGTAAGCTGATTGTTCGGTGCGTGAGCACAACGTGATGAATTTGTAAATTAAATACGTCTCAGTTGAACTGGTTCTTTTGTTACAAGATTCGTTTTTATGAGGGGCTTTATTTTTTTTAAATAAAAAAAGCCGTTCTAAATAGTATATGTTTTATGTATTATTGTATCATGGAAAAGGAATTTTTCGTTAAGAAAATCTGAATGATACAAAAACTTCGGTATTCCGAAATAAGTGTGGTCCTGGACTATTGTAACTCTAGTGCATAAACCAAAAATGTAAACCAAAATATAGTAAATTTTCTCAAGGAAAATCGAAAAATAATCGTGTCAAAATATTTAAAAACTAGTCATTGTTTTGCATTATGTTTATAATTGATCTTATTTCACTGATACACCTTGCAGTTTACTAATAATTTCAAACAATTCAATCAGAGAACAGTTGTATAACGTTCCATGTAACAGCTACAGTGCCCATCTTAAATGTAAATGACAACATTCTAACACTGAAGCTGAAAAAGGAATTGCAGACATTTGTATGCAAAAATTGCAACATAAACGCCTTTATATCTCCCTGAAGAAATGATTAGATCCATTTAAAACGATTTTCATAAAAATAGCAATTCTCTACAAACATTTTAATACAGTTTTTTGGAGTAGCTACTCTTTATAGCCTTATATATTAATATACATGTCAGTCATAATTGTATATGAAATACCATTTTCTTTAGTACAAAATTATTTCTCATTCCTTAAAGTGATTTTTTAATAAAACTAAATGGATTGAAAAATATGTGAAAAGATTAATACGGTATTTAAAATATGATTCACGTAAAAATAAAAATTAATATGATTCATTAGTGGAAAATGAATGTATACTATCAATATGGCTGGTACAAATAATTATAACACAATAAAACCTAAGTGTATAGAAAAGGACTTATATTTACTACTAAGCTATAAGAATAGCTGAGTCATATTATGGTGACATTAAATGCAAAAAAAGCGTGGATCTTTTTCGTTAGTTCACTACCATTACATTTTTTGTTTCCGACAGTTCACTACCGCTTAGTAAATATCCTATTGCTTTAACAACTGTTCCCCAAACATTTTTACGTTCACTTTATCCAACAGGAATGCGATAACGCTGGCCTTATCTTAACCCTTTCCAAGAACTTACACACGGAGAGCGCATACGGTGGTAAGTCAATCATTGGATTTACAAAGTTTGTGGTCAACTTTAGTAGCCACTTAACCTAACCTAACTTGACCTAACCTAACCGTAATTGCGATTAAAAAAGTAGTGTTAGTGAAGTAACTTAAAAAGTAGTGTTAGTGAATTAAATTAAAAAGTAGTGATAGTGAATTAAATTAAAAAGTAGTGTTAGTGAATTAAATTAAAAAGTAGTGTTAGTGAATTAACTTAAAAAGAAGTGGTAGTTAATTAACGGAAAAGGTCCAAAAGGAGGTCTTTTTAAACCATCATATAGACTTTCTGGTTTCCAATTCCCAAAATACAAATTAATAAATAAGATCCTTGAAAGGATTTTGTTTTCAGTTTCTAAACTCATTTCAATACCTTACGTTGGGTAAACACCGTCTAAATAACTTTTAGGTCTTGTGCGACTTTCTCTCTCAAGAACTATAGCAGAATTTTGATTTTTAAGCTTTTGTTATCATCTACTCTTTTTGATTATATTAAAAGTTTAAACAAATACAAGTGTACAATTACTATCAACACCCAGTAGCGACACTCCCGTAGCAGTGCTGTGGCGCTAGTGCGATGCTAGCGCTCCTAATAGCAGGTGCATAAAGTACACCCTAAAAACGTTGTTTTGTATTTTGTTTAGCAAATAAGTGGAATAATACCAATAGAAAAAGGGCTACGACGTAACAGTAACATCCACAGCTGTTACTAATAACAGCTGTGGATGTAAATATTTCAGAAATACGCGCTTCTCTTCTCCAGTCACTAGGAGCGCTAGTGTCGCTACTGTCTTTTATTACACTGTTGTACTTTACATTATTAATCTTCATTGTCTGACAGTGGTTTACTGAGACATATCACCATTAGCACTGATAGTATTTCTATTGGATTAGAATTGTGTTTATTACATGTCATATACTTGTATTAGTTTCTAGTTAATTAAACACTTTTATGCAAAATAAGTTTTATTTAAAAATTACTTTTTTACATGGATTTTAAAAGAACGTTAACTCTGATTTAAAAATAAAAACAATATAAGGCCAGATTTAATATACTGTGTTGATTTAAAACGATATAAAAAATGTTTAATATTCAACGTTATTATGAAACTAATTTTACAGCAGTATTTATATTAAGAAACGCTCCTTTAAGATAAATAAATTGTTGTTTATTTTTCTGAAATTAAATCTCGTTAAATCCATAAATACTCGTAGTGTTAGATGTACTTTTTATTGGACAATCCATTCATGATTATATTTTCAAATACTCCCCACGAATTTCCCGTTCTATTCATTGGTATAAGGTCACTGGTTAACTAACATGGTTTTAAAAATATGTATATTTTTATAGAGTTAAATTAAAATAATTATTTTTTATAACCTTCAAAGCTATCCTCATTTTTAAATATCCATTAACATCCATTAGAACAGAGCGTGTTTAATAGATGCTCAACTAATAAGTCGTTTCTTATAATACAGGAGAAATTGAGTGTGTGAACATGAAATTAGAAAAGTCGTGGCTTACGTGTGATTAGAACATAGTTACACCATATTAACTATTACTATTACTGATTCCTATGTATATTCCGAAGTATATAAAAAATATTAATTTTTGTGAGGCTGAAAAAATTATCAAACTAGTCGATAGCGCTTGCTTCCCAAATGGATGGTTCTCTTCGCTAGCTTTTACATCCATGCTTTTCTCCATGGTTATTTCTTAAGCATCGCATTAATTTAATGTCAGCTTTATGCCGTTATGTTAAATGACATATTTGTATAGTGTAGAAACCCTTATGATTCTACTTTAAGGGTATATTAAGTCAGAGTTAGTATAAATTACCGTTAACATTTCACAAGGAATCCCAAATTAGCCAAGCTGTTGTGTCTTATTTATGTGTTTTTACTAGCTGTTTGAAATAAACGCTTAAATTAATGCGATTAATTAATGTCACAATTTTGGAAAAAGGAACCGTTGAGTAACTTTCCTACCCAGTTAGGGATGAAAATTCAAAAAAATATCCTTGCTTAGGGGTCTCTACGATTCAAAAGTTAGTTTCTCACTAAATTTTATCAAAATATATTCGGAGGTTCTAGAGATTTTGTGGAACTTGATGACGTAATAAAACCATTTACTTGGTGTCCCATATGTGTCCTTGTCCAAAGGTAGTTTTAAAACTTTCAGAATTTGGATTATTCCCATTCTCAATGTATGTTTAAGGGCGAGTAAGTGGATAAATTCCACTGTACGTGCAAGGGTAGGTAAGTGGGTAAATATCACTGTATGTGTGCGGGCATAATTTTTTAGATTTATTTATTAAATTATTTTACGTAAGAAGTATTTTTATAATTTAATAATACGTTGTATAGAGGGAATTCAAACGTAAAAAAGTTAAAACTGTACTACAGTTACTAAAGGACTTAAAACTACAGGAAACGTTTAAGTACTACCTTTTAAATATTATTTTTAGAGAGAGAATTCAATCTGCTTACAATAATCATTAAATGTGTTCAACTTCACAGAGATATACAAGTAACATTTATTTTTGTACAATATTACTAAAATATATTTTATGAAGCATATTTCTTGACATATTACTTGCATACATACCTCGTTACATTTAAGTAGATACAGTCTTACAACGTATCGAGGTACACACATATATATCAAAAAGGTTTGGTTAGAAATTGGTTGATGGTAAACCATTATAAACTGTAGTATTTTTTGGATGTGTGTGTTGATGTTAGTATATTTTGAATATTAAACTGGGTAAGATTTATTTTGTTTTACTATCACAAGTTTTTGCTATGAAAAAGCCTCACTTTCCAGTTCAAAGGAGTCTACATTATACCCTCTCTGCTGGGGTGTCTTAGAGATCTCTGGTTAGTCAGTATTGGTTGTAGTCAAGATGTCTGGTACTTAATCTCAGGCATTTAACTTTCCAGCGCTTCTCAAGGTTCACTCTTAGCTCCTATTTTATTTTAATTGCTTCAGTTCAACATTTGAACACTCATCTCCACGTGTTTGCTGACGACCCCAAGATTGTGTTTCAATTCATAATACTAAATGGTTTTTCTAAATTACACTGAACTCTATCATAGAGCAATAGAGTGCCTATGAAATGTAGGGTACTCAAATGTTGGCCAGAGCAATTTTAGGTTGGACCTGACCAACAAGACTGAGGTTCCATTTTTATTTTTCTTCTTTTAACCCATAAACCTCCATCAAATCAAATTACAAAACTAGTAATCTGCAAAAAATTTTTAAAATACATTTTGCAAAAGTAAATGAGCTTCAACGTTCTGTTTTGCTACACTACAGGCTTTGTTATTTTACTGAATGAAAGTTATTTATACTTATGTTTTCGTAGCTTTATTAAATAAAAAAAACAATAAAAATATTGTTAAAATAAACTCATAAATATTTAAAATTTGTATACATGTTTTAACTTTTCGTGATGTTTTAGTTAGCAAATTGTGTTTGTATTAATATAAAACTAATGACCATAACCAATTTTATAGTTGGTATTTCACTTCAATTGTATAACTATTCTCAAATATTAAATACCATAACATGTTATACATTGTATTTATACTAAAATAAATTTGTGTTGAGTAACGTTCACTTGATGTGTAGATTTTTAGTCGTATAATACTTTATTTCACAATCAGGTAAACGACAAAACAATGTGCTAGTATGAATACCTTATTGGGGTAAGTGTGTTAGGGTAAGTGTGTTGGGGTAAGTGTGTTGGGGTAAGTGTGTTGGGGTAAGTGTGTTGGGGTAAGTGTGTTGGGGTAAGTGTGTTGGGGTAAGTGTGTTGGTGTAAGTGTGTTGGGGTAAGTGTGTTGGGGTAAGTGTGTTGGGGTAAGTGTGTTGGGTAAGTGTGTTGGGGTAATTGTGTTGGGGTAAGTGTGTTGGGGTAAGTGTGTTGGGGTAAGTGTGTTGGGGTAAATGTGTTGGGGTAAGTGTGTTGGGGTAAGTGTGTTGGGGTAAGTGTGTTGGGGTAAGTGTGTTGGGGTAAGTGTGTTGGGGTAAGTGTGTCGGGTAAGTGTGTTGGGGTAAGTGTGTTGGGGTAAGTGTGTTGGGGTAAGTGTGTTGGGGTAAGTGTGTTGGGGTAAGTGTGTTGGGGTAAGTGTGTTGGGGTAAGTGTGTTGGGTAAGTGTGTTGGGGTAAGTGTGTTGGGGTAAGTGTGTTGGGGTAAGTGTGTTGGGGTAAGTGTGTTGGGGTAAGTGTGTTGGGGTAATTGTGTTGGGGTAAGTGTGTTGGGGTAAGTGTGTTGGGGTAAGTGTGTTGGAGTAATTGTGTTGGGGTAAGTGTGTTGGGGTGATCCTGTTTTGAACTTTGTTACACACTGTTTGATTGTCCGAGGCTCTAAGCTTTGAACGGCCATTAGGGGATTAAATGTCTGGATCTAAACTGTCGAGTTTATGGCAAGCTGTTTGTTACATCAGACACAATGTTAGGTCAACAGACAGCAAACAACTGTTATATTGTTTTATTTAACTGATATGCTAGGTAGTAACCTTGTTATATCAATAACGTTAATAAGCTTGATATGAATTCACTTTTAGCGTCATATACAATATGTAAAAATGTTTTCGGTTGCTTAGATAATGTTTATTAAAATATGGTATTACTATTTGCAAAATATCTCAAAATAAAATTTAATACATTTGAAGATATCATTATAAAACTAAAACTTTTACAAATCAAAAAAACTGCTTTTGGTCGGTCTTAGTGGGGGGGGGGGGCGTAGTGCTGTGACCCAGCTATTTGGGGACATGTGTTATGGAAATTGTAGACGATAAATTCTAGTAGTTTTCTTAATACCGACATGGCGTCCGCACAATGGTTTCCATCGACAATTAGCTGATAAACTGATCAATGTACTACCAAAATACCTAGAGCTGTAGCTTTCTTAGTGACCCTCACTATTGGACTAATAAACGGCCCTTTCTGAGTATAAGTCACACTCAATTAGTAACCAACCAATTAGTAACAATCAAGTATAATTTAAGGAGAGAATTATAAAATAACGTAATTGTGGTTAGGACCATTGTATAGAATGTTACTAACTATGAGACACATTTACTTCTTGGTTACCTACAGCATAAATATATATTCTTTATGCCTTTGGTATTATAAAGAATATCAGTGAAGAAACTGTATTAATTATTTGTTACCCAGACCCCCATCGTAAAGATTGAGCGAATATTAAAGGCAAAGAAGTGTGATAAGTGTAGATAAAAGAGTGGTCATTTTTACTAACTAAGGTCCTCTGTTCCTTAGAAAGTGCGATTTATTAAAAGCCCAGTAGCCAGGTCAACTAAGGTACCTACGGTTTTACGTGGAATCCAAACCACGTATGATTGTAAGCTAGTTGGCAAACCTGATTCTCAGTTCTCTTCTCTACACAACATCCGGACTCTGACTACCGCCCAACATTGATATCCCAGACTTATCTAGTAGTGTCCACGTCAATGGCAACCATTGAGCGGACACCATTTCGGTATTATCATAACCAAGCATCGTCCCTATCACCTACAATCTCCACAACACTATGTCCTCAAGTATCTGGATTACAACACTACGCCACTAGTGCTGACTGGTGTTATAAAACAGTATAAAATATATTAACATTTATAGCACGTGTCAGAGTACTCAGTTGAGGAACGAACTGCTGAAGTCGTAATGCGACACTCAGCACTAAGCTGGCACTTTGTAAATACCTCATCAAAGCGGCTTTGTGGTTTATTTAAATGTTGTCACTTAGGAATGTTTGCTACAGTAAAAACTTAATATGCCAAGGTGATTCTACCTGGATATCTGCTTCACATTCTCTCATTATTATATATTTTTATCTCCCTTAAAACTGTGCAATGTGTAAATTAAATATCTTTCAACCATTTGTGTTTCGTATTCATTATTTTCGAATAAGGAATGGGTAAAATATGATGTTTTACAATAAAATAAATGCTGTGTCACCTAAAAAAAAAACTATTTCCAAAGAGTCGTGAAACAATTATTCGCAATTTAAAATGTTAAAGAGATATTTATAGCTACTTTTAAAACTGTAATAAAACATTATTGTTGTATATATTATATTATAAAAACATAACAACAAAATATTGTTCGCCTAAGATATATTTACTTAGATGTATATAGTCGTACCTTAAACTTAATTTAATGACATTCCAGGAGTATCATATTAAAAGGCCTTCAAAGTGTACGTCTTGCACGGTTTTCCTCTCAAGATCATATTTAAGTAAAAGCTCCCGTCATCTTAAGATGTAACTAACTTATGCTACATTTAAAACTACGCGAACTCACCTATATTAATTTCGGAAGGAACTAAATTAGGTCAAATTTATTACCTGCCTGCCAAACCCAAACTTTTTTCTATTACCGAATATCCATAAAGGAGATATGAAAGATGTTACAGGACGTATTAAACACTCATTATACAATATGTCCTATCTAGTTTATAGATATTGGGTAGGTTAGATTATGTTATGTTAGGTTAGGTTACAGGCATGTCCTTTCTATACAAATGAAGCTAATAACAAATAGCTTTTAAATATATAAGTAGTTTGGGTCATATTTGGAATTTGACCCAAAATTAATTTTAAATGTAGGCTAAGGTAGTATGACGGAAGATTTGTGCGTAACTTAACTATAACACAACAAAAAACACTTTATCAGAGGAAGTTTTCAACAAAATTACCAATCATTGCAATTTCTTTTTGGTGGATTGTTTGTGGATTGATTGTTGTCATAGCTGTGTCATGTATGTGGAGTGACCTATGTCAGCTTGATGGCTCGTGTTTCAATACTGCAATATAAAGATCACCAACTCACCCTCATACGTACAGTGGTATTTACCTATCCACGCACCATTACCTGTACATTAGTATTTACCCACTCACCCACTCTTACGTGTGCATTGGAATTGACCAACTCCTAAACGTCAACCATCCAGAACTGGGCGAAAACAACCACTTGATTAAAATCAATTGAGACCTTGAACTAGTAAGGAGTGAAACACATAACAAAAACAAATAAATATCAAATCCGCACTTGTTAGTTTGTACATTAACCGTACGAAATATATATTATGAAATTAATAATAGAGATCCTGAAAATATTTGATTAAGTAGCCAACGTAATAAAGTAAGAGTGAAGAAACAAAGCATCGCAGTAGTATTGGGTTCCCTCGCCCTATTGAGTGAGCTTGGAGAGGCTTGTTACTAATTAGAGATGGTCGGTAATATTAGCAAGTTTGATAAACCAATTAGTGTTGTGTTTGGCGTTGTAAGGGCATTTGTAAACAATATTTCATTGAAGGAATGTTTTATTTCTTTATTTTCAACAGCGAGCTTTTGAAAAAGTAAGAACAGTGTTATGAATACTTAAATTATTGGTTACATTAAAGTTCTGTAGTTTGCTGGATCATTTTTTTTAAATTAAATTTATAAGTCAACTTACTACACTATACTTTACTTAAAATTTATAGCTTTTGCACACTTTTTTAGTATTTAAATATCTTAAATTGTTTAAACTTAAAGTTGTAGTGAATTTAAAGTTGATTAACTGATTTTAAGTAAGTGTTACAAGACTCTCAAATACTTAATAACAATATAATATGTACCTTGAAATTTGAGTTAGCAAAATTATTATATTAAAATTTTAAGTATTACTCTCGGCAAAGCTATGTAAGATTTTAAAAAATGTGGCCCCCTCCCCATTTTTAATGATTGCTTATAAAAATATAACATGAGCTCACAGTGGCCGAGTGGGAGAGTGGTCTGGGTGGGAACAGAACAAGCGGGTCGCGGTGCAGCTCGCAGTCGATGTCGACAGTACATACACAGACTACGCTGAGAATGGTCATTAAAACCCCTCCCGGTATCCCGTCTTTTCACCTTGTCCACGAGGCACACTCGAAATGATCGAAAATAGTACTGTCAGTCAGATCAGTTCAAGTTTTCTGCTACTGTCTACAGTGAAATGAAAGGAGAGCTTGTTATTGCCGTCCAGAATGTACTTGTGCTCTGGAATAAGTACCACAGGCAACACCACAATCGACACATTCTGGAGAGGGAATGGAAGAAAATATCATCAAATCTTGGAAAAATAGGTAAGAAAATAACATTATTCTGCTTAGAAACTAGAGACCATTTAATGATAAAAAAATTATTTTTAATTTTAAATAAATGGTTACATACTAGATTACATTTATTGCATAGGTACAAATAATTGAATTAAAAATAGATATCTTTTCAAATGGTTCTGTAAAAAGTAACTAATAATTTACTTCTTACAGGTTTCGCATTTTTGCTGCTGCATTTTTTGATCTACCAACTCTAGTGAGTTTGCATCTGGCTGGAATAGGTGGGATATCTTCAAAATCACCCAAGAATGCTTCTCTGTCAATAACTAGGTTGTGTAATAGACAAATAGCTTTCATAATATCGTCAGCGGCATTTTATTTTGCAATGTCTATAGCTCCAATGCAGTTTGGAAGCTTCATTGAAACGTTCGGCTATACGTTTTAACATTTTATATTACTGTATACATTTTAAATGGGTTTTTTTTTTCAGACAGTGCAAATTTAGTTACTTTCGGTTAGAAAGTTGGCAGAGTCGAGTGTAGTACGCTGGCTGGTCGCTTGGACGCGTTTTACCGATTAGTTCTCAAGAACGAGTTTTTTCCATTGTTAGTTGGTTTTCACACAAGACGATTTCTTCCGTCCAAAAGGGCATGGGAACTGGTGAACCCTCGGTTGAGTTGTGACTTCCGTCTAAGTAGTTGTTTGAATGTGTTAATATGGATCGCGAACAAATAACCGCATCGTATTTTTTTTTTTTTTTTTTTTTATGGTCGTCGCAAAATACATATTTTTATAAAATTATATATACGTCGTGGAATATTTATTTATACTTTTAATTAATACCCCGTCTGAGTGTAATTATACACTATTTATAATTCGATAACAATAAAATAAGCAATGTTGTACTCTTTGTAATATTTTTAATTAATTTAATTCAAAGTAATTGTATTAAATATCACAAAAAAATTTATATTTTTACATTTTTTCTTGGATTTAAGTTTACTTTTGAAATATTAATGGAATCATGCTAACAAATTATCTATTATTTATTTAGTTTTTATGATTAGTGAAAGAGTGAAACCCAATGTGGTATTCATATTGTTATTATTTATGTATTATTATTGTTATTTGGTATCTTCGTTGATATCCACCAATAATAAAACAATTACGTGACACTTTTATTAATATTAATCTCCACATTGTACAAAATATTAAATTTATTATTAATTTAATATTGTACAAAATATTAAATATGCACTGTTTAAAATGTCTTCTAAAATTATATACTGCACTATTTCATATTAATACTATAGATGGTTACATGCTACATTATACATATGTTAACTGTTTTAAAACAAATATGCCTTCTCTGGGAAGATTTCATGTTCCAATTTTTATAAACTCAGTAAACTATTATTATTTATGAACACATAGTGAGGATCAAGTAATAATAAACAATTTCAATTTGTTGCTAACGTTTCTAGTATAAAATCATGTAGACACAAATTATTAATATTGTAATAAGTGCACATATTTATTTTAATTGGAAGAACATTAAGGTTTCCTGTTTTTATGATTTAGGTAGCGTTAAAAGAATAAAATTTACTGTGGTCAGTCAGAATATCGATCAAAATGTCATTTTCGATGCTATCGATCGTTTTCACAAAATCACAAAAGAAAAAGTACTATATATAGCCTCGCGAAGCTCGAATGGTAAGAACTAATAATAATAGTGGGTTTTCTTTTGTGATTTTGTTCAAAAGATGTATAGCATCGAAAATGACATTTTGATTAATATTCTGATTGACCATAATAAATTTTATATTTATAACGCAAACCTTAAAACAGTAAAACTTAATATTCCTATAGTTAAAAAAATATGTGCATTTATTATAATTTCAATAATTTGTATTATAATAAAAATGTTACTATGTTATTATGATAAAAATGTTAGCAACAGTTTGAAATTGTTTATTATTACTTGATCTTTACTATGTGTAGTAAATAATAATAGTTTACTGAGTTTTTATGAGTATTATGAACATATATTCGAACATAAAATCTCCCCAGAAAGCATATTTGTTTTAAAACAGGTAAAATATATTGTATATAAATTCTTCTTGTAACCATGTTCAGTATTAATATCAAATAGTATATAATTTTGGTCGACATTTTAACAGTGCATGTTAAATATTTTGTACAATAACATGGAGATTAAGATTAATAAAACTGTTACATAATCTTTTTTTTTTTCATGTTTAATGGTTTTCAACCAAAATACCAAAGAACGATACTAATAAAAAATAAACAATAGCAATACAAAGGGTTCACTACTCAACTAATCATAATAACTAAATAAATTATAGATAATTTGTTTATATGATTCTATTCATATTTCAAAAGCAAACAAATCCAAGAAAGCTGCAAAAATATCAATGTCTGGACTGGACGGAGAGTCAGTACGGGAAGCATATTGTATTGTTTTGTCAGTTCTAGCCAGCATTTAATTAATAATTGGTTTTTTATTGTTCTAGTCAATGATTTACAATTAAGATTCGTATAAATAGAATACCACTTAGTTATACTTAAGTTTTGTAGTACTGCATTGTCCAATCATAACGGACGACAGGTTAGGCCAGGCACCTTCAGTGCGATTTGTAAATCTGCCAAACGCCTTAAGCATGCTTGCCTTTCATATCTTGCAGTTCCAACGAAGAGTTGGAAGTAAAGCACAATAGAGTTATATTTGTTCAAATTATAGTGGGCTGTGTTGATAGTGTGCATAATAGGCTTCAATACATTGAAACCGATCCAACTCTGAGCCCATTAGAACTTGTTAAGGAACAAAGGACAGTTTTTGTTAAGAACTCTTAGAATATCACCCAGCTCTAGAAGGCTGGGGTATATCTGGGAGCAGTAACAAGTACCACCGGTTTCCATCTAAAACCGAACATTGTACATAGGTGGGAAAAAAACACTGTTACAACGTTGGAAATCTAAATTGGATGGTATGGGCATGTGAATAGGAGTTAAACTTGCAATAAGCACTTGCTAATAGTTTTCACAATACCGACTACGGTAAAAACGCCAAATCTAAAACAAAATCCAAGTGTCTTATTACAGATGTAATAACCCCCTAATAAATGAATAACGTAATCCTTTCCCTCCACCACAATAAGGGTTATTACACACGTGAACTTGCTGTAGGGACAATTACACACAACTTCTGTTGGTGTATTGAATCAGAAGGAGCGCGATATGGTTAACATAATTTTCGCGTACGTATTTTATACAAAAACCACAAAAATATAACTTTTCTTTATCATTACTTTTTAATGATCCATAAACACGATGAACGACTGTAGATCATTTCACTCACAAATTTAATACTATATAAACAAATTACGCTTATTTAGTTTTAAAAAAAACCCTAAAATACAATGTTTAATAAGCAAATAAACAACTAATACAGTAATATAGACAAAAAGTAAACAGGTAAAAACATTATAAACAGGAAACAATCACACTTAAAGATCACATCGTCGGTAGTAGGCATGGCAATGGTGTATTGATATATCGGAAATATCGATTAGTATGTTTCGATGTATCAATATTTTACTATCGATATTTTCTTTCGATAATATCGGTCATATCGATATTTTACCTCATTATTTCATATAACTAAATATTTGCGTTGTTCTCTCTCATTAAAATCATTAACATAAAAAAACAGCCTATTATGCGTAGATTATTATTACATTATTCTGTCATAATTAACATAAGAAGGGATAATTATTCTTATTTTGAATGTTTACATTCAACCCAACAGACCACAATTTGTTTCGTATAGGCCTTTTTTTACACTCAGTAGGCCGTTCTAAATAATGAGATAAAGACATGAGTGTATTTTTGGTCATGACATAAAGTTAGTGCATAGTTTTAAACATAAAAATAATTTATAATTCGATATACAGTATCGGGTAACTGATATCGATACGTTTGTTTCGATGTTATCGTTAGATCGATTTTTTGTTTGTGATATATCGATATGTTGAAAATATTGACACCCTAGTCGGTAGGGAGGAAGAAAGAACGTACATTTGCACTGACTAGACGGACAACAGCAAGTAGATTAGCTATTATTATTTATTACTCTCTGGGAAATGTCCTCGACTTGATGTTATAAATATGTTTATAAGCATGTCCCTGTGAGTAATACTCCCAGTACAGAGTGTATCTGAACTAAACATTGAAACTCTATGAGTGGAATTACGACGTCTATTTCAGATACATCAGTGTATATACACCCCTTTATATGCTATTATTTGTTACCCTTTCTGTTTCAGAGCAAAACGTAAAACGAACATGGAAAAATATTCGACAGGAATTCGGGAAGCAGCTTAAGAAGGCTGTTAAGTTAGGATCAGGAGACCCGAACGAACCCATTTCCACTTGGCCACACTTCCACGCCATGCTGTTTCTCACTGATCAGTTTATCCCGAGACCATCAAGTGGCAATCTTGAACTTAACGAAGATCAGGCTACTCCCCATAGCAACAGCTCAGATGATAATGATGAGCAACTATATGATGAGCTTATAGTTTTGACTGATAATGAAACCCCCCAACCTGCAAGTTGTTCTTCAAATGAAGCTTCAGCAAACACCAAAATTCTAAATAACTCATTCTCCCAAAAAGCAAACTCTCACTATACAAAAACTGGACATTCAAAGCTTCTCACTCCACAGACTGTTATTGGTCAACAGGTTTTAGAAATAGAAAAAGAAAAATTACGGCTGGACAAAAATAAAATTTCTGAGAATCCCAGTGACGTAGATGTCGGATTTTTTTATTCTCTTCTGCCACACGTCAGACAACTTAAACCTCGAGACAAGATGAGATTCAGGATGCAAGTGCAGAGTATTCTTTATGAAATGGCTTATCCCCAATGTGATACTGCGATTACAATGGTGTCTACTTCACCATTTTGTTTGCCGACAACTAGGCCTCCTTCTACTGTCGAAGAAAAAACCAAAGTCACTCAAGTTTGAAACACTGTAAAGAAACTAGCTACACTTGAAAAATGAAAATGATATAAAATTTTACTTCTTTGATGCTACGCTTTTTAGTATAAATGGAAAGATTTTATCTTTTAACGGTTTTTTGTTTTATTCGCGCGTAGAATAAAAAAAGAGCGTGATTTCTAACGCTTTTTACAGAAACGCCGACTTTAAACGTGTCTATAATAAAAACTACATGTCAAACTATCATATATCAACTATTTTACTAACTTATACTAATTTTTGCTAATGAATCAAGTCATATAAACTTGATTCATTAGCAAAAATGTTCTTATGAAAAATGTAAAACATATTTTTCTAGTAATTGAGTAGGCCTACGAAATCGAATAAAACTTCGTTTTGTACATCACAATATAATTATTTCAAAAAGTGGAGAAACGTATACATAACATACTGCTATGAATTTTATTTGGATCATAATCATAATCAAATGCAGGGCAGAGTGCAGCGGCACGTGAAAAGGCGGCACCTCTATCGACGACCAGGTGCAAAACAAAGTGACGTTTCCGCGTTGAGGACTGTTCCAGCGGCTTTTCTTGCTTCCCAGAAGAACTATGTTCCACAAAAAACTAATTTTTTAGTTTATTTCTGTTCTACAACAGTTTTTATGTAACAGTTTTAATCTATTACGATTAAAACTACTAAGAACCCCATATAAGCCATAAATGATAAAAAGTACTGTGAAGTGAGTTACTAATCAGTAAATTCAGCAAAGAAAAGAGCATCGTTTGGATTCTAACCGATCTTTTTCTTTTTTATTGAATTAATATTCATAAAAATCATCAATGAATTGGTTAAGTTTTTTGTACTTGTTAATTAGAATAAAATTAAAATATATCTTGGATTTACGACCATCAAACAAAATTGTATTGCTATCCCAGAATATATAAATTATATTTCACTGTCACTAATTAAATAAGTACTTCAACAATTAACTTTGCAGTACAGTAGTACATTCAGAATAATAGAAACTTAACAGTTAGTTGGTTATTTGTTACTTATTCTTGTACTTTAGACAAATCTTATTGAAAGTTTGTGTTGAAATATAACATCTACCCCCATATAACTAACAATTTAGTTAATAAGCTTAGTTTTGACCAATTTCTTTACATTCTTAAAATTTACACAACCCTCCTAAGATCGTTCATCAATTTAATTATTTATTAATTATACCTTGGACAATTTCTATTATACTGGAAAGGTAGTTTTGATTTTGTTCCATTTTAGTGTTAATATTAACATGATTGTAAACATCTCGTTAGTTACACTATAAGATTGTTCTAATCTATTTTGAATTATTACACTTCATACTAATTTTATGTTTGTTAATGTATGAATTATATTTATCACTATTATGTTTGTAGGCTACTTTATAGATCAAGTAAATGTTTAATTATGTAAGAAAATTTACGTAATGTTAGGTACCAGCACTTTAAATTGTTACCACTGTTTTTAAACATATTAAATAAGTCTTACGTGTCATAAATCAGCAGCAAAGTATATATGATTTACTTAATCCAAATATCCATAGGAAATTACCTCCTTTAATTTTTATAAATTACTTCTAATTTTAAAATGAATAAATAGCAGCGATTTAAAGATAGCACAACTGTCTATATAAGTACAATAGCTTGTAAACTAATATATGAATAAATGTCTTTTGAATTTGTAAAATTGATTTGTAAAATGTTGTGTTCTTTAATGACCTCAAACAGTATTCTCAGAGCGAACGGTTGTACTATATACCGTATAATTTTCCATATAACAGCTACGGGTTTCCCATCTTAAATGTAAATGACAGCATTACTAACACTATAGCTGGTGTTAAAGTGAACCATTCAACAAGCACCCTCTCGCAGTGGTGCTTTAATGTAAACAGGGCCAGCTCAATGTCGAAACACATTAACGCTTATAGGGGGGGGGGGGATTTCATTATAAAACGATAATACTGCAAAGCTATTATAGCACCCCTAACAAAGTAACAGGTGCATTATACCAAGCAACAAATTCATGTAAGAACACATAACTGTTAATAGTGTTTGGTCAACAATTGTTTTATTTAAAATGTTAGCCTTCTTACAAGTCAAAAGTATGTAATATTAGTAATCAAAATTAAATCTTTATGGTTATACGGCTACCTTACCTAAAGTGGTTAATTTTGTCTTTCTAGGTGCATAGCATATTAAAAGTCTACAGAGGCTGTCGGCCATTTTGTTTTAAATCTCGTAAGAACAATGTTATTTTCGAACAGAACATACAATCACACGTATCCATAATAAACTGTTATTTTTAACGGATTTTAACCCTACCAAATTGCATTTGATCAAGAATTAAATTTCGCTTTGGAATTGCTTTGCGAATTCCTAATTAGTTTTATAGAAAAAACATAAAAAATATTTTGTTTGAAGTTTTTATTTTCACCTTTTTTTCTAAACTAGTCGTATTTGTTCAAAGTATCAAAAGCAAACCCAATGCACAATATGATAACGTTTAAAATGACACCTCTTACACAAATTTTGTTCATTAAATTATGGAAAAATATGGTTTCGCAAATAACATTGTTCTTATGGGATAAAACTATCATGGCCGACAGCTTCTGCAGACTCTCAAGTAACCGTGTAATATATGTTATCAACATTTTGAGAAAACAGTGGACAAACGGTACGGACCAACCTAGTGCGTGTATAAAACAGTGGACAAACGGTACGGACCAACCTAGTGCGTGTATAAAACAGTGGACAAACGGTACGGACCAACCTAGTGCGTGTATAAAACAGTGGACAAACGGTACGGACCAACCTAGTGCGTGTATAAAACAGTGGACAAACGGTACGGACCAACCTAGTGCGTGTATAAAACAGTGGACAAACGGTACGGACCAACCTAGTGCGTGTATACAGTAAAACGTAAACATTTATTTTTGTAAGTGTAACCAATTTTTTTCTATAAATAAATCTTTACAGATTAGCACGCGAGATGTGTACAATTATCTTTGGCGTAAAGAGTAATAGTATATAAAAACTTCATTGCCATAAATGAGGGAGTTATGTGGCCTACTGTTGCACAATTTTCAGCGCGGAGCAGTCAGAGACCGTGCTGGAGAGTGAAAGAGAGGGGAGACGGAAGCACACTGTGTGTTAGTGAGGCAGTCTCTTTGCTACTCCTAGCACCAGTTGCGGTGAAATCTAAAACTAATTAACAAATTAAACACTAATAATTTGTTATCTCCGAAATATAATGATTCTACTCGTAGTTATGGCACCAGCCGCTTATGACTAAGTTTTTGAATCATGGTGTATTCATTTATTGACTGTTGACCAATCATCTAGTTGACTAATTCTACATGTGATTCTCTAAACATTAAAATGATTCAAACAAAAACAACACTTTAAAGAAATTTATACAATACATCAATAGCAGTTATGTTTAGAATTTTAATAAAATAAATATTTAACCACCAATATTCTGGAAATTACTACGTTCAGTAAAGAGGGAATTTAAGATATCAATAAAGATTAAGTGATCTTGAGTGATTCCACAGCAGTATTCCAACACTTGAGCGCCCTGGTACATGACCGGAAAGCTAAGTTTCCCTGGAAATGTCTAAGAAAATCAACTTGGCCTCAGTTTCCTATTACTTGCCTCTTTGAGTTATACGATATTAAGTGAATCATCTTGATTTATATGAGGTTTTATTATTTTTTGGTACTATCTTGGAATAAAGATAGCAATGTGTAATTGTCTGGTTAACGCGCCCGTAAATATTAACATATTCTTACGAAAGTTAAATTAATTTTACGGTTTTAAACAAACATATTGGAGCATTTTGGGGATGTTATCCACAAAAGTGTTAGTAACCCACTATCAAACAGAATAAGAACACCAATTGATTCTTTGTGCACAATAAGCTCAGTATCGACTGTAGCTCAGGTGCGATTTTCAAAAGGGGGGCCTTAAAAAATGTTTAAAAAACACCAATTACTAATCGTGAAGTATGTCGTAACTTTTGAAATAATTTGCTGAATTATTAATTTAAAAAAGAAATGTGAATTAAATAATGATAGTTGAATACTAGATATCAGGTAAATGTATTAGAAGAAGAGAGAGAAGTTATCTCATACATATATGACTAAATCAACTAGAAGACACTGAGTATCTCAGAATGACATGCAAGGCTCTTTATGTATTTCGTAATGACATTCAAGACTACTTTAAATACCTCAGCATATCATTCAAGACATTGTGAGTAATTCATTGTGGCATGCAAAACACTTTTTTTTCTTTTATTTTTATAGGAAATTGCAAAATATGATCTTCACAATTATTTGTGTATTAAAATAAATATGAATATAGAATACATCATTTAAACAAAAATAAACAGGGTGTAACTAAAAAGGTGTTCTTCTTCATATTTTCGAACTCTACGCCTATTTTAGAGCAGAAAATGAAGGATAGATTTTTATCGAATTCTACTACGTTTAGTGTATGTCTGTTTGTGGTTTTTACAAAAACAAAAAAATAACTCTAGAATGGTTTTTTTTCTACTGACTTGACATTTTGTCATCTCTTCACACTAACACTTTTTACAGTATAAAAATAAAAAGTGAGTTTTCTTTAGATATATAAAAATTACAGTAGTTTAAAACTTTCAAAACATAATATCTTGTAAACTGTGGGTTCGTCAATTTTACACATAAACAATTTATGTGTATTGACTACAAATTAGTCAATACACATAGATTTTTTCATTAATTTTTGACTACATGATTTTTAGTTCATTTGACTTCAAATATATTGGTGCCCTAATTTTTATTGTGAGCCTATTATTAGGAGTTTTGGTAAATAATCAATTTTACTGCATTCCATAGATGCTGTAAATACTTGCAGTAAAATACCATTTTTACCGAAATTACACTTTTCCCAATAATTTTACGTCCTCCTTTTCCGCTAGGAATCCGATATCGCTGGTCTTATCGCTTTCAAACAACTTGCACACGAAGAGCTCATTCAGCAGTAAGTCAATCATTGGATTTACCAGTTTGTGATCAACTGTAGTAGCCACCTAACCTAACCTGACCTAACCTAACCGTAATCAAGATAAAAAAGTAGTGGTAGTGAACAAACAGAAAAGGTCCAATTAATGTACTGGATTTTTCTATACTTTATAGTAGTGCTGTGCAAAATGTTAAGTAAGTTGGTCAAACAATTCTTGAGTTATTATTACTATTTTTATTTATTTATTTATTTTTATTATTATTATTATTATTATTATTATTATTATTATTTTTCAAAAACTAAAACTGTCAGGTAGACACTATACGAAGGGGAATTTTATGAACATTTATCATTAGTTAATTTTTTACTCTAAACTAGGTGTAGAATACGTTAGCTATAGTCAGGACACCTTTTTATTTATACTTTGTATGATTCATAAATGCAAATTTAAAATTATAAACTGCGGAAATAAAAATATTAAAATTTCTTAATCATATAGTAGAGATAAATGATTATAATGGTCAAATGAAATATGTATTGATAAACCTTAGATAGACGCTATAATGTATCAGAATGTATCCTAGTGGTTGGCAATCTACCAACTAAGTGAATATAAACAGCATGTAATGTATTTGTGTGTGGCACTACATTATATTGACTTATTGGAATTGGAACCCCTCGTATTTGATAAGGGGGTTGTTTGGTTCCCCGTTAATCTGGTAATTACAATAACCTGTAGTGTGAGGTATGTAATAACACTAATTAATTGTATGACAAATTAACAGTGGCATATAGCTTAGTTCCAATTTTTTACATCATAAAATGTTATTTTAATTACAATAACATTTTGTTTAGAATAACTATATAATGTAGGTACTATATAGTAATGCTAATTATACTAGAAATAAAATGTCTTAAATTACTGAAATTGATATTATTATATTTACTTCGAAAACAACTATAAAATAATTCATAAATAAAATAAGCACAAAAGTTAATTCATAATTAAAGTAAAGTATGCCACGTAATATTCTGCTTTTCTTACTTGTTTTTCATTAGTTTTGTACTGGATTTTCTCTGAGAGATTAATTATTAATAAAAAATAGATACTCATGTACAATTTAAAACAATTACCATAGTGTTATCCATCTTGGCATGTGATACATCACATCAAAATTAATTTGTTTTAAAAGGATTACGTTTTAAGATATGTTTCATGAAGTAAAATAGCAAAATGAATACTGGATTTCCCAGTTTACAATGTTGTTGATGTTACTTCGTCAGTCTTAAACTGAGGTACAAGCATATTACAAATTGACCAATGAACTTCCAATACAATTAGTGCTCCCAAACCCCTGGGCTGTAGAGAGGTTTACACAATTGTACCACTTCAAGTATTAACCTGGAGGTCGATCCTGTTAATGTAAAGTCTACAATACAATTAGTGCTCCCAAACCCCTGGGCTGTAGTGAGGTTTACACAATTTTACCACTTCAAGTATTAACCTGGAGGTCGATCCTGTTAATGTAAAGTCTACAATACAATTAGTGCTCCCAAGCCCCTGGGCTGTAGAGAGGTTTACACATTGTACCACTTCAAGTATTAACCTGGAGGTCGTTCCTGTTAATGTAAAGTCTACAATACAATTAGTGCTCCCAAACCCTTGGGCTGTAGAGAGGTTTACACAATTGTACCACTTCAAGTATTAACCTGGAGGTAAATCCTGTTAATGTAAAGTGTACAATGCAATTAGTGCTCCCAAACTCCTGGGCTGTAGAGAGATTTACACAATTGTACCACTTCAAATATTAACCTGGAGGTAAATCCCGTTAATGTTAAGTGTACAATGCAATTAATGCTCCCAAACCCCTGGGCTGTAGAGAGATTTACACAATTGTACCACTTCAAATATTAACCTGGAAGTAAATCCTGTTAATGTAAAGTGTACAATGCAATTAGTGCTCCCAAACCCCTGGGCTGTAGAGAGGTTTACACAATTGTACCACTTCAAATATTAACCTGGAAGTAAATCCTGTTAATGTAAAGTGTACAATGCAATTAGTGCTCCCAAACCCCTGGGCTGTAGAGAGATTTACACAATTGTACCACTTCAAATATTAACCTGGAGGTAAATCCTGTTAATGTAAAGTGTACAATGCAATTAGTGCTCCCAACCCCTTGGGCTGTAGAGAGATTTACACAAGTTTACCACTTCAAGTATTAACCTGGAGTTAAATCCTGTTGATGTAAAGTGTTCAATGCAATTACTGCTCCCAACCCCTTGAGCTGTTGATAGATGTACACAAGTGTACCACTTCAAGTATTAACCTGGAGGTCGATCCTGTTAATGTAAAGTCTACAATACAAGTAGTGCTCCCAAACCCCTGGGCTGTAGTGAGGTTTACACAATTGTACCACTTCAAGTATTAACCTGGAGACTAATATTGGTGCTATAAAGTGTACAATAGAATTAATTCTCCCACCCCTCGGGATGTCCCTCAGAATGTATTGACACTGATTGCGATCGAACTGAGAACCTTTAGCACATGAAGCTGGGATTGAACCAACTACGCTACTGACCAATTAAGATGTTCATATGTTTAACCACTATAATAAATTTATAAAGTAGTTGTAGAATATATTGTTGTGCAAACAACTGTAAATATTGTAATTAATAATGGGTCATCTTGGTTGTTTTTATAACGTATTTTAAATTCTAAACCTCACATTTCCCCTTATTATAAAACTTTCATATAAAAAGATACAATGATAAACTAAATTCATAAATGTATAAACTAGAGTCAAGAAACCTTGCGACAAATGTTGGAGTTACGACGTCATTTCTTGTTAGATACATTTGTCTACACTGAAATGGCAACTTTTATTCAGCAGTCTACTGTTACACCCTGCAACAAAGTTTGTAAGTTTATTACTTACTGGAGTTATTGTATGTAATTAAAATATGTTGTTGTACACAATACTGCAAACTAAATGTTAAATACGTGCTCCAGTACACATGTTAGTAGTGTTTCTAATTTATATATTTGTTATAATAAATAAATACATCAGGACAAAAGGAATCAGAAATAAATGGACGATTATTAAAAATTTGTTGTAGTGCACAATATTGCAAAATAGATGTTCAATACATGCTCCAGTACACATGTTAGTAGTGTTTCTAATTTATATATTTGTTATAATAAATAAATACATCAGGACAAAAGGAATCAGAAATAAATGGACGATTATTAAAAATTTGTTGTAGTGCACAATATTGCAAACTAGATGTTCAATACGTGCACCAGTACACATGTTAGTAGTGTTTCTAATTTATATATTTGTTATAATAAATAAATACATCAGGACAAAAGGAATCAGAAATAAATGGACGATTATTAAAAATTTGTTGTAGTGCACAATATTGCAAACTAGATGTTCAATACATGCTCCAGTACACATGTTAGTAGTGTTTCTAATTTATATATTTGTTATAATAAATAAATACATCAGGACAAAAGGAATCAGAAATAAATGGACGATTATTAAAAATTTGTTGTAGTGCACAATATTGCAAACTAGATGTTCAATACGTGCACCAGTACACATGTTAGTAGTGTTTCTAATTTATATATTTGTTATAATAAATAAATACATCAGGACAAAAGGAATCAGAAATAAATGGACGATTATTAAAAATTTGTTGTAGTGCACAATATTGCAAACTAGATGTTCAATACATGCTCCAGTACACATGTTAGTAGTGTTTCTAATTTATATATTTGTTATAATAAATAAATACATCCGGACAAAGGAAATCAGAAATAAATGGACGATTATTAAAAATTTGTTGTAGTGCACAATATTGCAAACTAGATGTTCAATACGTGCACCAGTACACATGTTAGTAGTGTTTCTAATTTATATATTTGTTGTAATAAATAAATACATCAGGACAAAAGGAATCAGAAATAAATGGACGATTATTAAAAATTTGTTGTAGTGCACAATATTGCAAACTAGATGTTCAATACATGCTCCAGTACACATGTTAGTAGTGTTTCTAATTTATATATTTGTTATAATAAATAAATACATCCGGACAAAGGAAATCAGAAATAAATGGACGATTATTAAAAATATGTTGTAGTGCACAATATTGCAAAATAGATGTTCAATACGTGCTCCAGTACACATGTTAGTAGTGTTTCTAATTTATATATTTGTTATATTAAATAAATACATCCGGACAAAGGAAATAAGAAATAAATGGACGATTATTAAAAATATGTTTTAGTGCACAATATTGCAAACTAGAAGTTCAATACGTGCTCCAGTACACATGTTAGTAGTGTTTCTAATTTATATATTTGTTATAATAAATAAATACATCCGGACAAAGGAAATCAGAAATAAATGGACGATTATTAAAAATATGTTGTAGTGCACAATATTGCAAACTAGATGTTCAATACGTGCTCCAGTACACATGTTAGTAGTGTTTCTAATTTATATATTTGTTATAATAAATGAATACATCCGGACAAAGGAAATCAGAAATAAATGGACGATTATTAAAAATATGTTGTAGTGCACAATATTGCAAACTAGATGTTCAATACATGCCCCAGTACACATGTTAGTAGTGTTTCTAATTTATATATTTGTTATAATAAATAAATACATCAGGACAAAAGGAATCAGAAATAAATGGACGATTATTAAAAATTAGAAAATTTCCAGTATCTTTTATCTAATTTGACAACTTATGACCACTGGTGTATCTGAAGACCACTGGAGGACAGTGTTAATTTGCGTACAAAAGACATGTCAGTTTTAAATCCTGGACAAAGTTTTTCAAACTTTCGGCAGTTCTGTAATAGGACCAATTTTAGTAGATAGAAGTTAATCATGGACACTCACTGAGTTGAAAATAGTTGAAAAGAAAGTTTTAAGAATAAGCCAGAAACTAGACAGGAGAGTTGGGTGATGGCAAATAATGACTTTCTCCAAGAAATAATAAAGGATAAAGATATTGACCGACTTTTAGAGGTCATAGAGTAATGGCATCCAAGATGATCTTAGAAGGTTTGGCATAAGAAGTTGGAGAGTAGTCGATGAAGATAAAGCTGGACTACAACTTATGAAGATTCAAAAGGTGAAATAAGTAAGGGTGGTGAAATAAGTTATGGTGGTGAAATAAGTAATGATGGTGAAATAAGTTATGGTGGTGAAATAAGTAAGGGTGGTGAAATAATTAAGGGTGGTGAAATAAGTAAGGGTGGTGAAATAAGTAATGGTGGTGAAATAAGTAAGGGTGGTGACATAATTAAGGGTGGTGAAATAAGTAAGGGTGGTGAAATAAGTAAGAGTGGTGAAATAATTAAGGGTGGTGAAATAATTAAGGTGGTGAAATAAGTAATGGTGGTGAAATAAGTAAGGGTAGTGACATAATTAAGGGTGGTGAAATTAGTAAGGGTGGTGAAATAAGTAAGGGTGGTGAAATAATTAAGGGTGGTGAAATAAGTAAGGGTGGTGAAATAATTAAGGGTTGTGAAATAAAGTGAAAAATGATGGATGGTTAAGGAGACGATGGAATAAGTAAGATTAAGTAAGTATTATGTTAAATAAATGTGTTACGATATATGTGTGATATAAAATAGTTTTAAGTGATAACTGAGACCTTCTTAAAAATAGTAACAGGATTACACTCAAAACATATAATGTTTACAGGATTTATTTTTACTAAAACATAAAAAATATATGTTATGCAACCTGTAGTAGCTTTAAGCCTTGGTATAAAAAAAAATTTGTTTTACTTTTTCCCACTATATTCTCGAAAATATAATAAAATATATCATACAGTTTCTTGACGAGTTATGTACTTAGACAGGCCAAAATTAGTCATTCCAAGTAGCTAAAGAATTTTTGTTTTAATTTTCTCCGTAACAGTTATTATTTATAAGTTGAAATTTTTTATTTATAAAAAGGATATTTAAACATTATATTTTATCGGACACCTTAGATGTTGTACAAAGTTAAGATCATGACTTTCAACTAAGATTTTTTTTAATTATAATTTATAAAAATAAATTATCTTCACAGACATAAATTGATACAAAGGTCAGTCAGTATTGGTGGCTTAGATACCACTCTTAGAAAAAGTGATAAAATTATAACTCATTTCCCCAAAATAATTTGGGTATTAAACAAAATAATAAATATAAGATTTTGACGTTCCGTTTCTCCCCTCTTTTTATAGACATATCTGTTTTGTGGAAATAAATTGAGATGCTTTGGTAAAAACTTTAATATAGCTTAAATTTTGAAAAAATCCAATGTTAAACTTAGGCTCAAACGAAACGTATTTTACAAATTAATTGTATAAAAAACAAATTAATTGTAGTTTTAATTGTATAAAACTAATAAATGCTGTACATTTATTTATTTTGTTTAAACATTGACTGTGAATATTGGCAAATATTTGTTCCACAAACCAATGAGCTTTCATTAAAATAATTATTTTAAACAACCCTTCTAAATGTTTATGAAACGTTAATAAACATATAAAATTACAACCTACATGTTGCTATTTTTATCTGATTTATGAAGTTTATCTGTGTGGAATATTCAGTAAGCTCTATTCAACCACAAACGTACTTAAACAGCTGTTCCAAATTAGCACAGAGTCCGGTGGTTTAAAACAAACCACGATATATTTTGCTACAGTATTAACAGCTATTGAGTTGTTGTGATATTTATTACCATAGGAATAATTTAATTTGATACCAATACTATCGTATGTACTTAGAATATAATGTAACAGGAAAGGTTACAAAATACGATATCTCGTATCTGATAGGACATTTTATAGCTATTGAGTTTTTTTTCAGATATATTAATATATTCAGTGAAGCCCAATATCAAGCCATTTCTACACTTTCGTTGTTTCCTTAATATGGTTGGAATGTCCAAAATGTATTATAACTGTACCAAAACTAATACATGTAAAGTTTATTTATATTGAACTATATATAATTGGAGTAAAGGAAAATTACTGATTAAAACTAATATTATTATTTCCCTTAGGAATAAATCTTTGTTGCGCTATTTGTGCATAAGACATGCAGGAATTAAAAATACCCTTTTTAGAAGATGATGTCAGAATAACAGAACAAAATCATTTTCCAAAAATATACGCATATTTTTTATTTATTAAATGTTCCGACTTGACTTCAGACTGCTCGTACAACAAATGCTGGAACTACCTGAAGTGTGGGATTTCTGCGATCAGTAGCGTGACGATGTAAGTCAGCCACAACCATAGCAGCACCTGTAAGTCTTCCACTCTTGCAATGTTTCTGCACCTGTTTTTTAACCTAATTGATTGATATAGGTGATCAGAATGAGAGTAAACATATTATAATCGTGGACTTTCTTATTGTCTACTAATTTTGTCTTTTAGATGTTTGTTTCCTATTATTTGTAGATTGTTGTTATGAAAGTATTTATATATTGAACTATTGCATTCCTGAACCAATTTAAAATGCCTCTTCAAGCTGATTTCTTAGTAATTTAACTTAACAAGTAATTATTGTACGTCGTGTTACGTCAGAGTTAAACTCAAATACCACTAAATACCACTAGGCGCGCTCATGTCAAGTCGGGAGATTTATTAAATAAGTTATAGTAGTTTAATAAAAAAATGTTCCATATGTATAAATATATATAGAACATTGTGTGCGTGTGTGCGTGCGTGCGTGCGTGCGTGCGCGCGCGCGCGCGCGCGCGCGTGTGTGTGTGTGTGTGTGTGTGTGTGTGTGTGTGTGTGTGTGTGTGTGTGTGTGTGTGTGTGTGTGTGTGTGTGTGTGTGTGTGTGTGTGTGTGTGTGTGTGTGTGCGCGCGTGCGTGTGTGCGTGCGTGCGTGCGTGCGTGCGTGCGTGCGTGCGTGTTTGCGTGCGTGCGTGCGTGCGTGCGTGCGTGCGTCCCACAAACTATTGATCTGAGTGATGAACTTAGCACAAAGTGTAAGGGGGAGAACCGTTATAGGTCATGGTGAGTTTTACTGATAAAAACCAACAGTTAAGCCAGGATTCGTAACAGCGCTATTTCTAATTCAAGCCTAAAAAACCTTGATTCAAATGCGCAGCCACCAAAAAGCTATTACGTTTATTGTATTTAAAACCTTTTTTAGACTTCTAAATTATAAATATAAATAAAATTGTACATGTTAAATATGTCGTAATATCGTCTATGTTATAGTATTTTATATATAAAGTTACACTTTTATTAAAAAGTACTGTCTTTATTCATTTATGAATTGTAATATCTACAATATTATTCACACAAAACACCTTTTACAAACATTCGACAAACTGTCAACTCTTAAATGAATCTCAAGCTAATATATATTCAGTCAACTTCTAATAACAGTCCAATTTATTTTCCTAGCCATATTACGTAGCGGTCCCCATATAGCTCTACTTAACTCCCAAAGATGTATAACTTCAAAGCAATTATGTTTTTATTCGCTTTCTTTATTCACTTTACTAAATGAGGAAAACTATAGAGGGTTTTATGAATTGTGACTTTTCTTTACCATATTTTACTAAACTTTTCCTGTTATTTTCACAGAGTACAGGATGATTTTTTCCGTATTTTTAATACCAATAAATTATTATCTTTCTACATTCATAATTAGTATACTATAAGCAATAAGCATTTTTATTACCACAATTCATTTGTTACATTTCACAAATATGGTGGTTCGTTAATCAATATTAAAACTAGACAAGGGAATTCATGATAACTTATGATGAAATTCAATTTTATAAAATAGAATAATGTCTAATGATTTAAAAATTCCTTCACTGAATATATCGCCTGTGTGACAAGTAAGGATTTAATCAGTTTTTTGAATTTGGCCAGTGACTGTTGTTTTTTTATTTCTAAAGGCAGTTTATTAAAAAGTCTCAAACCAGAATACAACGGACTTTTTTCAAAAGTAGTGGTTCTGTGCCGTAAGTAGCGCAAATCCTGTCTGTGTCTTGAATTGTGTCCGTGGGGGTCTCCCATGCGTTCCAAGTCATCGCGTTTTTTGAATGTAAGAACTAGGACTTCCTGTACGTATAGCGAGTGAGCTGTAAGAATTTTGTGTTTTTTGAAAAGATCTTTGCATGAGTGTCGTTGAGGGACATTAAATATAATTCTTAATATTTTTTTTTTACTTTTTAGAATTTTATCAAGTTGGGAGCAAGAGCCCCAAATGGAAATCCCGTACCGTATGATGCTTTCACAGTAACCTCTGTACACATCTAACAATGTTTCAATACTACTGCAAGGCTTTAGCACCCGAATAGCATAAGTAGCAGAATTTAATTTTTTATTGAGTTTTTCTAAATGAACTCCCCATGACAGGGTTTGATCTATATTTACTCCAAGGAATGCTGCATTTGGTCTTATATTAAAGATGCAAGATGCGGTGATGGGTATTTCATGAATCAATGGACGTATCAAAACACTTTTATGGAAAAATACAGCTGCCGTCTTAGTTAAATTTAGCAAAAGTCCATTGTCCTGAAACCATTTGAGAAGTTCAATTACTGTTCGACTAACAGAGGTTCCTAAAGAATCAGAATTTTTGTTTGTGATAATGACAGACACGTCATCAGCAAACATATTGATGTGTGAATCTTCGCATTTAATTTTCAAGTCATTTATGTAGATTAAAAATAGAATGGGAGAAAGGATGCTACCTTGAGGAACACCCATGGAAATCAATTCCCACGGTGAATAAAAGCACTCTTTTTGTGTATTTAAAGAGACACGCTGTTTGCGACCAGACAGAAAAGATTGGAACCACTCCAAAGCTACTCCTCTGACTCCATAATGACTGAGCTTCGACAGTAAAATATTGTGATGAACACAGTCAAAAGCCTTGGATAAGTCACAGAACAAGCCGATAGCCACCTGCCTTATAAATTTTATTTATGAAGTCATACAAAGCTGAAGTTGTTGACTTTCCCTGTTGAAATCCATACTGATGTTGATTGATGATATTAAAACGGGAAAGATGGGATGACAATCTAGAGAGAACAACTTTTTCGAAGACCTTTGAAATGGTTGGGATCAGAGCAATTGGACGATAGTTATCGAGAGAAGAAGGGTCATTCTTCTTGAAGAGGGGTTTTATGACTGTTAGTTTTAGTTTAGAAGGAAATTTACCACTTTGAAGAGATTGGTTGACGAGAAAGGTCAGCGGATAAGATAACTCATTGACACAGTATTTTAAAAGAGTCGGAGGGATTTCATCCCAAACTGATGAAGTTTTATTTTTCAAGGTTCTAATAATATCTTTTAATTCTTGCTCAGTCGTGGGAGCCATAAACATCGAGGGTTTGACAGAAGGACAAAACTCCTGAAGTCTACATATAGAGCTCCTTTCTGAAGGGAGTGGTGCAGAGGCCGAAGAATTGTGAATGAAGAATTGATTGAAACAATTAGCCATCGACTGCTTATCTGAGACCAATTCACCATTCACTCTAATTGAAGGCAGGTCCGCATGGGAACCGACTCTGCCTGTTTCCTTTCGAACAATATTCCACATAGTCCGTGATTTGTTCTCAGAATGTCTAATTTTTCTATCATTGTATGTTTTTTTTAAATTTGAATTAATTTTCGGAGAAGTTTCACGTATGATTTGTAATACATAATGAAGGCCGGATTACTTGAAGACTTTACCTTGAAACTCATTTCTCTTTTTTTATTTAAAGATGTTTTTAAACCTGTTGTAAGCCAAGGTTTGTAGTCTCTGTAGCTATTTACCTTTAATAATTTTTTTGGAAAATATTCTTGAAAAGCTGGTAAGAGAACTTGTAAAAACGCCTCAAAATTTATATCAAGATCTACATTATTATTGAGAATGGATTTCCAATTAATATGTAAGAGAAGGGTTTTAAAGAGGTGCTTTTGGGTTTGTGAGAATGTTCTTTTAAGAATACTATGATCTATTTTGGATTTTGGTTTTAAAAGGTCAGTCAGTCTAAGAACTTGAGCGTTATGGTCCGACAAACCTAGCTCAATGATCATTGTTTCACTGTAGTTGTTGTTTGAGATGATGTAGTCTATTGCGGACTCCGAGTGGTTTGTGATCCGAGTTGGGCTAGTTATATGTGATTTTAAGCCGTATGAAGTAAGTAAAGAAAATAAGTCTTGCTTTGAAGGAGTTTCCTTTAGAGCATCTATATTAAAATCACCGCAGATTACTACATTTTTATGAATTATCTCATGGGAGATAGCATCAAGCATTTTCTCCGGCTGAGACAAGAAGCAGTCAATGTCCACAGATGGTGGATGGTAAAGATAATAACTAGCAAAGGGCGAGAGATTTTTGGGTCATTGATTTCGACTGCAGAGCATTCGATAATTTTTTCAATCGAAAATTGATCAATATCTGGTCTTGTCTTAAACGGTAAATGAGAGCGCACTGCCACAAAAACGCCACCTCTAACTGTTTCTGACCGGCCAAAAAAAGAAGCTATGTTAAAATCTATTAAACGATTCAAAACGCCAGAATTATCATTTGTTAGCCAATGTTCAGTCACACAGAGGATACCAATCTTATTTTCCAAAATATTAAAGTATGCTAACAACTCATCAATCTTGTTTACTATACTTCTAATATTAATGTGCAAAAGGCACGAGTCAAATAATTTATTATTATTCACAGATGATCTAAAATTACATTGAGGAAATACATTTCCATTGATTGTAGCGCTGGCCAAGTTTGTGTGTCTAAAAAAGAACTTGATTTCGGATTATCACAGTAAAAATGTCTTGACTCTGTTGTTTCGTGAAGTTGGGAACAGTTGGGGAGCTCCGATGGTGACATAATATCAGCTTGTTGCGGTGGCTCAGCAGACATTGTTGATGCACCACGCTGCATGGATATAGGACTGGGATTCGGTGAGCAGAATGAATTCTTGGAGAACGCCTTTTGGGAATCTGGGTTTCTCGGGCTTTTAGGGAAGCTCTCTATGACATCCAGTGGTGACTTATTTGTAATTAAAGAAGGGGCCTTGTTCGAGTTGTTACATTTTATTTCTTGAGGTGGTAGAGAGAAAGGTGAACTGTTAGATGAAGGATCAGAATTCCAGGATAAAGTAGTATTTTTTGTATTATTTTGCTTAATGAGTTTGGTGATTTCTTCTCCTAAGTAACGTTTCCCGAATCGGTTGAGGTGAAGGCCATGTCTTGTAAAGTATCTCTGCTTTAATCCTTCATTTATTGGCAAATTCTTTATGTTTAATGGGCCTTGGTATTCTTCTATTAATTTTTTAATGAGGAGCTTTGCGTAAAATATATCATTGTTCAGACTGGGTATGTCATAACGATAAGGAATGTCAGATATTATGACATTAGTGGTAGATTTCCAGGTTAATAAGTTTTTAACACCTTGGAATATTGTACATGCTCCAGGTTGTCGATTACCCAAATCGTTCGTTCCAGCCAACACCAGGACATAGTCAGCCTTAGTATGTTTATTAAGTAGCTCATGACCATCCTGAATGACCTGTCTTATTCTTGCTCCCGGCTTCGAAACAGCAGAAATTTTGTAATCATCATGTAGTCCATTTAGATGAGGGTAAAGGTTTTTACCATGACTATCAGCAATAACAGTAAAATTTGGTTTATTTTTGCTGGTATCCTGTTGTTTTCTCTGTACTTTTGTCGTAAATAAAGGGGAAGCTGTTTGTTCTCTATGTACTAGAGCTGTAACTTGAATTTGATTTCTATTACTTATTATAGATTATGGCTAATCACATATTGTGTCATTGGAAGATAAAGGCCCGTAGCGATTTTGTGTTTGCAGTTGGTAAATCTGAGTGTTTGAACTTTTAGACTTAAATGAGACTTTTGGAGATCTGAATAGTTAATTCGAATTAGTTGGTACTCTCACACCATAGAAAAATAAGATTTATTTAAACTTTAAATACATCTTAGAATATTTGTTGAAATTAAGGCGGTGTAACTCCTTAAATAACACGTTCAATATATTTAGGTCTGCACTTAGATAGTTAATTACAATCAATCTATAATATTTATAAATGACAGTATATACTTATACACATGTTTTATTACTGATGTGAAATAAATAGTTACATAAAGAGTAGTAAACAATGAAAATAAATTGAAGGAAACGCACAACAAACTGATATTGTTATTAGTCATAGATATCCCATGTAGTAGGAATAATTGTGCTAGTAATTTGGTTAGTTAGTGAGGTCTGCCACCAAAGCTGGTTTAAACTGCATTACATTTACACGGGACTACACTAGCGCTCCACAATGGACCACAAAACAGCTGGTAATTAGAGACACATAATTGAACATTGGATGATCAATCTATGTGTGTATTAATACAATCAAACTATTTATATTATAGCCAGTAGCTAAAAACCTGAATATAAAACTATTACAAGCTTCCATAGGCGAAGTAATTGATTTAATTCGCCACATTTTTAATAGCGTTAGTATGATAATGTTGAATATTATATTCCATCTAATATATTCTGTACACACCCACTGTACATTTGAATAGTTTAAGCTGCTAGGTTTTTCAGAATTCACTGCAAAGCTGGAATACAGTAATAGGCAATCAGGACAGACCGTTTAAATCAATTACTGTCGGAACGGAATGCCGCAGAGGTTTCCTCTATCGGACCATTTAGGTCGTTTATTTCATTTATCGTCTAATAGACGTACTAAATATTATATTTTAATATTGCGCCTTTACAGATATACAAATTGTAACTACAGCGTCCATATAGTAACAAGCATCGAAGTACCGGGACAAATACAAATATTTACAGATAAAATAGAAACTCACAAGTTACATTGATTGAGTTGTGTTCTCAATATTTAAATCAGTTTCTTCAATATATTCTTCAGTGTATTGATTCGTCATTGAAATAGTTGACGATAGCTGTGTTAAGAATAACTATAGATAGGCCACTTATATTGTGACCTAATGAAAGCACCAGTGCGAGAGAAATGGACTGAGCAATGTTATTGAGATGATAACTACTCTTCCCTCACGTTCGTTCCGGATTAAAACTTGTCTTGGAGACTGGGTAGAAGCTAGGATGTGGCAGAGCAGTAGCAAGCCCCACCCACTACGTCATCAGCAGCTGTTACCATTAGTTTGTTTGATCAACACTCACGAATCAAGTGTAGAAGGACTAAATTAAATCATTATTTAGTATTTAAATAAGAAGTATTGATAACGAAAACACAATAAATAATAATGTAAACAATAAATAGTAATGAAACAAGCTTGTTACGGTTCATCACGGTTATTTTTTACAGCTAAACTAACTGTTGTGGAAGTTGAACACAAACCGAAGCACTGATAATATCTAATAGTGTTAATGAAAGAGATATTATTTTGGTAAGCTTTATTTTAAATTAATAACGCAACGTTGATAGGTCAGTAAGAACTAATGGTTTTTATAATATAACGGTAATGATATAAATTGTTGTTATCAAACCATCGGAATCTTGTTCAATTGGCCGTTTCTCGCGTAAAACTAAATTTAGTAGCCAAGAGATAAGTGAATATTCCAATTTAATTACGCAAATGACTGTGGAAAGTGATAAATTCTGATAAATCTTTACGACTCAGTTATTCGCGCCATCTAAGTAACTACAGTGTAGAGAACAAAGATTTTATTAACTTTTTAATTTTTTATTTTATTTTATTTTATTTTATTTTATTTTATTTTATTTTATTTTATTTTATTTTATTTTATTTTATTTTATTTTATTTTATTTTATTTTATTTTATTTTATTTTATATTATTTTATTTTATTTTATTTTATTTTATTTTATTTTATTTTATTTTATTTTATTTTATTTTATTTTATTTTATTTTATTTTATTTTATTTTATTTTATTTTATTTTATTTTATTTTATTTTATTTTATTTTATTTTATTTTATTTTATTTTATTTTATTTTATTTTATTTTATTTTATTTTATTTTATTTTATTTTATTTTATTTTATTTTATTTTATCTCGTCTCGTCTCGTCTCGTCTCGTCTCGTCTCGTCTCGTCTCGTCTCGTCTCGTCTCGTCTCGTCTCGTCTCGTCTCATCTCATCTAATTTCATTTCATTTCTATTTTTTTATTGATTTATTTTTATTTTATTTTCTTTATATTTATTCATTTCTTATCTATTTATTTGTTGTTTACTTATTTAATTTTATTTTGTTTTTTTTAAGGAGAGGCTAATTTTCTATTTACCCTTACTCTTTAAATTCTCTATAGACTATTAGTCTGTGCGGGAAACTTTTTAGACGGTTAAGGGGAAAACCAGTACAGTACAAGTTGAATTTACTAATAAAAACCAGCAATCAAAGCGGATTGGAACGTGAGCAAACTCTAGGTCAGGTACAAAGTCCTGACGCCTTAGACCGCTCGGCCACTGACTCTCCCGTTATCTTGTAATTGGTGATGCCTAAGTTGATCACAAACAGGCTTTAATACGATTAAGTGCCACTCAAACAATAAGCACTCCTGTAACTTAATTACAAGCTCAATTACTTGGCGCGTTCTTTTGGAGGAAGTTAAATCCACTTGGTTAAGCTAAGATCAAACGAGTTCACATTCATATTTTAATTTCAAATGAACAGCAATGTGTATTTATTTTCTTACTCTACATCTCAGCATTTCATTAATGGTAGTATATTATAGTCAGGAAGTAAAAAAAAATTGGAGACTTTAGTGTTCCTAAGACAAATTTACTGCTGTACTTTCAATTAAGTTGTTTATTTTGTAATTTTATGCAGTCATAGAAACAATTTATGACATTTTTGTGTATGTCTCATCATGTTTTATAAAATATATTGTATGTAAAGTAGCTCCTTGCGGAATTTCCATAGATAAAAAGCGAATTATGTAATTTTACTGTCACAAATATCTCTAATATGAAAATGATCTTTTTCCGTTTCCGTTAATTAAATTAAGTATGCAAGACAAAATTGGAAGCTTAAACATTAATAAATAGTTAATTAATTATTTTTTGACATACTAAACATGTATTGTTAATTTTTAGTGTTTTTTTATTATTTTATTGTATGTATGTACTAGTTTGTTTTATATATAGTACAGTTATTTCACGTTATGTGGGGTATTAACATAATGTAAAACATTTTTAATAAATAAATTGTTATATTCTTGGTAAAACTAATTATGAAAATTTGGTACAACTTTTAGGGTTAAAAGACAGATTATTGTTTTTCTTGATAGTGATTTTCATAGTTACTATTTTATAACATCCATTTGCACCTAAAGAAATTAATTGATTTATTTTTATTTATAAGTTGCTATGAAATGTCGTAAATTTTACAGATAAACATCAATTAGTTAGGGAGTCACCCTCTGAAACAATAGCCACATAGTCATCGATTATAGAGACCCCTTGGGAGGTATAGTGAAGGAGGGTCAGTATGGGGGTGGGGGCACCGGCATTCCCTTGGGGGTGCACTAGTGCTGACTTGGGGTAACCATTACAATGCAATTTCCTGGTAATTTATTTCTATAGGGAATATTCGTAGTTATGCGTTACGTCTAGGACAATTTATTTGTACATCTTATACTATATTTTTATGTTTATAAATGAATAATAATCAACGTTAAATATATTACTTGAAGCTGTTTTTTTTTCTACTCCTCTCTTATGTCTAGATCAACTTTAATTTTAACGATTGAGGTGTCGAAAAATCGCCCCTATTTTTAGTTGTGCTATAAGGTCTTAACTCTTCAATACGTTCACCCTGAAGGCACTGGAATCCCTCAAAGTACGTTTTTCGGCCATAAGAATAACATGTAGAGAGATTGAAATGAATCGAAAAGTATAAGGTGTAAATAATAATGTTTATAATAATAAGGAGGTTATAAATATTTCTATTTCTTGCTTCCTAGGTTATTAGTTGCCCAATAACCACGGCAACTAAGAGACCTAAAGATTTGCGTGGAGGCCGAACCACGTAGTATTGGTCTGATTTTCAACTAACTGACAGACTAGTTACTCAGTTCGCTTCACTACACAACACCCAAACTCTGACTACCATCCAACATGGACACCCCAGACTTCTATAGTAGTGTCCACGTCGATGGCAACCATTGAGCGGTCGCCATGCCTGTATTAAGACAACTGAGAACAGAACATATCCACAATATGCACAAATCTTTGTCCCCAAGTAGCTGGGTTCGCACCAGTAGTACTGACAATTCCTTATTAGACAGTTTTATATAAAGAATTGAATCACCAGAACTATGGAAGGCGTTTTGTTGCTATGGTTACGGCTGGCTAATATCGTCACGCCATTGGTCGTAGCACTCCCAAACTTCAGGTGTTTTTTAAACACTTTGTAAGGAAATAATAATGAAATTCTTTAAATAGAGAACTTTATAACATTTTTCTTTTTTATACTTCTGTGCGTATTTTTATGTTACAACTATTGTCACCAATCATTGAAGTAATTAATATTTTGTGGTTGTATTAAATACTAAATACTGTAATCATATAAGCAGTAACAATTTTCAGCAATGCCGATCAAGAAGTCTAGGATGTGATTACAGATTCAAGCTGAATACACCGAACCTTCTCAGCACAGGGAATACCAAATCAACTTAAGCTCAGCTTTCTGTTAACTTGTTCCTTTGAGGCTTGTCAGATGAAGAGACAGTTCTCATTTCTCTGCACAACTTTTATTTTCATATTTTCAAACACTACTAAGTTCGTTTAGTTTCATTTAAATTTACTATTCGTTTCATTTAGTTAATAGGCTTACGAGAGTAGTTCATGATTTTTATTATTTTCCATTAAATACTCAAGTAAGGTAAGAAATACAAAAAGTGTTTAGTTATGTTGTATAATTGGGCTACACCTTTAATTATGTTTAACATTTTTATTTATTTTTTTTTTTTTTTCATATAAATATAACGAAAAGTTTACGCTAAGTTCTTTTTGTGTATAAGATATGAGCTCACGACTGCCTTGTAGTTACTCACTCTAACATTTTGGCAGTCTTTAACATAATTAATTTCACAAATATTTACTGTGATAACTAATTATTATGAAGTTATTTGGTTCTTACGAACATTGTAACTGGTTATTAAAGTCATTATGAACTGTAGCCATCTTTAAGTATACATAATCTCATTTACAAATAATTCCTGGTTCAGACTAACCTAGTCACTGAATATGTTATTTTTATTTATATTTTTAGTATTAGTCTCTGTTTAATTACGACGAAACCCCCTTATAATAAACCATGTACGACTTACGACATTTATGAAATACATATTCAAGGATAGCTTTTGTTTAGTGGTGATGTCAGTTCTTTGTTTATTCCTTCTGAACAGCCTTTTGTCACAGAGTCGTGCTTCGTTAAATTATGAAATCTATACCTTTCATGTAAATCTTATTGATTTTTTTCAAATATCTTATATTTCTTTTAAAGAGCTTTTTAAGTTATTTATTTTAACTAATCGAGGTTTTTTACGGATATATACGTCAGCCATTTACGATTATATTAGTATGTCAAAGTCTGAAAAAAGAGAATCACTTGAGATATTAACGTATAGTGGTAAAAATAATTTATTTAAATTTTAAGTTTAAAACAATTTATTATTAAGACACCAACCATAGAGATAGAGATCGGACAAATATGAGGGGAGTGAATGAGTGTGATAAGTGTAGATGAACGAGTGTAGTCATTGTTACTAACTTAGGTCGACTTTTCCTTAGAAATAGCAATTTATTAATAGCCCAATAACCAGGGCAACTGAGGGACATGCAGCTGGAATCCGAAACACATAGTATTGGTGTAACTTTCGGCTTACTGTCAGATCTGAACTCAGTTATATCCCCTATACAACATCTGAACCCTCAACTAGGCCGAAGGATGAGAACCACAAAAAGGCTAAAAAAGGCTCCAGTGTAGCGAGTGACGGGGTAGCACGCGTAGCGAGCAGATGTATCCCCCCGTTTAATGTAGATATCAATTAGTCGCATAAATTGCAATTGGTCGGTAGCTTAGTTAAGTAAATCCCACCTTCTTAAGCTAAAAGGTTCTCATTCCGATTCCGATCAGAGTTATAAAAATGTGTTATTGAAAGAGTACAGGTTATAATCACCGGCTCTTCATTTGTCATTGGCCTATAAATTAATGACACTTTCTAAGGATTAGTCGGCCTTAGTTTGTAACAATGACTACATTCGGGTCTACATTATTATTATGTCTACACTCATAATACTCATCCATGTTTGCCCATATCTTGACGAGCGGTGTATTTCGAATAAATAAATAAACTTTCGATAAACCCAGTACAAACAGTAAAATCTTTTATTAAGTAGTTAAGAGGCGCTAATTTAAAGCGGGCCTTTGTTAAGGCATTGTTTTGGGTATAATTATACAACAAACGGGATCTGCTTTTACACAATGTAAGTTGAATTATGGTTGAGTCTTGAATACAATAAAACCTTTGTTTATAATTAATTGAAATTTCCAGCTTTGTAATCATAATATAATTACAATACAAGGTAATGAATAAACTACGTAATTAATCAATATATGTGTTTGACACATGATTTAATTAACAATTAAATTGTTTCAGTTGTTTTCTAAAAGTTAATTCCTACTTTCAATAACTGAAATATTCGTTTGAACTGTTTTATATATATTTCTACTGAATTCAGTAATTTATTACATGTTAATTTTGTAATAGTATTTCAACAATTTAGGGTGAGAGTTTAACATATGTTCAAAGTAGTAATGTAAACCATAAAATATGATTCTATCTCCTTCAATATATTTTTTTGATGTAAAATTATGATATTTTTTCGAGCAGCACATCTTTGGACTTGTAAACGCAAATTGACAAAAAACATGAGATAACGAAACGATGGTAGGGATATCTCATTAATCACATCGAAGGACACTGGTAGTTCATTCCTCCTCTAAAAGGATGAGATCAACATATGCCACATTCAATAACATCAATGTTCATGTTATTATATCAGAAACAATGAGATAGGCTACAAAATGTTCGCATGGCCATGGAAAAACGTGGAAATATAAGTGGGGAATCGCAAATATATTTATGTCCTTGTTGAAACGAACAGGAATATTTGGTTTTAAGCAAAAAACCAAAATCTATATTCATTATATAGACACCTGGTTTTCATTTCTATCTGGCAAAGCATCACATACAAGCAAAGATATAAGTATATAATGTAATTTATTATGTAATTATCATTGTGGGCATTAAGTGCAGAAACCACATTTCCTAAAGTTTTTATTAAAACATTACCAAGTTTATAAAAAACTCTGAAGTTGTTGTCTGCTAACATGATTTTTATTTTAATAATATCCACACCACATAAGATATGATGACATAGAGAGATACGTTAAAGAATATTATTAACGTTTCTTTATTTATCGCAATCTTCCTAAATCGGTTTATCAAAATTGTATAAATTTGCCGATGGCACATTACTATCCGTAACAATTGAACCCGTAATAACGGGCGCGGACATTTAAATCCCTTTAAACCATTTAAACGACTGATAATCATCGATATGATAACCTAGTGATGAGCTTTCCGCATTCCAATCAAGGTCGCGGCCTTCCCCCTCCCCGAACTTAATCCCCTAGCTGATATTTCATATAAATATGAAGTATCATGCACACATGCGCGCGCGCGCACGCACACACACACACACACACACACACACACACACACACACACACACACCGCATGCATGCACACATGGACTACACGTTCTAGTACAGTGGTATTGAGCCATCCGCTCACCCATACACGTACAGAGGTATCGTATGGTTTTTTTCTATCGTTATTATTAATTTTTTTAATTTAATTATAATGATAATATATGATTAAATTATATGATAAAAATTAGCTGAGTTTTATAGTTGGACAAAACTAAATATATTATTGAAGGGTACAGCAGTTAGTTTTTAATAATTATCAATATGGTAAATAAGTAAAAAAATAATTAGCTGCAATGTACACCAACTATAAGTAGTCACAAGATGTGGCGCAGTGCTGTAGTCCAGCTACTTGGGGACAAAGTGTTGTGGAGATTGTAGGCGATATGTTCTATGCTCGGTCCTCTTAATACCAATACGGCGTCCACTCAATGGTTTCTTTCGACGTGGACACTATTAGAGAAGTCTGGAGTGTCCATGTTGGGTGGTAGTCAGGGTCCAGATGTTATTTAGGTAAAAGAACTGAATGCCAGGCTTTTCATTAGCTGAAAATCAGACCAATACTACGTGGTTCGGATTCCACTTAACGCTCTAAGTGCCTTACTTGCCCTGGCTACTGGCTATTAATAAAAATCCCTGTTTAATTAACAGTCAACATCAGATAGTAACAAGACTACACAGGTCTTACACACTCATACTACACTCATTATTCATATTGACCTTAAAATACGCACAAAGTTGTGTCAGCGTCTCATATCTCAATAAACAAAGTTTATTTAAGTTTATGTGACAAAACTTTCTTTTGAACGGCGTTGGTTTTTTATCAGAAAAATTTACACCCGAATGTCGTTTGTTTCCGTCTCCGGTGTATGTAGATCCACATTCGTACCTAATTTTCCATTTCAACATTTTAAGTGTTTACTCTGAACACTATTATAGTATATATAGGGATGACAACGATATATTCATATGTCGTAATTATCGATATAGGTATGTTTCGATATGTCGATATATTAGTATCCATATTTACTTTTTATATTATGAGCCGTATTGATATTTTGGTGTGATATATCATGTCATTAAACACTGATATCATTCTCTCTCCTCAATATCATCATGATTCTAAGAAGAAAAAAAAACATTTAAATTGCCTCTAATGCAATTCAAAACATGCATTGAAGTAAAATGTTATTTAGTTTTTTTTTTACTTGGGGTTAACGCACTAAAATGTAGTTTAATGTAGACCAATGAGTGGAAGCTTAGTGTTTATAAGAAGCCTAATGTCATTTTTAAACGTGAAAAAACAACAATAAAATAACAAAGTTGTTATTATATTACGTTATTCCTTTATAATTAACGTAATAATTAAAAGTATAACTATACTTATTTTAAATTCTTTTCATTGAACTTCACAAACTTTTTTAATGTAGATAAATATATTTAATTTTTACATTTAGTAAGCTATCAAAAAATAGTGACAAGAAAACGAGTGTATTTTTGGTCATGGCATTAGAGTTAGTGCATAGTTTTAAAAAGACAAATAATTTACAATTCGATATATCGATATTTTTATTTTGATATCATCGTTAGATCGATTTTTTCAATGCGATATATCGGTAATGCGATATATCAATATATTGAAAATATCGCCTACAATTTGCACAACATCTTTTCCCCCAAGTAGCTGGATTACAGCACTGCGCTACTAGTTATATATAGGCCTACCCTAAATATCGCACAAAATATAACTAAATATGTACACATTTTCTTTATAACAACAGATTATATATCTCAATTCCACATCAAATATATACATTTTAATACAAGTGTAACTCATGTACATTTTAATGTAAGACATCAGTCATAAGTTACTATATTAACTGACAGTGTTCGAAATTGTCCTTTCGTTAATTGCTAAAAAGCATTGTTCTTTCCTTTCTTTTGATGTGAATAAAAATAAAAAAACTGCACGCATTCATTGGACATATCATGTTTGAAGTCAAAGGGTTGAGAAATGAATGGTATCCATCACATTGAAGGGCCTTTTACTAAAACTACTAACGTTTTCAAATCGTATGAGCCGTCACTCCAGTCGTATAGAACTACAATGCAAGTCATTTTGTCCTCATGTTTAAAAATATTGTTCAAGAATATGCCTCATGAAAAGGCAATATCCATTACTGTTAGAACGTGGTTTTTTAAGTTATTTTCACAGTTACGTCAAAAATACATCATACCGTATTTACTTGTGGCAAGTCTATGCAAAACAGATTTTCAACGGTTGCTATTTAAATCTTTGCTTTAAAGTTAATCTTACACGGTGCGTTTTTGTTTCATAGTATCTTAATAACAACATTTAAAATGCAAATGAAATAATGCATGACGACCTTAAAGGCAAGCATAAATTAAAAACCAAGAAAATCAAATGTAGTTTAGCCGCGTTGATTTGGTTAACGTAGCTTAAAGGACTGTAAATAAGTTTGACCTTAATTTGTTGGAACTGCATTACAATGTTGTTATTTTGTTTTACCTTACATTTAAAATGTATAGTTAAAAAAAGAGCTTTTAGATAGTGGTAGATTACAGTGCCACATATATTAATAGGCATAATCACTGATACATACAATGGCTGGTTAATTTATTAATTAAATTTGTTTCATAGAAAATTACGTTACTATCGATTAACCTAAATTTATTTTATTTTCAGCCATAAAAACCGTTTTCAACCATACTGATATTTTCAAACTTAATTATTAATTTGCTTAAAACTGGCTCTTTGATCACTATTTAAAACAGTTATCATTATGCACCGTGTACATTTTTTTATTTTTCTCGAAACACAACATTTCCCACAAATCGTTTTCTAGCTACGTTTTATTTTTAGTTCACAAGTATTGTGGGGATCTTTAGATAGTCCAAAAACTGTGTACTCAGTCTTCGTGGAAAATCTGGAACCACTTTTGATGGGTTTTTTAAAATGAAATTTGGAGGTATTTCAGTTAATTTATTAGTTAAATATTCTTACATCAGTTTAAGAAAACGTAAACAAATATAAACGTGTCTCTTTATGGTCATTTGTTAACAATTATTGGTATAAGTTGGTCATGATCATAACGGTAAGCAGGTGTTGATAAGTGGACCTTGCTAAATATAAAATCAATCTAGTCTAGAATAATTGTGAATGAAACGTTGACTTCATAAATGGTTTTATTTTAATTTCAAATAAAACATTTCATGAAACTCTACAATTTAGTTCATAATACAAATAATACTCTAAGCACTAAATTGAAAAGTAAGTTGCTAGAGGAATATTTGCTTGTGGAGTTTTACATTAAACCACCAGAACTCATTAGACTAGGTAAATACGTATATTTTCTCTGATCACAGTTTTCTTTGGTTCCAGCAGTCGGCGAAGAACACTCTTTACACAGTATTCAGCCAAATTTCTAAATAAAGATACATATTTCATATATTTAATCGCTTATCAGTTGCTTAAGGCAATATGAACATAACTTTTACAATATTCATTCATGTGATTTTAGACTAAGATCTAAGGAAATCGTACTTTAAAACAACAGGCATTTTTAGCGTAGTCTAAAATATATTCTACAGACTACGCAAAGGAGTGCCGTGTACAATTAGTTACAATTACATAAATTAAAATAATTTTAACATTCTTATAATGTTCAATAACATAGTTCATTTGCATGGGACATTTCGTCCACAAGGTATGCATCATCAGACTTCAATGTACATTTAAATTATTTTTTTACAAAGTAGAATAATATAAAACTTATAAGATATGTTAGATTAAAAAATTAATCAAGTAAAAATTTGTGTACATAAATAACAAATAATGTGTATATAATATGGGTTCATTATATAAGAGGGCTTTAAAGGGAAAGAAAATAAAGAAATCATGTGACACTGGCGAGAGAAGTTATAAATACGTCCAGATTTTCCACCGTGCAGTACCTGAATCATTTCTTGTACAGTGCTTTTCGTAGTATTCCTAACTGGTCTAATGTTTCAGACATCTAAATATAGATTATTGGGAACTTTTTTAACTTCGAATTTTGCAAAATTATATTCGTCTTCAAGTTTTTGCTTAACCATTCCTATTTTCAAACTGTCCATATGTAAAATTTGCGTTTTGTTCTTTGAATTTGGTTTCAATTGTTCTTTTCAAATACACACATTAACACAGTTAATTTTGTATCTTCTTGATTAATCTTGCAATAAAAACAAATCAATATATGTAAGATCTTGGAGGTTATGGTACATAATATATTAACTCTTTATACTAATATTCATTAAACAATTCGTTTTATAACCGGTTAATTGTTTTTTAATTTAACCCTCCAGCGGTCGCAATCATAAACTTATGTGGGAGGTCGTATTGTATCGTAGATACTTTTATCATTTAAGTTATTTTCAACATTTTAATTTGACTCTCTTCAGTTCACATGTACGTTAAAATAATATTTTATATTTCTGATTTTCTGCAAAATCTTTATTTTTACTGAAATATTCAAAACTTTAAAAGGACCTTTTTAAAAAGTCTTCAATTTTAGTATCTGATAGGTACGTTGCCACCATTCCCGTTCTTTTTCTGCACATTTTAACACTAAAGTTATGTAGTGAAGTTGAGATCGAGTTGATATTGGTTAGTTAAATATATTTAAATTTAATGTTATAAGATGTAACAAACACTCCAGTAAATACATTTTTAATTTCGTTAGGCCTTTCGGTAAGAAAGTTACCATATTCAGACAACCATCCTAACGAAATTAAAAATGTATTTACTGGAGTGTTTGTTACATCTTATAACATTAAATTATACATCCAGTAAGAGACGAGCTTGAAGAATGATATTTTAATTATTAAATTATCAATAAATTTTAATTTCAACTAGGGCTTTGCTGTAACATAACTTTATTTATTTGTAAATGAACAAGACAATAATTAGTTTGGAAAACTGATGTAAATAATTAAAAGAATATTAGTATAATATATTGTAAATAATGTAGTATGTATATTTACTATAATTACTGTAATAGTAGAGTTTATAATATTTTATAAAATAAGTTGATAATAAACGATAATTTTGAATAGGCCCATTAAAGATGAATTACTTTTGTTCATAAAATATGTTTCCCAGGCATTTAGGTATTTAGAAGATGAAACCGACTTTATTATTTTTTAATTTTCTTTGCTGATATTGTGATTTGTTGTCAAACAATGTTTAGCAACTGCTGACTTTTCTTTCCTGTTAAATTTAATGTGCGAAAAATGTTCTTCGAATCTTATTGTATAATTTCTTTTGGTCTGTCCTACGTATTTTTCTTCGCAGTTATCACAGTTAATTTCATAGATTCCTGATAGATTTTCATTTTTAATTTTGTCTTTAGGGTTTGTTTTTTCAGTTTGTTAATTCAGTTTGTTTTTTAATTTGTTTGTAGTTTTGAATGAAGTTTGATTTTTAAATTTTTCTTCAATGAGTGTTGAATAATTCATGATAGTATTTTTCAAATGTAAAACTTGCCCAATAGTTGTTTTCTCTTTCTTTTATTTCTTTTAATGTAGTTCTTAATTTTTAATGTGTTCTTAACAGACTTTATTAAAATATATTATCAATTAATATAGGATCATATCCATTGTAAACAGCAATATTTTTATATTAAACACACTAATACATATGTCAAGATGTACTAAATAACTCACTTATGTGAATATATATTTTTACAAACATTGAATATATGTTTATTAAAAGAATCATCACCAGAATTATTCTTAAACACAAATTTATGATTCCTTTTTTTCTATTTAAATATAGTAAAGAAAGAGCTCTAAGTAACATATTTACAAAGCTAACTTGTGAATAAAATTAATATTTTTTTATTTTAAAGCTATAAAACTATTTAAACTGGTTCTGTAAGGTTTAACTTTTAATTGCAATGATTCATTATTTTTTATATATTAAATCTTCGTCATTAACATGCAACTACTAATATTTTATTTTGTAGTTGACAAAATCAATCATCTGTGCAGATCCACAGTTGCACAATACACATGTAATAAGTATATAGTATACAGTTTTGATAGAGGTATATGTCCATTTATATTTTAATGATTACTAATATATATATGGATATTTAGTGTGATAATGTAATAATATAATATAATATTATTATATGAAAAGTATATATTGTAAGCATATAAATATGTATATACTATTAGTATATATTTTGTAAGTATAAGTATATATATTATAAGTATTATATTATTATAATAATGAATAAATGTGATTACATTTATTTAAAAAATCTATTATTTAGTATATAACTAACTAGCTATATTATTTAAAGGAGTGTGTTTGTAAAATTGAACCTCCTTTATATTTGAATAATAGTGATCAATTTGGGTATCGGAGCCAATTTCACGCACAATGGGCCAAGAGGGTCTGCACTCATTCGGGGCATTTTATGGGTTTTCAATAAGGGTTAAGTATCCTGGTGAAGATATGAGGAAACGTTCTGTAAGGGCGTTCGATCAAACATTATTTTTGAAAGCGATTTTAATAAAAGCATCAGTTATTCTTTTTATAAGTACTGCTTAAGTTGAGAGAAAAAATCAAAAAATTCTATGTGTCTACCTAAAGTGGCTAATTTGGCCTTTCTAGGTATATGACTCGTTAATAAATCACGCAATATATTTTATGAACATTTTGGGAATATAGTGGAGAAAACGTAATAACCAACCTAGATTAAAATAAAACTAAAAACATGTTTTAAAGTTTGGTTACTCACTTTAAAACATGTTATGTGAGTAGTTTGGTTTCTACTCACGAAAATCCCCAATACAGAACATAAAACTTGTGATAAAAATGTCCATTAACACTACCTCATATAAAAATATCAGCTATGAAAATGTTCTTCTTCCTAAGAGCAAGATGACAACGAATAGAGATAATAAAAGTTAAGTTACGTACACATATAACTATATACTACACTATTATTTAAATCTTATAATTAGTTTTAAAAAATGCCATTATATAAATTTGTAAGTTGCCTAAATATGATAAACTATAAGTTCAAGCAATGTACTGTATTTAACTGATAACTAGACATAGTTAGTATACATTATTTTTTTTATTACTTTGCAATGTAATAAAAGTAATCATACAGCAGATCTGGTTCTACAATGTATCATTAAAATGGCACTACTTAGTTGACTAATTATAAAAATATTAAATCATATTTTTCTAAATTGTTTAATATGATATATTTAAAAATTATTCATGCTTGCTTTAAAATTGTATAATAACCTCATGACTAATTTGTTTTGGTGATAAATTAATAACGCAATTGATATAGATGTGGGCTTATCAATGATCTTAAACCGTTATAGTTAAATATAAAACAAAATGTAAAAAGGTGAAATTATTTTGCCAAAGGTAAATGAAAACCATTGTTAATTACTTGGAGTTTATCTTCTGAGAGGAAATGGAATATAAACAGAAAGTATTTATAAATTTGCTTAGTGATAAATTAAAATTTAAGTAATTACGTAGGCTCTGTATTAAAAGACTGCTATACACCCAAAATCTACTCTATTTAAATAAACAATAAATAGCCCACTCTTATTGTTGAGTTAGTGCCGTGTGCAACCACTACGAGATCGGGGGCTCAATATGTTCAAAAGTAACACATATATATTATCTAACTTTGCTTAAGTGAACTATCCGAAGTGAATTATAAACAATATTTAATACTGTTAATTCTTTCAAAAACTGCTAAAAGGGCTTTTTTATTTTCCCGTTTTTCTATCGGAATGACGCGTTACTCCAATAATGTATTTTGATGATTCTATGTTTTAATTAGGGCAGAATCTGGACTACGTGAAATATATATTATCTTCCATGAATACTGTTTATAAACAAATCATTTCAACATTTTTAGGAACTACTAGGTAAGTTTTCTAAGTCGAGATAATCCAAAATAAATATTTGTGAGTATGTCAACAGTGGAACTTGTATTGTCTACCGTAATGTCAGTAAAAGCAGTAGAAAGACAAGAAGAACCTAAGTGCAAAGTTATAAAGGGACTTGTTGTAAGTTGACTCAGTCCGCACTTTATAATTGCGACTGTATATAGGCCTAGTTAGTTTAATAAAAGCTTTAATCTATTTATTTCTAACTGTTTGCAATGTATTGAAATCGGAATAAAAGGGGGTTTCCATTATTTAAAAAAATAAGTCTATTATTTTAATAGTATGTGTTTTCCTGTTATTAATATATATTTTATACCATATTTTTGTTCTTACAGATCCGATATTTTATACATAATAATATTCTGTAAAAATTATTTCTGGCATGGTGGATTAGTGGCTAGGGTTTCGGATCGAGGAGGCCAAGTTCCAAGTGCGTATCCACATTGAGCTAACAGTCAGTACTTCACTCGTTTAATAAAGTTTACGCACAGGCCTGCAGGCCCATGTGAACCGGATAATTATGTTAAAAAAAGAAAATGTGTAATGGGAATTTTAAATTCAAACTATGGATCACATAGTTAATAATTGCCCTTTGCGCTCTTTGAAGGTGGAATGAACCCGTCTTCAATCAATCGGAGAAGCAGATGTTGAATGGTTACGAAATCTGGATTTAACTCTGTGATGGAAGATCAGTATTTAAACACTAAGACATGTGTACGTTGTACTTTAAATTATATTTATTGGTTAGATTTTTAATTTTTCATTCCTCCTTTTAATTTAGTAGCTGGCTTTGAAAGCCATACAATATACAGGTGGGAAAATATGGAAACCCTTTTACAACGTTTGTAATGTCTTCATTTGTAAAAGTGAAATCTTGTACATGATCATGGTTACAAAGAACACACTTTTTGACACCATTAGCGACATTAATTTCATCTTTTCCTGGGGAGGGGGGGCGCCACGTGGAGTTAAACGAAAATCTTCAATAAAAGCCTATGTCGAGCTTGGTATCAAATGAAAGGTTTATTCAAAAGAAATTAATTTCCACAAACAGGACTTTGGAAGGTTTATCCTTTCCAAAGTAGCGGTCATTTGAATTTCAACGTAACTAATTTGAACAATATTATTTATCCGCTATTTAAAGGTTTCAAGTAAATTATTCTTACCAGAAATTATAGTTTATGGAACACAATTATTAAATAAACCTTAAATCATCAAATTATCTACGGAAAAAATAACGTTGTTATGAAAGCGTTTCCATATTTTTCCATCCTGTATATGAAACATTTACAATATCAATATGCAGTATGTAAAATCTAATAGTTCTGAAATGTAATAAGCAATAGTTTCTTGAATAATCTGATTTGAAGAAATCGTTAATATTCAAAATTGTATAAAACTAATGTAGAGTTCAATGTGAGGCACTGCATGGAAGGAGTACACTTCAAGTCATATGTGCACGACGCGTATCGGTAAATAACATTGGAATGGGGGTGGTTTTGTAGTAAAATCTGAATAACTTTGAAGTAGATATGAATTAGTATAACTGAGCAAAGATAAAAAGAACAAAGAAAGTTAAATTTATGGATGTTATTTTATTTGTCCATATCTAGATTGGATTAAAATAATGATATTACACCTTTAGGCTGCGAATTATTTCTGAATGCTACCAGATTAGCATTGTTGGAAATCATATTGCCAAAACAGCTGTAAAAGATAACGACTACACTCGCCCGTATCCGTAAACTTAAATCCAGTTACCCTTGAGCGAAGTAAAACTTTATAAGAGATAAGGGGTTGAATTTGAACTGAACAGTTGTCTTGATTAAAGAAAATCTGTAAAGACAACAATAACGTAAAACAAGCTATGAAATATGTACATTTTTATTTAACCAAGTGTACTTGTATATTAGTTCATGTCATTTTAGAGTTTTTTTTTTAAATAATACTAAAAAATGTGATTTTTAGGCTCCACCTAAAGGTGGTATTCATATAAAAACAAATAATGTACAAAACGGAATTGTCACTCAAACTTATCGTCTTAAACTCTGTCGAGTTAATACACTTTAACAAACTGTACATTTTTTAACTGCACAAAAATATTTAACAGTAGGTTAAAACTAAATGATTTAATCTTCTATCAAACTATGAATAAAATAAAACTATATATGTGTCTACTAAAAGAACTTTTATGTTAAAAGACTTGGTAAATTTCAATACATATAGTCAATTTTTTTGTTGCAAAAATATTTTTACTATCCCATAGACCCTTTTCAATATAATATTTCCTTCCTCAAATCAACTATACTTGTATTAGTTTCAATGGATTGACTTGAACGCAATCTAAATTACGTTATTTCATTCCATAAATGATGCGTTGATTGATTTCATTAGTAGAACAACCAACATGGTAAAGAACGATGAGCAATAATATTTGTAATATCGATAATGTTCATTTAGAAATTATTTATCTTACGCATTTGTTCATTTATAGTTGACATTCCAACTAAATAAAAGCAATAATAATAAACAATCGCGTGTCTTTTAGTGATAAGGCATGATCAGTTAAAACGCGGTTCCTCTTGTCTTCCTAGACGAGCGAATTTATGTTTTGAAGATTTTTTTAGACCAACGTGGCTCCCGCAACACACGAGTGGTACAGTTAAGAACTTCGTGGTAAACAGGGATTTGAACTAGAGTTTGGCAAGCCACTGCCTTAGCCCCGTAGCTTTAAAATATTACTTTAAAATAGATTAGAAAATACATTCATATTTTATTATGGTTACAAGCTATACTATTTTACAATGTGTTTCACTGCCCAATCATCCCCAATTTAAGAAACATTCCTGTGGCTGATTGGCCTTAAGACAATACTGACAGCGTTGTGTTACGGATCACGGCTATTACATTAAGTGCCACCAATGAAAACAAATGTATAAGAAACAAAAATCCAATGTTAAAAAGTCAGACTTCTTTTTTCTAATTTTGTTATCTGGGCGTGGCCGCCACTAGGTTGAGCTTCTTACGTGGCAGCCAGAGAGAGAGGGAAGGTTACAAATTGCCATGAGAATGAGAGAGACAGGAAACGGTGGACATCTGCTACAGGAAGTCTGACTATTTCGTTATCCCTTTTCACTTCTTATAGATGTGTATTCATTGGCGCCACCCAATAAATACCAGGTAACTTTGGTATTTGCCTGGAGATGGAGCCTAAACCTTCCCGAAACGGCAACCAGAAGGGTCTAGATCCCCTTCCAGAGACATATCGACTTGCAACGGCAACGGTACCCCTCAGCCGGCAAGTCAGACATTCTCAGTGGAAGTGTGTGTTCGTTCTTCAGCCTGGAGTGGAAGTGACGTTGTCAAATACTGTGTGAACTCACACTCGACAGTGTTAAGTTACATTTAATAGTTTAAATAATAGTGGTTTAATTTCAATTATTAAATAGTGTCTGTCTTGTAATATGAGGCTGTAAATATCTCTTAGTGTGTAGTTTAGTTAGGTAGTGATTAGGAATATAAATAACGATTACTTCAAGTGTCAACCATGTGCTGCTAATTACATGTTTTCCGTAATTGGCATGTCTAATAAAACTTGTTAGAAGAGTTAATTATTGTTAGAAGATTATGTATCTGTAATCAAGATCGATAAATAAGCAGTCTTATCACCTGTAAAAAGTGAGGATATTCTCTTTTTTAGGTGCTACAACAATAAAAACCTTTTACTCCAAGTAATAACAATATGTTGTTGTTCAGTTTATTTCTTTATTTTTGTTCTGTAACTTAACAACTGTGTAAATAGTTTGTAGGTGTGAATATAAAACAGTTTACCACATCATAGTCACTTGTAAAACAACAAGAATATACAACCGTTGCCATCAACTTGTGTCTCACGTCAGAAAGAAACTCTGTAATCTCCTGTTGACAAACCGGCACTAAGACGTCAACAACAGTCGAGCTCTTCGGGATTCTAGCAACAGTTTTCCTACAGAGACTTAAGCGAATATGTTAAACTTAAATATATAATGGATGTAATTCAAAACACGTTGAGTTTCCAAATGTGTAACATTATTGCTAAGAATATGTTACACATTTTATCACATTCTTAGCATAATCTTTGAATGTGAATCAAATAAAAATAAATTATTTGCTATTGACCTTTCAGTGAATATGGAATATATAGGGCACACCTATCAACATTAACGAAGGTGAATCTATAGGATTTTTATCAAGATATTTTGGACAAAGAAATTGAACAAGGAAAGTAATTTAATTGGTAGAAAAAAATTGGAGATTTCCAATGCTTCAAGTGTTTTAAGGAAAAAAGTGTTTGTTATAAGTATGAGGCATAATATGAGTGGTAACGAAAACCATTTTATACATAATATACCTGAATAGTAAAAAATTGATAGATCTTGTTAGCCACAGAATTGTATGTTGTAAATTATATATTAGCTTAAAAGTAATGCTTATTCCTCATTTAACTAATACGAAGTGCAAAAATAATTCAATCACAATAATGTAAATGAATGTCAACAATTTTCTCTCACAGATAAGGTAGTTTGCAGTTTTTGTTCTCAAAACTTACAAGGGGATTTTATTTATCTTCCAAACAAATCCAGTGGCAAAAATCCCTTCCCTAACTTTCGGTAGAGCTGACACTTATATTAGGTGGAGATATTATCTGTCCGACCAGGTCATTCTGGGTAACTACAGAACACCACTTAGTTTCTTGTTTGTATAGCGTGCATCTTTTTTATTTAAATCATAATAAATGTTTCGAGATGATTCAAGCCTATAATAACTAGTCAAATATACTAGTGATCAAGAACTTTTTAAAACTTTACTTTGAGAAATAATCACAGATTGCACCGCCTTATTAGACGTATACCAACTGGTAACAACCTACAAAGTAATAAACAAATTGTTTGTCATCACAAATAAATTATTAATTCAGAATTACACTGAACTAGGGAAACGTTTATAAGAAAAATATTATATTATTTAAAATTGTAATTACCTAAAACTAGAGCACTTTGAATGGTGGCCTTTCTATTAAGATGTTCCATTATTAATGGAAACGTTTTCTTTGCTTTCACTGGAATATCTCTTGGGTTCATAATTACTTGCATTATAAGTTTGATAAAACGCTTTTATCTCTCTCCTCTAAATGACTTCTCCAATAAGTAAACTTTGTAATAAGTAGTTTTTGTTACACAATTTACTACACATAATAAAGATGTACTGCAGTTTTTCCCATAGTACTCTGTATTATTTATGAACCATCTAAGCTAAAATACAGTATTTAGTATATATATTTCAATCATTCAATAATAATTCAATAATTTTTTGAAATATATCAAAATGTTAATCCTATTTTAACCCCTCTATTTTAACTAACTATCTTTGTGATTATTTGTATTGATTTTTTTGTATTTTCAACCACATTATTTATGTATATATTTTACTGTAAAAGTTTAAATTAAAAATGATATATTTATCATCATTCAATGTTAAATATATATATATGTGTATGTGTGTGTGTGTGTGTGTGTGTGTGTGTGTGTGTGTGTGTGTGTGTGTGTGTGTGTGTGTGTGTGTGTGTGTGTGTGTGTGTGTGTGTGCGCGTGTGTGCGTGCGTGCGTGCGTGCGTGCGTGCGTGCGTGCGTGCGTGCGTGCGTGCGTGCGTGTGTGTGTGTGTGTGTGCGTGCGTGTGTGTGTGTGTGTGTGTGTGTGTGTGTGTGTGTGTGTGTGTGTGTGTGTGTGTGTGTGTGTGTGTGTGTGTGTGTGTGTGTGTGTGTGTGTGTGTGTGTGTGTGTGTGTGTGTGTGTGTGTGTGTGTGTGTGTGTGTGTGTGTGTGTGTGTGTGTGTGTGTGTGTGTGTGTGTGTGTGTGTGTTTTGCGTTAGTAGACCTATAGGGGAATAACCAGCAGTTTATGCTACCCTATTTGATTTGGAGCCTTCTTATTGAATGTGGGTTTACGCTCTGTCTTCAATAACTAGTGAGCCAGGGAGCTAGTAGGTTTACAAACAATAAGTAATTTGTATTTGCAACTTGCTAGTAACTACATAATATTCGTTAAAGTTTTTTATTAGTTACTGAGTCACTAGTTACATTTAAAATCTAATCCTTATTTTACGTGCAGCCGTTTTTTTCGCAATGCAGTTCCTCCCTTATTTCTTGGCCGATTTAAATGGCTGGGGTGTCAAAAGACTTGCTCCTGTTCTTAGTTGTGCAATTCTTAGTCTCTTAATTCTTCAATATTGTCACCCTGAACGTTAAGGGAAGCCCTCAAAGTACGTTTTTCGACCATAAGAATAACACGGAGATAGATTTGAATGAATAGAAAAGTAACATCTCTTGGAATGTAAACAATGGTGTTTGTAATATTGAGAAGGTTAGATCTGTCGTAGTGTTAAACCGAGGACGATTGTAAGCATGGTTTTACTCACGTTCGATTGTTGGGCTCCGCTCTACTGAACTTGAATGTTTCAATGATACATTAAATAAAGTTGTTTTATTTGTTTGTTTTATTGTTTTAATTGTGATTTTACGTGATACAGTATTTTTTACTACCATTATTTGTAGTCAAAAGTCTCACAGGCCGAGCCCGAAGGCCGAGCTGTAACGAAAGCAGGCTCCAGTGCGTGGGGGTTGGCATGCGAAGCGTGCAGGGGTGTCTCCTAGTTTATTGTTACTGCTTGTTTATGTCACAGTGATGAGAGATATTTATATTAACGTCACTATGGATTCAAAGTAAGGAGGTTCAGTATGAAGTCGTATTTGACCCCATTAATATGAATTTATAGTAGTAATATGTAATACCGTGCAATATGAAATGGAATAGAAGTTTTGGATAAATTATTTCCATTTTTGAATTTATATTTTTTATTTATGAACATTATAAAGTTTGCAATATTGGGTCCTTAGTTAGCCCTTGAAAGCTAGTTACAAGAACTGCTACTTTTCAGAGCTTAAGTGAGCTTTTACTGTTAATCACCTTTTGAATTATTCATACTAAAAATAGGTTCTTACGGGAATAAAAATATTGTAAGCGTCTTATAATTTAAGGGGTTTATTTTCTATTGAAGAGTTTACTACTTAGAGACTTAAATAGGTGAATGAGTTAATCAGTGAAATTGAACTATGAAAAATTAGTTTTATTAAAGTTCTTAGTTCTATGTTCTTAACTCTAGAAGAGGCCTGAAGTTTTAATATGTGTAGCTTCAGTATGATAATCAGCTAATTTTCCGCATTACGAAATCATCCTGCGTGCAAAGAAAGATAAACTTCCCGGTCTCAAATGTCATAAAAGGAACTCTGGGATTTCCTCTCACAAAATCGTTATGAGATGTCAGTTACAATAAAGCTCAACTTAAGTCTGTCTCTGCTGTTTACATTAATATAATATACGAACCGTAACTTTTAATTTTTGTTGTTTTGCGATGAAGCGATAATGTACTTATAGCTTTAATTTACAAAGAAAATATATTAGTAACCTTGAAATTTGCGCACGTCAAATCTAGTGTAAAAGTTTTTCCTCTTATAGCCAGGCAGGGCTTCTTTAGTAGATACATAAGCCCTGTATCTACTAAAGACAAGAAATGTATATACTAAAGACAACAAATTTATCTACTAAAGACAAGAAATTTATCTACTAAAGACAAGAAATGTATCTACTAAAGACAAGAAATGTATCTACTAAAGACAAAAATGTATCTACTAGAGACAAGAAATGTATCTACTAAAGACAATAAATGTATCTACTAAAGACAATAAATGTATCTACTAAAGACAAGAAATGTATCTACTAAAGACAAGAAATATATCTACTAAAGACAAGAAATATATCTACTAAAGACAAGAAATGTATCTACTAAAGACAAGAAATGTATCTACTAAAGACAATAAATGTATCTACTAAAGACAAGAAATTTATCTACTAAAGACAAGAAATGTGTCTAATATTTACCACATAACATTTATAAATAAACGTTAAAATATTTATGTGTATATATTAGTTTCCTTCATACTTTATGTACGATTACATATTTATATATTCTTTAACGTTTTTTAAGTAAATATTTAGTAGAGTTTAATGTACTTCCTACTTAAAACGGTGTTTTTATGCATAGTCTAATATTTTTTAAATGATTCCGGACAGTTTTGAAATGAATGTATGCTATTAAATGTTTACAAGGTGATTCACTTATAACTCTGGAAATCTCAAAATTAAACATATAAATAATGAAATGAAAAATGCCTTTATTAAAGGAGTGAAGTTAGAACTGTCTAACACTTAACCCTAAAATTATCTTTATCGTAAACTGAATTCTACGGTCTAAAAGTATAAGATTCAAAGAATTCCAACTACGTCAACACTTATATATATAATGATACTGGTTTTCATTAGTTTTAATATCAAGTAAAGTAATAACACATTCAAAGAAATTAAGCTAACATATAAGTTTTCCATGTTTAATAATTCTTATAGAGTAACAAACCCCTTTTTGCTTAAAGTAAACTGAAAGCTTACAAGAAGCCCTAACTAACTGGCATTAAAGGTTGGAAGGAAAACCCAACATTTAATCTTTGAGTTTAAATTAATATTTTATGGAAAAAGAATGGTATGGGAAATTCTAAGAGACTTTATCCTTATAAGGATAAAAGGGTAGTACCCACTTTTAAAATACCTTAAACTACAATACACAAGCAGTGTTATCACCAAATTTTATTTTATTTTGGTAAAGTTGGATTATCAACTAATTTTGATGTTTAAAAATTTCTAGAATTATTTGCACACTGCACTATATACGATTAAAAATAGATATTACTTATTTTTACCATACATTATTACACATATACATATTTACTACAGAAATTACGTGTTCTAAGGTTTATGTTAAACGATCTATCATTGTCAGTTAGGAAATTTGCCATCCAACACTAACAAGGGATATAACCTCCTCCCCCCACCATTTGTCAGTACCACGTTACGTGGTGAGGTAATTATTTGGCATTGCTTAATTTGGCAGACCTGAAAATACATCTATGATACATTGCATTTTCCTCTTTGCTCTTTATTATCTTTAGCGTACAGTTAATATTAGTAGAGAATTAGTATTTTCGTACAACTATAATAATTACTTCCATCGATGCTATTTCAAAACGTTTATCGTTGGTCTAAAAATGATATATTTGCTTTCAGATCAGGGCTTTGCTAAACATGTGATAGTTTAGGTGGTGGACTTAAGTTAATGACAACTTTTTTTAAAATAATAAGAACATCTTTTAGAAAAGAGCCATCTCCATTTTGGAATTTTCACAACTAAGTTTCACTAGTAAAGTATTAGTAATGTGATAAGTTGGCTACGCAAACATTTATTTATTATAATAGTATATTATATGAAATATAATATATTATATTTCATATAATGAATGGTGAGCAATGGTTTTAATTCTTCACATACTTCATCAACAAGTATTCTTTTAAATTACTTATAGATAATGTTATATTAAAAATATACGAAGGTAATTATTAAAATCATATATGAGTATTGTGAATTTCATCATGAACTGTACTTGTAATAATTTTGTATGTAATTTACCGTGTTCGGTTAAGTTTAATACCAGTCAGTTTAGATCCAGTTATTAATGCCAGGTAAAAATGTTCCACCAGTGTCAAATGTTAATAATTTCAAATTGTAATGAGTAGTTCAACTATAATTTTCTTCTGTCTAGCTATTTCCTATTTTTTAAAAACGTCTGAAAGTTATGGGGGCTTATATAATAAATGTTTCATTATTATGCTATTATTTGTTACTCACTTTTTAATTGTAATTATAAAAGTAATTATTATACGCACTCCAATTGGTTTTATATTAAATTAACTTACATCTTAGCAGCCTTTTACAATCATTAAAAATATTAACCTTTTCCGTTAATTCACTAACCATTTTTTTATCGCAATTATGGTTAGGTTAGGTTAGCTCAGGTTAGGTTAGGTTAGGTTAGGTTAGGTGACTTCTAAAGTTGATCACAAACTCGTAAATCCAATGATTGACATGCCGCCGAGTGCACTCTCCGTGTGTATTAAAGAACTCCATGTGCACTCTCCGTATGCACTCTCTTGAAAAGATATAAGATAAGGCCAGCGATATAGTATTCCTAGCGATAAGGAATAACACACTGCATTTAAAAATGATTGGGGAACAGATTTTAGAGCAATAGAATTTATATCAAGCGGTTGTGAATTAACGGAAACAAAAAAAATTTATTGGTAGTGAATTAACGGAAAAGATAAAATAAAATAATAATAATAACAAAGACATGTAGTCAAATTATTAGTAAAACATATAATAAAACTAAAAGGTACTAATATTTTTCTGCCTAACCCTTTCTTGTCTGTAGCCCTTGGCAGTTTTCAAGGTTTACAGGCTCAACCCATATTAAATTTGCTCAACATCTGAAGTACAGATCTTTAGCTCAGTTTGGGATTCGATCCTACTGCAGTCCACAGTCCGTGGCCATTGAGCTACTACAGTGTTTATCCCAACGGTATATGTACTAGTCTTCGCATCTCCCATGATTCAAAGGAACAAGTTAGGAGGAATCTGGTATTCATTGTGCTGCTGAGTTTCGGTGCACCGGTTATATAAATTATTGTATATATATATATACAAACGAAACACTATACGATCCTATAGTTATAAAATGACAGTGTTATAATAGACTTTCATTCTGTATATCGTTAGGAAAGTATAAAATAGAGTGGTCCCACCAATTTCCACGATTTTTTCAACTAGTCAATATTAACTTGGGGTCAATATGAACAGTGGTCCTTTGGAACGCGATTCCATTTTCTCCGAAATCGAATAAAGAAAAAAATTATGTTCTGCAGTAAAAAAGATATTTTACATTAACCTTACGTCGTTTTTTTTTTTTCCTAAACACAAATATGACAGCATATTCATCACACGACAAATAATAACTGATATATTCAATTAAATAGGTCAGTTAGATTATTTTAGAAAAAGTTAATTTAGGCTACATAAGCGGGTTGGTTACGCTGTTAATGTTAGGTTAGTTACCTAGTATGTTGATGAATACATATAACCATTAATTCTTGGTACCATATATCGAGCCTAACCTAAAATAACCTAACCTTGACCCATTCAACATAACCTAACGTATCATATCATAAAATTATTTTATTTATTAGTGTAGTTGAGGTTAAGTGTGAAAAAGGGCTACAGACCTAACTTTGCCTCGATAAAAAATGAATGTATCATACAATTCAAGATCAATGCTTGAATTTTATTAAAATTTAGGTTTTTTTTCAAATAACTCGTAAACTTGAAGATATAAAAATACAGTGCAAATTAGAAAAATGTTTCTTATTAAAATACCTTTAATATGATATGCCACATGATCTATGTTCTCAAAACTTTTTGGGTATAGGGCTGCAAGGGTTTTTGAATTTGAAAATTCTGGGTATGTGATAAACAATTCAATCATATTCATACAACGTTTGAAAACTTATCTTTTGCTCTTTCCAATGAACAAAATTTGACACTCGTAAACTTAAGTAGTACAGTATCACGATATAAAAATCAAAAAGTAAAAAAAAATCAATAAGTCCTGCCATGTGGACAAGACTTAAGATATATTCAAAATGTTTTGACCATACTGTTCAGAGTTCAGAAACCTTTAAACGATGTGCTAGATGACCTATTTGAACATTTCGAAATTCTAACCTGTGACCTACACTTCCGGGGACACCCTGTATTTTAAATGTAACAAAAACAATTTTACGACGTTCTCCATATGAGACTTATTAGGGTTACAGTTTACTGCATCACTCTATGTCAAACGGTTCAACCACAGGAGATTGTGGCTTGGTGGTATGAAACACCCTGTGTATATGAAGTAAACCTTTTACAATTTTTTTGAATTGGTAATTTTAGTGGAAATTTTCCTTGGATTCGTCTTCGTTGGGTTAATACCGACTTCTTCGTGAAAGTTGTGAAAATCTGGTAGAACCTCTAAATTCCATACTAAACTATACTACCTGTACTATACTATCCATACTAAACTATATCTAAATACACTAAGGTTTGTTTCCAACTCATAATGTCATGGAGTTTATTGAAAGCTTTAATTATTTTAGAAAAGCAGCTTCTTATTTTGACTTTCATATTTTGATTTTCTTTAATATTTCTTTTTTCTTCGTTTCAAACTTCCTACCGGATTGTTTCTTCTTTCACTAAGCTGATCAAAAAGATATCTCCTAAGGAAGCCTGATACTTAAAATCTATTTGTTTATTTTCATACATACTTTTTTATATATATATATAACCTAAGATCGTTCGTTTTTCTGTTTAGAATTGTTCTGAAATATATTTATACAATCAAAATAATAAAAAAGTTCAATTGAAACGTTTAAATTGATTTTTTAAATATCTTACAATCCAAACAAACTTGCCTACAGAAGTATAGTGCTTCTTGTAATTACGTAATTTGTAAAAGTATCACAGAGGCACTAATTCGAACAGTGCCGTGATTATTGGTGTATTACTGAACGAATACATTTATTTAATACCTTTCAACAAGAATTGTTTTTTAAATAAAAATAATGTGACAAGGCTTAACAGAAAAGAAATTATACTGCCGATTTTCAATCACTGAAAGTAAGACTAACAAAACAGTTTCCGAATTTGTTTCTACCTGATTTAATATGAAGCCGTTTTTCTAAAATAATGAAAGCTTTCAATAAACTCCGTAACTTTATGAGTTGGAAACAAACCTTAAGTATTGTGTATTTTGATGTCCATTGTTCGTTATGAAATACACTTTTTTAAGCTTCAACCAGTCTTCATTCGCACATTGACGGTCTCATTTTTTAATTTTACTAAAAATACTATATGATACATAGCTGAAACTGTACAAAGTTATATATTGTTGAATTTTTTAATTGTTATAATTTTGCTTAGTTAGGATTCGTTATTCATTAATAAGACGCCGCTCGTAGAGATGTGAGCAGTACTAACTAAAGTCAACTGTTCTGTAGCAAGAGCTATTTATGTGTGGGGAACTAAGGGACCTACAGATTTACGTTGAATCCGAACCACGTAGTATTGGACTGATTTTCAGCTAATTTAAAACCTTTATACTCTTCCCCAGACAACATCTGAATCCTGAGTAAAACACCCAACATTGCCACCCCGGATTTCAACTTGGTAGAAATTAGACTAGCGGCCTTACATAGACATCCATTGATTTAAATTTACGGAATACACTTTTATCCCCCCAATATTTAGTATAGATTTGTGTATATATCAACTATTCTTATTAATATGTAACACAACAAATTGGAAACCTAAATTATGAGGTCAGCTGAAGCCAAGTTCTGTATAAATGAACTGCAGTGCACAGTTTTATAAACCACGTTCCGGTTGTTGGTGCAAAACAACTGTTTTGCATATTTTGCACCAGCGTTTCTTGTTAGGTTTACGGACGTGGAATACATTAAAGATATAACATACAACCGAAAGCTCATAACAGAGTGTGAGGCCTATGTTATATTGTGAAATGTGAAACATAAACTAAAATATCTCTGGCATTCATAACAAAATAATTCATAACAAAAATATTAGGAGAGCATGTTTTTTTAACATAAAATCAATTATTTTATGTTTATTGAAACTATTAACAATTCGTAAAATATGCATTAATATAAATATTTATATTTTTCTCATATATAAGCTGATTTTATCTATTTATCATCTTGACATGTCGAGTATGAACTAAATAGATTTTACCAACTTTTTCACATCAAAATTATAAAAGGGTAATTTTTATTTTAAGTTAAAAATAATGATTTACTTTGGATAAACAATAAAATAGTTAAGAAGCCCAATATAACTTTCAGTTCTGTGTTATGAGTTGTTTTTTACACTCACGTGAAAACTCATTTGGATCAGGACCAGCCACTGTTTCACATCGTTAAACCGTTACAAATACAAATCAATTTTAAATCACTGGTTTTATAAGTATTTTGTCGTGACCAAGCAGTTTATTGTACGGTTACTAAAAGACAAAAAATTATTAATTGCTTTCAAAACAAGACTCCACAAATGAAATTCCAAACTACAAAATGTAGAGAAAAATACAAAATAAAATTATAGTGTAGGGAGAACGTAAAGTTGATGTGCAGTGAAAACCATTTAGAAATCCTGTATTTTTGTTTCCAACAGGGATACAAAATATTAAATCTTAATATTACATTTTAAATCCAATATGTTTCAACGCAAAATAAACGAGTAAAATAACGATGTAATTGTATTTGTAACTGGGATAGTGTCAGTGTCACAGTTAATTATTTTGTTATGCAATTTTCAAAACAAATGGCATTAATAAACAACATATTGAGTATAGTTCTTATAAACTTTAAATGTATTTTAGTGTGTTTAATTTTACAAAGTATACTCTAGTCAAATGATTATGAAAAGTCTTTTCTCATTAAAAAAAATCAACTGAACTTTTTAAATCGATTGAGATCGGTAAGACAGAAAGTCTTTTAAACTATCACAACAGAATCTTTTGTTTGGTTGACATACTTTTGAGAGAGAGAGAGAGAGAGAGAGAGAGAGAGAGAGAGAGAGAGAGAGAGAGAGAGAGAGAGAGAGAGAGAGAGAGAGAGAGAGAGAGAGAGAGAGAGAGAGAGAGAGAGAGAGAGAGAGAGAGAGAGAGAGAGAGAGAGAGAGAGAGAGAGAGAGAGAGAGAGAGAGAGAGAGAGAGAGAGAGAGAGAGAGAGAGAGAGAGAGAGAGAGAGAGAGAGAGAGAGAGAGAGAGAGAGAGAGAGAGAGAGAGAGAGAGAGAGAGAGAGAGAGAGAGAGAGAGAGAGAGAGAGAGAGAGAGAGAGAGAGAGAGAGAGAGAGAGAGAGAGAGAGAGAGAGAGAGAGAGAGAGAGAGAGAGAGAGAGAGAGAGAGAGAGAGAGAGAGAGAGAGAGAGAGAGAGAGAGAGAGAGAGAGAGAGAGAGAGAGAGAGAGAGAGAGAGAGAGAGAGAGAGAGAGAGAGAGAGAGAGAGAGAGAGAGAGAGAGAGAGAGAGAGAGAGAGAGAGAGAGAGAGAGAGAGAGAGAGAGAGAGAGAGAGAGAGAGAGAGAGAGAGAGAGAGAGAGAGAGAGAGAGAGAGAGAGAGAGAGAGAGAGAGAGAGAGAGAGAGAGAGAGAGAGAGAGAGAGAGAGAGAGAGAGAGAGAGAGAGAGAGAGAGAGAGAGAGAGAGAGAGAGAGAGAGAGAGAGAGAGAGAGAGAGAGAGAGAGAGAGAGAGAGAGAGAGAGAGAGAGAGAGAGAGAGAGAGAGAGAGAGAGAGAGAGAGAGAGAGAGAGAGAGAGAGAGAGAGAGAGAGAGAGAGAGAGAGAGAGAGAGAGAGAGAGAGAGAGAGAGAGAGAGAGAGAGAGAGAGAGAGAGAGAGAGAGAGAGAGAGAGAGAGAGAGAGAGAGAGAGAGAGAGAGAGAGAGAGAGAGAGAGAGAGAGAGAGAGAGAGAGAGAGAGAGAGAGAGAGAGAGAGAGAGAGAGAGAGAGAGAGAGAGAGAGAGAGAGAGAGAGAGAGAGAGAGAGAGAGAGAGAGAGAGAGAGAGAGAGAGAGAGAGAGAGAGAGAGAGAGAGAGAGAGAGAGAGAGAAGAGAGAGAGGAGAGAGAGAGAGAGAGAGAGAGAGAGAGAGAGAGAGAGAGAGAGAGAGAGAGAGAGAGAGAGAGAGAGAGAGAGAGAAGAGAGAGAGAGAGAGAGAGAGAGAGAGAGAGAGAGAGAGAGAGAGAGAGTGAGAGAGAGAGAGAGAGAGAGAGAGAGAGAGAGAGAGAGAGAGTGAGAGAGAGAGGAAAAGAGAGAGAGGTAGAGAGAGAGAAAGAGAGAGAGAAAAGAGAGAGAGAGAGAGAGAGAGAGAGAGATGAGAGAGAGAGAGAGAGAAGAGAGAGAGAGAGAGAGAGAGAGAGAAGAGAGAGAGAGAGAGAGAGAGAGAGAGAGAGAGAGAGAGAGAGAGAGAGAAGAGAGAGGAGAGAGAGAGAGAAGAGAGTGAGAGAGAGAGAGAGAGTAGAGAGAGAGAGAGAGAGAGAGAAGTGAAGGAGAGAGAGAGGAGAGAGAGAGAGAGAGAGAGAGAGAGAGAGAGAGAGAGAGAGAGTCAAGTAAAAGACTAGAAAGTTGGAAGGGAAGTTCAAAGAGTAGTTAAACACTATCTCAGGTACTTACTGAGGGTGAACTTCGTATTTGCCCTCTAGGAATGATATTTTTTTATACTTATTGTAGCTTACCACTGATTTTAACAGTGATTTAATAATATATTTACCTATACTTTATTTAATTAATGTCCATTCTTGACAAGAGGGTGTTTAGTGGCTCTGACGTGCGGTATTGCCAAAAGTACAGCGTTTGACACAAAACGGACAATAACTCATATGTTGTGGTATAAATCCGTTTGAAGAGGCCTTTTTAATTTTTTTAAACTATAAAACAATGAAAAATATATTTAAAAAATTAAAACAAAAATATAAATGGCAACATAAACACTAAAAGAGGCCTCGATCTCGTTTACTCATACTCAAATTCACAATATTAAACAAGTATCTATTATAAAACATATGTATTTAGAGAAATTAAAAGTGACAACACTGCAAGAGTTGGACGACGTTGCTATGGTTTCGGCTGGCATACATCGCCACGCCTTTGGTTGTAACATTCGCAAACTCCTCGTAGTTTCAGTGAAGTAAAAGAGAGTGGTATCACTGAGACCACTGAGGAAGCCACATCACAGTATGTGCGAAACGTCTGATTATCGTATAAATAATGTAGATAGCGCCTTGACGTGGTTGTCACAGGAAAATATAGATTCTAATATCATGTTTTCAGTTAAACACACGACAGCCAGCGCGACGCAGAACGCACCAAGTTAAGACAACTGGCGACAAAACAATTCAATTACAATTTTTTAAGCAATACGAAATTATCTCTATTATTTGAGGTATGAATAAAATAGTTAACATTTGAAACATAATGTGACAAATATATGACGAAAATAGAGTAGTAGATGTAGCTGTTATATATACAAGGTGTTAAAAAAAGTTAGGGCTGGCTATGCACTTTCAGATTCTATGTGTAATTCTAAGCTAAATATGAAGATTACGAATTTTTCTATTTCCGCTTTGTTTCGCAGCTATGCGCCATTTTTTTCATAAATCAATTTATATATTCTTGTTATCTTTACGATTGTCACAAAACTCGGTAAACAGGTTTATGTTAAAAGTTGGTATTTAATACAAAAATATTGTTAAACTATCTTCATATTTTCAAAATGGCAGCCATTTTATTTTTATTTTAACAAATATCTTTTTAAAAAAACACTAGTTTTATAAAAATTGTGTATTGGAAAAACAGTTTTTAATCAATTTTTCCTTTCCATTGATAACTCATTTTTTAAATCGCTTAAGAAATAACTATTTTATGAGTTATTTCTTAATGCACATGCAAACTAAAATGCTATTAATTTTACAGTATCTGAACAGTATGAGAATTAATGTTAATTCATAAAATAGTTATTTCTTAAGCGGTTTTTACAAATGATGTATAATTGGAAAGGAAAAGTTGATTAAAAACTGTTTTTTCCATTACACAATTGTTATAAAACTAGTAGTTTTAAATATATTTCTCAAAATAAAAATAAAATGGTCGCCATTTTTTAAATATTTAAGATAGTTAATTTTAAAATATTTTTGTCTTAAATAGTAAGATCTAACTTGAACCCGTTTACTAGTTTTGTAATCATCGTAAAGATACCAACATGATATAAATTGTTTTATGAATAAACAAAATGGCGTCTAGTTGCTAAACAAAGTGGAAATTGAAAAAAATCTTATTCGTCATTTTTAGCTTAGTATCACAAATAGAATCTGAAAATGCATAACCAGCCTCACCCTTTTTGTATCACCCTGCATTTTGGTAGGCTATACAGTTTTAAATTTGTTTTACAGATAAATCAGATTATGAGTAAATTATTTCATAGATAAGACGTCATGTATTGGCAAGAAGCAGAAAAAAATAATAATTTTTGAAACAAGAAAGTTTCCTATAACAAAAATTTCCTTAAATTCCTCTCTCTTAAACTCAAAAAGTAAATCTTGAGAAAGAGTAAGGAAGGAATGTTAATATCCCCTCCAAACGTTAAAGTCTCAAGCTGAGGTGGATGTAACTGACGTGTTATTGCCGGTCTCTAAAATACAGCGTCTTTGTGACATTTGAAACGAGAAGGTATGTCTTGTCTTTGTACACAGGGCGAGTTGTCAACTGGAAAACTGGTGAAAACGTATATTGTTGGTCTTTATAACTAAAACCAAGTAATAATTACAAGTATGACTTCTCTTCTCTCTCTGCTTCGCCTTTCAACTTGTCAGTGTGATTCTGGCTTCTCAAAATATATCTGTTATTATATAATAATACAAGTCTACAACACGTTATCGTATGAGTAATACTATTAATTCACTGCTACTGTACTATTACTTTAGAATATGCGATGGTATATAAATTTATAACATAAAGGATCCTATATTTAGTATTATTTCTGTTTACTAGCGTCCTACACTCCTTGAGTGAACTTTAGAATAATGCTCTGGAAGGAAATAGGAAATGTTTAGCCCCAGTTTTTTACTTGATTCCGCTCTTTGCCATGCATATGAGTTCTGTAATATAAATAACAAAATAACGCGTAAACTGGGTTGAAGCATTTCCCGTTTTGTAACGAAACGCAAACCGTTTACAATCCACTAGGAATCGGTTACCCAAGTGTAAATCCGTTACCCTAAGTTTGGATTTGGAAAGTTTAACTTTTGTGTGCAAACGTCACAAACTTGTTCTTCTAGTAGTAAGCTATGACGTCTCTTCGTTTGTGTGCCTGTTTCGACTCTAGCTAAACTCACCATAGTTCTTTTGATTGTCTTAGGTGGTTTTGATTGGCTCACATTAGAGGGTATTTAACGGTAGTAGAAATATAGCTGATTGACAAACATTATTCATAATGTATACAATAATTTTGTTTACACCATTCGATGGTAAGATGTGAAAATTTAGTGAATTTATTGCGTCCAAAATTTTAGTTGTTGAATATTAAAAGAATATCTAAGTAAGAGAAAATTATTAAACAATTTCTTCTTTGTGCTTTCATACAAACTATATGAAATTCCATACTGTACTTATGTTTTACGAAATTCCAACAAACTTATGCAGCATAGAGATTTTTCTTATTTCTTTTTTTTAACTAAATGGATGGTTGGAAGTCCTTCATGAATTATTGTCCTTATTTAAATTCATCTTTCAACTAAATCAATGTTTTGTTTTGTTTTGTTTTCGTACTAAGTGCTCTGTAATTTATTTAAAACTATATTAATTTTAAAAAAACTATCCATCGGACCATTTCTTTTTTGATACAGGATAGTAAAATGCACTTTATAATTGGCTTAACGAGTTGCAGAAATAGAGTGTGGACCAGAGTGCAGTGGTACATAATATCTCATTGCAATAGACATTTTTTCTCGGATCTTTTTCGTTAATTCACTACCACTACTTTTTTGTTTCCTTTAATTCACTACTGCTTGATAAATATTCTATTGCTCTAAAAAACGTTCCCCAATCATTTTTTCGTCCACTGCGGTATTTCTTATCCGTTCGAAAACCAATACCGCTTGCCTTATCTTATTGCTTTCCAAGAACTTACACAAGGAGAACGCATTCGTCGGTAAGTCAATCATTGGATTTACCAGTTTGTGATTAACTTTAGTAGCCACCTAAACTAACCTAACCTGACATAACCTAACCGTAATTGCGAAACAAAAAGTAGTGGGAATGAAGTAACGGATAAAGTAGAGGTAGTGAATTAACTGAAACGGTTCCAGAACGCTCAGTAAAACATAAAACATCTTTCATTAGGTTTGCACTGTTTCACCGATAGCATGTCCTCCACGTACCCGGACCTCAATCCCCTTTTTCCCTTTTGGGAATTCTCTCAGGATATCACGTTGGTTCTTCCTTTTTTGGACTTTTCTACCTAAGTCACATCAAGACTTGACACCACCGTTAACGAAGTTACACGTGTTGTACTCCATTGACCTTGAGTTAAATTTGACTACCGATGGAATGTGTTACATAGAAATCGCTTTAAACTTCTTTAGTTTAAGATTAAATAAATGGATGTGCTTCTCTTTAAAATAACACTGAAAAAGTTCTGTAGGTTTTTAAATAAATGTGTATGTATATTCAAAGTTGCAGTCTTTTTTTATTATTCTGTATATTTTACATTATACTTTACTATGATAAGATAAAGATATTTTCATTTTTGAATATTTTTGTTTATATTCTATCCTTCTGTCTCAATTAACTGTAGAACTCTATTGTACCTTAACATTTAAAAAAAGTCGTTCCAAATCTCTTTTGGTACCTCAGAAAAATGTATTTTTTAAACGCTCTGCACCAAATAGCTTTGGATTTGGATCAATAATAGTGAGGTCAATATATACAAACATTGACCATTGGGATTTATTCCAGTATCATCTTGTATTCGTCTTATCAGCACATGAACAATGGTAAAGACGTGTTTAATCAGTCCAGAAAAGTTAGCTAGTTATAATCACCTAGATAATAATTCTCTGTTTGGTTTAAACACACAGGGAAGGTAGCAGAAGTTATTTATTGTTAGAGAGTTGGCTTTATCACATACTGACAGCGCTGTCATACTTTACTGTGGTGCCAATAATTTATATTGTATTTCCGGTCGGGAGTTTACTGCGTTTTCCGGTGTTTTAGCTAAACCAAAATCCTTAAATTTTCCGTTGTTTAATTGTATATTGTTCTTTAAGATATCAGTTATGAATGAATATTGCATCCCATCCCATTTTTAATCGAATGTTTTAATGTTTCGGACATTGTAACATTCGGATAAGTTTAACACTGGTCCAAAAGCTGTTCTTGTAAAGTCAAAACACGTTTGGAGGAAACTGTCTAAGAATTTATACACTTAATCTAGTAATATTGTATTTAAACAATAACACTTATTTATTCTTTATTAAGACGCCGATCGTCAAGATATGGGCGAATACGAGTGGTGAATGAGTGTGATGAGTGTAGATGAACGATTGTAGTCATTGTTAATAACTAAGGTGGACTGTTCTTCAGAAAGAGCTATTTATTAAAAACCCAATAGCTAAGGTAACTAGGGGACCTGCAGCTTTACGTGGAAGCCGAACCCCGTAGTGTTAGTCTGATTTTCAGCTAACTAACAAGCCTGACACTTAGTTCTCTTCCCTTTACAACAACTGAACCTTGGCCACCATACAACATGGACACCCCAGATTTTTCAAGCAGTGTCCACGACGATGCTATAAGTGGCGCCGTGTCGATAAAAACAAAAAAAGATATTCTTTCTTTTTATTAGACTATACAGTAATAAGAAGATGATTGTTATACTATCCGAGTTGACTGTCTTTCATTACGCTATTATTAAATCAGAACTTATAACGATAAATTACTGCTCATATTCTTTTAATCCGGCCTAAACTTTCCTCGTCAACTTAACATACCAGAGCAATAATCCTTGTCTGGCCCGAGGCATTTAGATAATTAATCTCTTGCTGCTTAGTTTAATGGGTTTGATGGAACTCCGCAAACTTGACTTGTTATTTAGATTTATTTGGCTTCCCGTATTTTATTCTACAGAATAAATAAAACTATACCACTATTGTGATACAATTTATTTATTTGAATTAAACCTACTTTCAATCAGTTGTTTTTTATTGTTTTTTTTTTATCAATTTTTATCAATATATATATATATACATATATTGCTCATATATTTAGTTTGTCCTTGAACATAAAATGTATTTCAAACATATATCATATGAACGTATCTAGCACTAGAGCAGGAATGTTTTTTTTATGTTGTTTACTCTCCCGAATTTGCAGCTTAATTTAAACTTGGCCTATTTACAGCTATAGATTTATCATTTTGAATAAGCCATACAACAAATTTGAACAAATTTTACACTATAGTTTATTTATTAAATAACCTAACTTGACTTCAGAGCACTCTTAGGGCAAATGCTGGACCTACGAGGAGTTTGGGCATGATACAACCAATGGTGTAACGATGTAAACCAGCCGCAACCATGGCAACGCCTCTACGTCTTGCATTGTTGCCACGTTTCAGTTCTATAAAAACGCCTCTTTTTTAACTTACTTGTTTGGTAATGTGAATTTCAGTGTTAATAAACATTTTATGATCATGGACTTTTTTATTGTTTAAATTGCCTTTTACATTTTTATTTCCTATTCTTTATAGATTGTTCTAATCGCATCGTTTGTATATTCGATATATTTATATGTATATTTTATTATTACTTAAACCGATAAAAATATCTCTCTTGCGGATTTATACCACAAGTAAAATTTTGTCTGTTGTATGTGAAATGCAGTATTTTGGCAACACTGCGTGTCAGAGCTTTACTGAAAATCGCAAAGGGTCTTGTCAGGTATGGATATTCACTAAATAAAGTATATCGTCAAATTAATACCTATAAAAACCTGGTTGTGATGTTTGAAAATAACGTAAAAGTAATTGGAACAAAACGTTTCTTTTTTTGTAATAAGAACATTCAAATTAATATCCAAATAAAAGATTATCATTTTCTCCTATACATAACATTTTGTTTTGTATTACAAATTTGTTTATCAATGCCAACTTGTAATACTAGAAAATATCATGTCTAACAAATTGTATTTCTAAGTAGGTGAGGGCATATTTCATTAGTACTAAAGGACTGTGTGGATTATAACAGATTTATTCACTCAAACAGCCTTTCAAAGGAGTCAAACAATCGGAGAGAAATAGATACTTGTGGTTTACGTCCAATTTTCCTGATGGAAATGTTACAATTTGGTAAAACGACAAAGGCAGAAACGGTCGAGTGTGGACTTGACATTTTGTTGATTAAATATTTAATCAAATAGAATGTCTGTTGTTGCTAAATTTAATAACCGGCTGAATACGTTTGGTTAAAATATCCATTAAATTGTTAAAATGTAAAAATCCAGCTCTTCATTTTCATTTCACTTGAGTCTGACACATCAAGTGGATATTTTAAGGCAAATACGAATGATTACATAAGATTACCTGTGTAGTCTTGTTACTAAGTAAAGACAACTAACTGTTCCTTAGAGAGATTCATTTATTAACACCCCAACAACCAGGGCAACGAAGGGATCCATGGCTTTACGTGGAATCTGAACCACGAAGTATTTGTCTGATTTTCTGCTAATGACAAGCCTGATAGGTATTTGTCTCTCCGTATCAGGCAAGACAACATCTGTACTCAGACCAACACCCAACATGGACCTCCCAGATTTCTCTAGTGATGTCCAAGTCGATGGAGACCAATGAGCGGACACTGTAGTGGTAATAATATATTTTTTTTTAATTTTTTTTTTAGTTTGAATGTATACAAATTAAAATGTAAATATCAAACGAAGGAGAACCTTTTTTGTTTACGTTCCATTGTGATAAAAGTTTTGTATTTTGTACATGAATAAGAATAAAGTTAAAATAAAGATTGCCACTTGACAAAAATGTTCTAAAAACCATTCCCCAATTTTTACGTCCACTGTGGTATTCCTTATCCGCTAGGATCTGATATCGCTGGCCTTATCTTTTCGCTTTCTAAGAACTTACACATGAAGAGGGCATTCAGCAGTAAGTCAATCGTTGGATTTACCAGTTTACGATCAACTTTAGTAGCCAACTAACCAAACACCTGACCTGGCCAAATCTAACCTAACCTCACCTAACCTAACCTCTCCTAACCTAACCTCTCCTAACCTAACCTAATCGCAGTTGTGATAAAAAAAGTAGTGGTAGAAATAACGGAAAGTGGTAGTGAATTAACGGAAAAGGTCCCGATTTCTTTAAAACACCGTAGAGATGTTCAATATAACTATAACATAACTAGCAAATGAAATTTAAAAACATTTTAAACCGCAAAAACAATAATCAAATTAACTGAGCAAATAAATATTGCTTAGTTGTTTGTAGCTATAAAGATAGCTATGTAAGGCAATGCATATTTAAAGATCCTGTCTTCTTTTTAATTTTTATTTATTAAATTAAGAAGGTGAATAGTATTATATTGTCACTAAATGGTTCTCTGGGATATTTTTCACTGTTGAATAATGTCTGAATATATTGGTCAGACCATTTTTTTTCTATCAGTACAGTTTTGGTACATATTGGCCATAAGGCACATTTTCAAAAGTATCAAATGGGATTTGTAACAACTCTTTTTTTTCGAATCTAGATTGAAAATGTATTGAAGACGGAAGAGTCAGATATAAGTAGCTAATACATTTCGAAAACGGAATCATCTTTATCTTTACATAGAAAATAATAGAATGATATAGAGGCTGGTTCCAAAAAGACGTTCCTGCTTTGAAAATTAGTCCACATTAAGAACTAGCAGAACTTGTTTTGGTGTTATTTTGAAGAGGAGCACATCAAGTTATATTATCTTAAACTAAAGGAGCTCTAAGTGACTTCTAAAGTTTATCCTGCACACTTCTCATCAGTAGTCACTTACATCCCTAACTCCCTGTAGTACAACAGCTGTAAATTACCCAGCGGTGGTGTAAATTCATGCTCTGAGATCAGGAAGAAAATCTCAAAAAGGAGACCGAACACAATATCTTTATTTGAGGAGCGTGGAGAACATGTAATTGGTGAAGCATGGTGGAGCAACGTGAACCTATTGATGTAGAAAGAGTCCATAGAAAGATTTCTTATGTCCCGAATTGTGGAAATCGTTTATGCCCATAATAAACTGTAGGCTTACTATAAGGAACCTTAGCATAATTGTCACGGAAATTACGTTTGACTATTGTCACCAAGATTGATTGATTATTCAATTAACTGAAAACACACATGGAAGGCAGCAATATTCGATGCAGCTACCACAAGCACTCGGGCACTGGACCGTCATCATTTCAGTGGTCTGGAAGATTACTTACTGTCTTCTTATTTATAAATATTACATTCCAAGTTAAAGACTACGTTGTTTAGAATAGTCGAATGGGTGAACTTCACGGAAAAAAATGAATTCATTTATTTATGCAATCGTAATATTGCAAAGTAAAAAGTGATGTATTACTAGTTTCTTTAGGATGGTTTTTATCTATTAAAAAACGTTATTTTGCCCTTTTTGTCTATAGAGGTCACGCATAGGTATATCATAATGGATTATAGGTATTCAAATGTTAGTTAAATATTGTTATAACTACACCACAAGTAATCTTTGAAGGGCTTGCAAGGTCAATTTTCAGTGCCGTTTGGTGGCGCTGCGCGTGGCAATGCCAGGCACCAGCACATAAAACCCCCTCAATATCCCTCGTTTCCTTGACTTTTTTCCCACACGATGATTCAACCACGACGTAGAATCACTGAGTAAAATTTTTGTTTGTTTGTTCAGCACACACGGTCAAGCTGAGACTACGCTCTCCGCGTCTGACCTATTTAGTCGGCCACCGTCCAGAGCTACTCGATCTGCCCGCCTGTCGATTGTCTTATGCAGTGTTTGTTTTTATGTGCGTTATTGTATTATGACATTTTTAACTGGAATATCGTCACTGGAATATTTAATTGAATGCAACGGACCTGTTTGGTTAAAAGAGTGAAAAGGGAAAATGTTACGGAAAGCGCGTGAAAAAAACAGACATGTATTCACATAAAATTATTTTAAAATAATTAAAGGATAAAGATCCAGATGATTATAAAAACTATTTCATAACGTCGTATAAATAATTTAATATTATTCTTTTTCATGTTAACCATTGGTTTGCAAAAAATACATAACAATACAAACAAGATGTGAGCAATTACTATCGGACTATTTCTTTTATATGTTACATACCTTGTTAATTTTCTGACAAAATACTATCAAGACATGAGGTATTTTAATGTTTGATATTTAGTCATTCATGTATGTAATTTAAACTTTTCCTCAAATTGATACCAATATTTATATTTACAATCGATCTCACAAAATTGTAGGCCTTGCTGAATAGGACTCCCGTGCTCATTGTCTCCCCCACTCTCATAAAAAAATACGGTGGAAAGGGGTACCCACCGTAACAATACAAAATTTAAAAAACTGATAGTATAATACAGTAGGGTACCAAATAGTGTAAGAAGCTAGTCTTCTCATGAATCTTAACATTTTCTATGTTTGGAAAACTTTACTCAAAGTATAAAAATGGCCGAATATTTTAGAAAAAACGACATAGCTATTTAGTTTTAAAATATAGTGACTCGAGTGGAGTATCGTGTTTATAAGCTCAGAAACCAAATTTAAGAAAAGAAACAAAATAAATACTCTAATAAAGCCCTACGCTTCTCTCTCCTCTTCTAAACTCTCACCCACTTTATTACCCGCCCTCCATACCATCCCAGGCCAAAGTGCATGTTCAGAAATACTCACATACTCACAATTGTTCCAGAGTAAATGAATTTATCAATTTTAGTCATTGTTTATATTAGTTATTTTTTATTTTAGCTATTGTTTAGTTATTTGTTAAGTCTATAATCAGTCGTAATGTTTTCTACAAAGCTTTCTCCAGTCTTATGTTTTATAAAGAAATATATATTTTGGGTTTATGGTCATCCGTTGGGTCTAGGACGGTGGTAGGATGGCTTATGGCCGTACTAAACGAAAGCGGGTGAGTAGATCTACAATACACGTGCAGTGGTGACCCGCCCACCCACTCATACACGTGCAGTGGTATTGACCCACCTACCCACCTATACAAGTGCAGTCATATTGACCCAGCTACCCACCCATTCACGTACAGTGAGTATTGAAGATCTGACCACACGTCGTGGTTTGGTGCCATTAGGAAGTGAGAGAAGGATGGTCATAACATACTGCATGGCGGCAGCAGAACCGGAGACCAAGAGGCTCCTCCAATTGGCTAATCTTTTCTTGATTTCGTCAATAACTATTAGGAATATGTCTAGCCCTTATTAATCAATACAATCAATTATTGACATGTGTTAGATAGTAACAAGAGAAGAAGATTAAGGGTAATGTAGAGTGGTGATGACCCACACGCTCGAATGACAACAATAATTACTTGACGACAAAAAGTAATTAATTATTAATACCAAATACAGAGACACAGGCAACTATACATAACAAAAAGGACATTTTGTGTGTTTGTCGTCTGAACTCAAAAAGTAATATCTGTGATGTGTGAAAAAATAAATTAGAGGGATGACGATTTCTGGCAAAAATAAATTGAGAATCAGTTTATATAACTTTATAACACTGTATTTTACCTCCATTAGTTTATCCCAGGTAGGCCTACCCCTGTGGCATGTCAGTGGCCCTACGCTTTGTAATCTTTAGTACGTTCTTTAAATAAAATTAATAATAATAGTAATAATTTGTACACTTTTAGCCTCACCCAACACTCAGAATATCGATACAAAAAATATCCTGTTTTGTAAGTTAATTATATTTTATCTTATATAATTATAGTAGTCTACTTTAATTAATTCTTGCTAACAGTACTACGCTTACTAATATAAAACATGCATAGTATCTTGATTAGTACTTTCTTTACAAAGAATGTATTTGGTATTACGTATATAATTTCATACATACCATGAATTGAATAAAATAGAACGATATTCCACTTAATTGTTTACATATATCCAATGTAGTTCACTTTGGAACTAGTTAAAAATAATTATTTAATTTTTAATGATAGCTAAATAATTTATAAGACAATCCAAATTAATGTTAGCGCATATTAAACTAATTAAATCTTTTTCTTTTCTTAAAATGAAAGTATTAAAAACCTCCTATTTTTTAGGCTACTTATGTTAGTCGACCTATTGCTATTATAAGTAAAAAGATTATTAGACCTTTTTTCATTTTATTTCATAACATCTTTACTCAATTAAATATGTACAATGAATAGTGTCTAGATTTGATACTATAAATGAAAAATAACAGTCTAATAATAAAAATACTAACCAGAAACTAAATTAAATCTGTACTATTTGAAAATCTGCCTACTTTTGCCACCGTACATATAATTATTGATTTTATTTAGTCAAGTGTAAAATCTGTGAACAATGTATTTTATAGTTAAATAAAAATATTTAACAAAGTATTATATGTTACGATGAACAAAATTGAAAAAATAATAACTAACAATTTACATTTTTAGCCATAATCTTTTGTAAGCATCGCAGTATTAAATTTTTCTGTTTGTATTCCTTGTTTAAATTTAGGTTTATAGTACAATTTAAAATATATTTGCCTATAACATTATAGTATAAAAATGCACCTATAATGTTTACACAATAACAGTGTTATACTATTTTATAACCATTTTAATTTTAGTATGACCGAAGTATTTTCTTCATAAGTTATACTATTTCAAAGAAAGAAATTAAAATGTACCTAGCACTTTCGAAACAAAACATTGATTTTTTAGAACAATGAAAATAAAAATAATTAGCTATTAATCTTTCATGAGGGCCTTGCATAACAAACGATCAAATTTTAAACTCAAAAAAAAGAACAATCTCTATGCATGATATCCCCTTTCTGTATAAAACTAATCGATTTTCCTAAACCACAAGTTACATTCTTTAATAGTTTAAAAAACAATAAAACATAATAAATTCAAAGACAAACATATATTGTAATATAGATTGAATTTCTAACAAATAAAATTTAGGACATAATACATGTAAATGTTTCATATTTAGCATCAAACTGAGCATACTCATGTATAAGTGTTGTAAACGTAAATATTGTATGTGAAATGAATAATTTTGATCATCAATGATATTTCTAATACAGTGACATCCCCTTGAATGGAACCCCCTCGGCAGATGGTTTACTTTAATTCATTAATCAAAGGGCGTAACAGGCACACCAAACGTAAAGATGTCAGAGCTTACCGCTCAAAGAACTAGTTTGTGAGAACAAGAACTAAACCAAATGTTGGGTAACTTTGAGAATCCTTCTTGGATTACCTATTCCAAGTGGGAAAGCTTGTGAACGGTTTCTTATTAGTCACGAAAAGGAAAATGTTTTAATCAACTTTGTGCACGATTCTGTTTTCGTTCCTACAAAACTCATCAGCATGGCAAAGGTAAGAACCGGTTTAAACAAGCTTAAGCGACTCGGAATTGGTAACAAATAAAGAATATGTAAAAGAAGTTAGAGATCGATTACGTAAAAACGTCTTCCAAAAACATTTAAAAGTTGCTAAAGATTTTCTCAAGGGGTGTGGACTGCTAGTAAAGATTAATTAAATAAATAATAAAAAATATAAAAATTCAATTACATTACATTTAAGTTATCATATTACACATATAATGTCAAACAGTAGTAACGTAACAAATCAGTGATTTTATAATATTACTTACACTAAAACCTATTTATTTTATACTGATATCAATATATAATAACACATATATTTTGATAAACCAGCAATGTTGGTTTAAGAATTACACTGACAAGTTGAAAGGTCAGTGTGATTCTTTCAACTTGTCAGTGTGATTCTTTCAACTTGTCAGTGTGATTCTTTCAACTTGTCAGTGTGATTCTTACAACTTGCAGTGTGATTCTTTCAACTTGTCAGTGTGATTCTTTCAACTTGTCAGTGTGATTCTTTCAACTTGTCAGTGTGATTCTTCAACTTTTCAGTGTGATTATTTCATCTTGTCAGTGTGATTCTTTCAACTTGTCAGTGTGATTCTTTCATTTTGTCAGTGTGATTCTTTCAACTTGTCAGTGTGATTCTTTCAACTTGTCAGTGTGATTCTTTCAAGTTGTCAGTGTGATTCTTTCATATTGTCAGTGTGATTCTTTCAACTTGTCAGTGTGATTCTTTCAACTTGTCAGTGTGATTCTTTCATATTGTCAGTGTGATTCTTTCATATTGTCAGTGTGATTCTTTCAACTTGTCAGTGTGATTCTTTCAACTTGTCAGTGTGATTCTTTCAACTTGTCAGTGTGATTCTTCAACTTCAAAGCAGAGAGAGAAGAGAAGTCATACTTGTAATTATTATTTGGTTTTAGTTATAAAGATCAACAATATCCGTTTTCACCAGTTTTCCAGTTGACAACTCATCCTGTGTACAAAGACACAAAGAAACTCTATTGTAGAGACCGGCAAATAACACGTCAGTTACATCCACCTCAGCTTGAGACTTTAGGGATTCGAGGGGATATTAACATTCCTTCTTCTTTATCAAGATTTACTTTTTGAGTCTGAGAGTGGAATAAAATAGGCCTGCAATTAGAAGTTCTAGCTTAAGAAAAATGTTTAATCTTCACTGACGCTTTGTTATTAACAAAACCAGTTTTTCAATAGTCGTTTTTTCACTTTTATTCTAATGACATATGTTAGTGAAAAACATGATATGACTAACATATCATGCATATAGCTAACCCAAATTTGATAAAACTATTCAACAGCTAGGACTACCTCTAATATTGTTGTCATATGTTTGTTTCAACACTTTTACTGTAGCTCGTGTAGTAGAGAGGATTTGTATTGGTTGAAATTAAAGTTGGATTAAATTGCTTTGTCAAGTGATATTTATTAGAAATTTACGTTGAAACAAGGCTATTGTAAATTTATGTTAGTAAGATTGATTATTATCATATATGCACAATTGAGTATATTGTCGATACTAAGTATTCAAGCTGATAACTATTCAAGCTTGTTTTATTGAGTGTTTAAGTACACATTAAAAATAAATACTAATACGTTTTTAATATAGTGATATAAACAAGATGTTTTGCATGACAGTTAAAACTAAAACTTTCGCAACTGTTTTAGTATATACTACAGTTATACTGAGAGAACAATTGTTTAGCATTGCACAAAAAGTACAGATGGAACTCAATTGTGAATGTCAAACTAAGAGGAACTCTACCCAATACCACAGCTTATATTATAGGGCATGTTTTGGAAGTGCCTGCGGCAACTGTGCGAACTAGATCCAAAACTAGAGAGTTGGAAACTGATGGAAGATGAAGTGCTTGCTTCAAAGTACATTTATGCTTTACATAATTGAATGTATTTATTCCATTGCTACTGTATGTATAAGGGTGAGTGGGAGGATCACTACCACAGTACGTGAATGAGTGACTGGGAGGTTCAATAATACATGTGCCAGGTCCATAAAGGCCTCCACATACAGTAGCACTGACCCACCCATACACGTACGGACATATTGAGCCACCCATCCATAAGACAAATATACAAAATGACACCAAAACCATGAAAATTTGGATCATAGTTTCCAAAAGTGCATGGGTTCGATATAGCCACAGTGTAACAGCATACAGTCACGACACCTCGCTTGCAGCACAGTGGAGCTAGTGCGACGCTAGCGCTCCTAGTAGCCGGACCGCATAACTACACCACATTACCGTTGTATTCCATTGTATCTTGAAGAGAAGTAGGATGGTAACAATAGAAAAATTGCCATGATAGATTATTAATTATCAGCTATTTTCCATTCAATGAGCTGTGGTTGTAAGCATTGCAGAGATACGCACTACAGCTTGCTGGCCGCTAGGATCGCTTGCGTCGTACTTGTTACCAATATCTAACGATTTGTCGTGAATTTATGATATTAGACTGCCATATAACTGACCTAAAAATAATCGATTTGGAACTGTACCTATTTTTAAAAACTACAATATGGTGCTTGATCAAAAAATAACTCAATTTTATGCTTATATTTTTCAAAAGAATTAGTGTTCAATGTCTAAAAAGAGACTCGTTTTCCAATGGGCCTTGTTATTACTGTATCACATAAAAAGAAAGAGAAATAATAGGTTTGAATAGGATTGGTTTTATAAGTTGCAACAATTTACTGTCTGCAGAATAGACATTTAAAAAGATTTGTTTAGTATTTTCAATTTTATGTACAGTACAATTCAACCAATGATCTGATTGAGATTGTCTGTAGCCTCTTTTTGGCCCGTCCTTTTTGGTGAATATTTTATATGTTCTTAAAGTTGATTTTTGATAAATTATCTAAATGTAGGCACTAGTAGCGCAGTTCTGTAACCCAGCTAAAACCTCTCTAGTCCGCCATTCGTTAGTCCGGAATTCGCATAGTCTGGCATCGTTTTGCCTCAACCGTGCACTGGAAAAACTCGTTAAAATCGCAACACAATGACTCACACCACGTTTCACTCTGCTCTTTTTTAACCAGCGTTTGTCGAACGAATGCATCGTAAGTCTTTAATATTCGGAACACCTAAAGGTTATTTTAATTTAGTACAATTAAAAATAAGGCAGGTCTTTAATATAAAGTTATTATTATTGTTAATCCTAGAGTTGTTTTCTTATATTGTATATTTAGGCTCTTAGTAGGTCCCATAGTTGTCCTGGCTGTTGGGCTATTAATAAACTGCCCTTTCTGAGGAACAGTTGAACTCAGTTAATAACCAGACTACACTCATCCTACACTCATATCATCATTCATATTCACCTTAAAATACGCACAACGTTGTGTCGGCTTCTCACATGTAAGAATGTAAGATTGTTTTTATTTGTATAATTATTTACGTAATTCTGTGAATGTTTTCATAAATACTTAAAGGCAATGAAAAGGGTAAATTAAAAGGTAATACCTGACCCTGAATAAGCATACGAATATATGAATAATATGAATATTTATTTTTTTTAATTAAATTGTATTACATGTTTACTCTAATAATACTGAATTTTAAAATGTTACAACTATAATTAATCTATTGTCAGTATTGGTAAATTATATATTTAATGCATTGTATTCATCGATTGGAAACGTTACTCACTATAAGCACTGTAGACCGGAAACACGTGACGGTTGTTTGTTTGGATTTGTTTGCGCTGTCTCTATCGATGACGGATTTTACATTGTTCTTATTTACATTCAAAGGACGTATGAACATTGTGTTTTTATACTGAGGTTTTTTTTAATTACAATGCCATTGGGATGACAAATACATTAAAATGTTTTTTTACAACTTGATTGATTTTTTTTGGCACCGTTTCACTCCATGAAAAACACCAAAAATATGGGTTTCAATTTGAACGATTTGGTCCCTAATAATGATCGTATCGCAACACTTGAAGTGTCGTTTGATAGATGAAGAACTGTTCTATTGGACTACAAGTTGGACTACAACTGTTCTATTGGACTACAAGTTGGACTACAACTGTTCTATTGGACTACAATTGTTCTATTGGACTACAACTGTTCTATGGGACTACAACTGTTCTATTGGACTACAACTGTTCTATTGGACTACAAGTTGGACTACAACTGTTCTATTGGACTAAAAGTTGGACTACAACTGTTCTATTGGACTACAAGTTGGACTACAACTGTTCTATTGGACTACAAGTTGGTTTTTATAACAAAACCATAAGCATGTATAATGTTCCTAAAATTTAATATGTGAAAATTTAAATGTCATTTTTTATATATATAATGAAAAGTATATAATATAAACTTATGGACGACTAGATTGGCCTCTCAATAATCATGTAATGTTCAATATAAATTATTATTATTATAATAAACATGAACCCTACAGTTGAAACAAAACAGCATATTTCAGCCCACTGGCGGTGATTTGACGGTTTGGGAAACGGCCACGTTAGTAACAATATTTGTTGAATTGACAATTCACGTTTAAAAATTGCGTCCCATGTGTTAATTTCGAAAAGTAAATTTCATACAAAAGCCTGGAGCCATGTACATCACACGTCGAGTCCGTGTATGGGAATTACCATTGCTCAAAGACTGTTATGAACTCAATATCCTGTACAGGACACATCTCATGATATTTTACGTTAATTTTGCACGTGTGATCCGAAAAAAAACCAAAAACGTTTTAAAATATCAATACTTATCCTACCCTAACCTAACTTATCCTATCCTAACCTAACTTATTCTGTCCTAACCTAACTTATTCTATCCTAACCTAACTTGTCCTATCCTAACCTAACTTATCCTATCCTAACCTAACTTATCCTATCCTAACCTAAACCTATCGTAACATAAACATTATATTTCAATTAATAATTTTCAACTTTTTGAGGTTTTAAAATACAATTAGTAATAATGTAATAAAGACGACACCACTGCTACTAAATAGAACCACTGTAATTTTGAATGTATTCTACAACTGAAAAAGAGCATATTTAAGGTCTCGTAATTAGTTTAAGACGATGAGATATTAAACACTACCCGTTGTTATGCTTGAAAATGAGCTTAGAGATGAAACAGGATCTACTAAATTCCTAAGAATGTTCCTTGATAAAGGGTTAACCTGGAGGATCATATTGAACGCTTCCACTTGAAGATTACCTCTGGCACTTATGTCCTGCGTAACCTACCAAAAACCTGCATCCCTAAGGTTTTAAGAATGGCGAATTTCTATCTTATTTATCCATAATTTTTTTATAGTACAAGACTATGTTGTATATGCTCTAAACAAATAATGCAGCAAGTATTCAGGCTTCAAAAAATGTTACAAGCATCGCTACGTTAAAATTCAGAGTGTCTTGTAGGGATTCCTTCAGAGAGCTTAATTTTCTGACTCTGCCATGCCTATACTTATATTTGATGCCAAACTCTTCTGGCGATCAAAGTACACTTTGATTTAAGGAAACAATATGATACGATGGGTAAGAAAAACTGTCCCAACAATACAGACTCTAGACTAGTGAACGACTTCCATTTCAGGCAGGCGTCAGGTTGATGGATAAGTTGCTTGAGGGACTAAACATTATCAACAACGAAAACTGTTCAAGGCTCGTTTAAAAAACTTTCTGGTATCGAAAGCATTTTATTCGATTGATGAGTCTATGATAAGTCGCTGGGATGATTGTTTTTGATTTCAGATTTTGAGCAAGGCTTGGTGTCATGGACAAGAATCAATGAAGGGGGAGGGAATGTATTGAATTGTCACTGCATTAAATAGTTTGACATGCAATCTTCCAACTTGACGTGCAGTTTTATTATATTTATGTGTTACTTTTAAGTATTCTTATTGTAATACTTTTACGTATATTTAACTTTAGCTATAGTAATATTATTGCTCAACAGCGATAAATATATTCTTACAAATATTTTGAGCATGTAAGGAGTTTGCTTTACAAATATTCACTAAAGCAATAATTAAATGTACATTTCGTGTTTGTTTTAAACTTAACACCATGTACCTAAACATTAGAAGCATAAGTATAAAAATATTAAAGTATTGACTTCGGTATCTTATATATAAATGGTTCATGCTTAAACGATTTTAAATAGTTTTGTTAGTTACAATTATAATAATTATGAAGTTTTATACACATGAGACATTGTAATATGACTTTTAAATAACTTTTAAGAATGAGCCTCTGCTCAATTAAGTTCTCTCACTTTAATGCTTTGTCTAAAATTTGATCGAACTAGATAAAATATTGTTTGTACATAAAAAATTAAGGGATAAAAACAAAATTGGTTTTTGTACAGTCTGTTTTAATGCATACGAATTTCCCAAAATAGTTCCCGTTATTGTGTTGGAGATATCACTAACAGAAACACGTGTGTCATTTCCACCATTTACAGTCCAAGTTTACCTTTGTTGTCCCTTTGTTTGTACAGTGCCAGTTCAGTAAATGCTAACCAGACACGTTCAATATGTACGATACGGCATCAGTAATTGTCACAGCCATCTTTACACAAGGAGGAAAAGTTTATGACTTCCGTTCCGTATTTAATGAGGGAAATACTATCACGTATCGTTCAACAAGAGTCATTATACTAGATTTACTTTTTTCTTTGAATTTTTTTTACAAGCAGGGGAATGGGTTTTGTAAATGTTAAACAGTCAAATGATACTCGACATAAAAATAAACTTAACAATATATTTACTTCTTTTTTCAATATTCAGCGCTAGTGGTGCAGCTACCCATACGATTTAAACAGCTGTTATACTGTGAATAATGACGTTCGTAATATTGAGGAAGTTAAATATTTCATGATGTAAATAAGAGGGTTGTAAATATGGCTTTATTCACATCCGACTGTTGGGCTCCACTCCACTGGACTTGAAGGTTGAACGGTAATCTAATGCAGTTATTTTATTTATTTTATTAATCTTCAGCTGTTAATCAAATCAATCTAAATCAAATTAAATCAATACGTTTGGTTTAAGCTAATTAATATCACTAGTTGTTTATACTAATAAATAGGTAGTAACGCATGTAGGGTGAGTGAGACTGTAAATATATGTAATATTAAAATTTTACGTTATACAGTTCACATACTTATATTCGTAGTCAGAAGCCACAGGCCGATGTGTCTCGAGCGCAGCGAGTGACAGGGTTGGCACGCTAAGTGTGCAGGGGTGTCCCCTAGCTATAGTTTATTAGTGTGTGTGTGTGTGTGTGTGTGTGTGTGTGTGTGTGTGTGTGTGTGTGTGTGTGTGTGTGTGTGTGTGTGTGTGTGTGTGTGTGTGTGCGCGCGCGCGCGCGCGTGCGCGTGTGTGTGTGTGAACGCGCGCGTTGCTGTAAAACTACAACAGATTAAACAGCAAGTTATTGTGAGTGTGGTTTATAGTAATGTTTTTTTGTAAATATAAACACCTCAAGTGCTTTTTGTTCTTAAACAAAGAAGTCCCGTGTTATTCAATTTATTTAAAGTAAATTCGATTCAATTTAAGTTAACCTGTTCCTGACTGGCTACGGGCTGAAATATAATCAAGTCCTTCTACTCAAGCTGCAAAGCAGTTCCTGGAAATTCCAGACTAAACTAATTAATCCCCCTTTCGTCATAAGGAAGTTAACCCAGTTGGTTAGACTGGAATGGTTGTCTTCTGGAGTAAGTGAGTAGATATATTTTACTTTCAGAACAGCAAAGGACTTTTTTCTTCTGCATCGTAGAATTTGTATATCGTTAATAATATAGTCAGAATTGTTAAATAAATCTGGGATAGTTCATTGGCTGAGACAATATGATTTTGGGTACATGAGTAATTATCCATTGTTATGCTACCGGTATTATCCTGATTGCTTGTATTTAACGATAGATGGTAAAATTCTTGCACTTGAGGTCAAGAGAGAATTTGCAAGAAAGTGCGCCTGAAGATGAAGGACGTCCTTCCAAACCGGTAGTGCTATAATAACTCAAGATTGGTGGCGGAACAAAAAAGATGTAACTATTTTACCACCTATTGTTCATTTATCATAACCACAAGAAACCATTTGTAACATATTAAAACCTTCACATTCTGTCACGGCAATGTAGATTTGAAATTAATGTATACCTAAATAAGAGTTTATATATATGTAATTAAATATTTAAGGTTGTAAGAACCTTAAAAATCTACTTTCCGTTAGTTTGTCAATGAATAAAATCAACTATATAGCAAGGGAGAAACGAATTTCAAGTAAACATTTTAGACCGGAAGGAAGTGACTTCTGGAAATACAATATTACTTTATGCATTCTATATATACTTAAATTTGGCCACTGTACAGTTAGGGATGGAAACGATACGTAGGAAATGTCGATAAATATGTTTCGATATATCGATATATTAGTGTCAATATTTCTTTCGATAATATCGGCCATATATATATCTATGTTTTGATCCGATACATCATATCACTAAATATTGATGTTATTCTCTCTCCTCATAATCATCTCGATTCGAAAAAACACATATAAATTGCCTCTTGCACGTACAAAACATGCATTGAAATAATAAAGTAACACTATATAGGTTTTTCACGTAAGACTGTTTTCTAAAGCTGGAAATTTTGTAACGGTAAAACGAAACAGACTAAGTGGAAAATTGACTTCCTAACTTTTATTTTCAGATTGTTTATCTAACTAGTATTGGAAGTGGGTACAGTAAATTAATTTGCTTAATTGTTAGTGTTTATGAGAAGCCTAGTGTCATTTTTAAAGTGAAAAACAAAAATAACAAAATTATAACATTATTCTTTTATAATTAACACAATAATTACAGGAACAATTATTCTTATTTTGAATTGTTTTCATTCAACCCCACAGACTACAACTTGTTTCGTGTAGATAAATGTGTTTAATTTTTACATTCAGCAGGCTATTCTAAATAGTGACAGCGAAACATGAGTGTATTTTTGGTCATGACACAAGAGTTAGTGGATAATTGTAAACAGTTAAATAATTTATAATTAGATAGATCGGTTACTCGATATTTTTCTTTCGATATTATCGTTAGATCGATATTTGGTTTGTGATATATCGATAATTCGATACATCGAGTTGTTGACAATATTTGACATCCCTATGTACAGCAAGGGACAAACGCATTTCGAGTAAACCTTTTAGACCGGAAGAGGGTGACTTCCGGAAATAAAGTATTACCCTAACAATTCTTCGCTTGGCTTTTCGCCAACGTTATCAGTACCAGGTTTTGTTATTGCTCGTTTTATTAATAATCAAATAATGTTCAAATTACTATAAAAGACTATTGACAAATACCAAAACAGGTTCTTGCTAACGAAGAAAATTTAGTATTTGTTCGAACTCTGTTTAAATAAGCCTTCTTATAATGTAAATTTTCTACTTGCGCACTACAAAACGTTTGAATACTACATATAGTAGTTTTACCTGAATATAGTAATAAACAGAAAAGTGAAGTGAATTTACATTTAATAGCAATTTTATAGTGTTTTGAGTTAGAATTTTAGTTTGAATTCATCTACTCTTTTATACTTTATTAACAGGTGTAGCATAATAATAACATGTTAATATTGCGATTAACATTTGTTACATTACTAAATTTACAATTCTAAGAAGACAACTTACTATTTCAATTTCACGCTCAGTCCCAATATAGGAAATCCAAATGTTTGTTCATACGGTTTTTTTATGATTGACAAAAACACTTTGAAGAACCCTAAATTATTGACAGGCTTTGATTATCATTTAATGATTTTTTTGTTCAATTTTTAAGTGAATCTTACATGTTCTGAGTAATATTTATTGATTTTTGGGATTTGCGTACTAAATTTATAAAACTTTTACACTTATTACTATGAAAATTCTTCTGATATTATTTATGTTTATTAAAGGGAGCTTTTATAAACTACAAACTACAAATTTATCATTTTATTGTCAGGCTATGGATCATAATTTCTAATACTGAGTAGATACGTTAAATGTAGCACAGAACTATAGAATCTAAGGAATGTACGAAATTGGTGGTTATGTCAGTTGATTTAAAGGCAAATGGTGAGGACAGCACAAATGAATGGAAGTACTAGGATTATACAAATATTTACTACCAGCCGACAGTACTTGCTTCAGGGTGGTTCTCTTCGCTTGCTTACCCTTCCCTCGGTGGTTCTCACTAAACCATCAATATAACTGGTCAGCATGCTGCCGTTCTCCTTGATAACAAAGTTTTATAGTGTAGAAAACCATATAAATACTGGTACCTTTTAATGGGATGCAAATTAGTAGTGCAATCTCAGAGTTAGTAGAAATGACCTTAAACATTTCAAAATGAAAACCAAATCAGCCAAGCTTTTGTGTCATGTTTTTTTTTTTTTTTTTGTATCAGCTTTTTAAAATTAAACGAATGCTAAAGTTAATCTTTTAGAAAAAAGTGAAATTTGAGGGGTGCTACCCCTTAGGAACGGAATTACGAAAAATACGTTCTTAGTGGGTCTCCATGATACAAAACCTAACTCCCCCCAAATTTTATACAAATCTGTTCTGTGGTTCCGGATATTTCGTGAATTGAGTGAGTACATGGTTTTTTTATTACACATTTGAAGTTCTCGAAAATCTTAACTTTTTCTAGCTAGAGTCACTTGTCAGTGTAGCCCATTGTTTGAGTTAAATTTAACATTAAAAATAATGATGTGACAGTGATGAGTGAATTGCTAAGCAACTACCAAATTACAACTGTAATTTACTTGTACAATCTAAACAAATCATGCTTACTTTAATAAAAGCCATAAAACTCTTTAAAAAATATCAAATTGCCTGAATTATCAATAAAATTGAAAATAAAAAAACTAAAACCTATTGTATTGTGAAGTGATAACTGAGTGTTATTGGAACGTAGTAGTGGAAAAATATCTAAGAATGTCTGGAATGGTTTCTGCACCAATTGTCAGCTGGTGTCATTACAGGAACTGTTATGCTGTTTCGATACATTAACTACACAATATTATACCTTTGGCTTCTGGAAAACTGCCATTTCAGTGGCCATTACATATGTGTTTACTATATCCGATATGACAGCAGGAACAGTTAAAGTTCATTGAATGCTTACTGCACATTTGTCTCTCACACCAATACAACGTGGTTCGGATTCTTCGTAATGTCGTGGGACACTTAGAATGTACACAAAAAGTTGTGTCTGAGTCTCATATCTGATATTAATTATTATCGCTCAATAGACATAATAGTGCAAAACTTTATTGGGGTTTCTCCGACTCCACTTCACTATTGTTGCATATTTTAAGAAAGTGGTATCCATTTACACAATGGCCTCTATAAAACTTATGTACTCGTAGTTTTCATGTAAATGATCCTGATTGTTTGGACAATTTTGTGGATATTCAGGCGATTGTGAAACGTGCAATTGTGCGTACTGCGTAGAGCGCAGAGCCAAAATTCGTTTTCTGTTCAGTGAGGAAACTTATGCACGAACAGGGGGCAAAATCAAAATAGGGCAACATTTTTCTACAATCAGCTTCAATGTACCAGTTGAGGGTTAACATTCTTCGACACCCTTGGTAGACATCCCTGAAGGTCACGTGGGACATGGACAAAATAGGCAAAGACAAAATGATCCAGCCTCCTACTTCCTAAAAAGAAAAAAGTGAGCAAAAGAAAATGTAGGAGAAAATTATTAAATCACTAAGGAATGCTGCCTAGTTCGTCTATTCACGAACATACAACCTAGGCATCTCATTTGATTTCCAACACTTCCAAAAAAGTGGTCGAAAGACAAGGTGAACCACTCCAGAATGTGGTCTAGGTCGTATATTCTCGGAAAAGACCACATGGACCACTTTACATTTTGAATTTAAACTGACGGAATTAAAGAATATATGAATAGAAAAAGTTATCTTAATGTTTATAAATGGTATATTTTACTATTTTATACGTTGTGTGGTTTTTATTAGTAGTATTATTATCATATTTTTGATCACCTTAAACAGTCCGGCCAAGCATCCCTGTAAAATACCAAATATAAGGGTTAAAGATAGTAGGCATAACTCTTTATGTCTATATGGATTATTTTCTAGATGTATTTCATTGGAAATTATGTTATTGGACAATAATTTACTTTATAAACTTAGCATATTATATTTTATCCATGGATTAAAATGTGAAATAACATAAATTGTTTTATGATTTCATAAGTAGCAACCACTAATGCCTGTCCTGTTTTATAGTTCCGAAATGTGTGTTTGATTATAGGTTAGATTGATTGATCCTAGTATCAGACTAGTAATCATGTAATATGGGAGATACTACATAAAAAACTAACCTCAAATCATAAGTCCACTAGTACAGTACACAGATGAGCATGTAAAGACACGATAAATAGGAACAATGTTCACTGCCAGTAAAACCTTTATCACATGATTAGAAACTGATGTGACGAAAGTGAGGAAATGTGGGTAGAGTCTGGGTCTCTACTCATATGGTACACAAGGGATACAAGTAGAATTTTATACAGGTGATACAAATACAAATTCAAAATGACATGTAGTACAAATAATACAAGACGCTTAATACTTACTGTACAAAACTTAAAGATGTGAACAAAAAATAGAGCTGGTTAGACTTGATCTTAGAACTTAGGCTTAAAGCAGCCGGTGTCATAACTAGAAAACCGCGTCAAGGTGCTACCCACCCGCCCACCCATACACGAACAATGGTACCAATTCTGGTCCTTGGGGTAATTAGAATCGATGGCGTATTGTGTTTATTGAATCTTGCCTTAAATCTTCGTGAGTGTACGGTAATGGAAATGAAAACCACCCACCCTTACACATACGGTGGACGTGACCACCCACCCACCCATACACGTACACTGTACACGTTCATGTACGGTGGTATTGTTTCACCCGCCCTCACATACAAGTTCAGTGTGTTATTGACCCACCCTTCCACCAATACATGTACGGTGGCGTTGAGTGTTACTTTTAGTTACAAAGAAATAACTAAATGTGAGTATAGTTTCAAGGTTGTAGGTTCGTTAACAGAATTTTTTTTAACTTTTAACGTGATCATAAAAATGTAGTCAATGAAACAAACTTTAATAGAATTCTTGTAATGATTTAAAGTCTACCCATAACATAACTGTAATTTACTTTTCAACTTAATCGTTATGGAATCTCTATGTCAATCAAACTATTTCTCCCATACAAAAAAAAACATTAAATTAAATTATTACAAGACTATAAGTTTGGTTAAAACAATTTTAAAATACTAAGATATTGAGTATATATATATAAAGTAAATGATATTTTCTAAACCATCATATTAGTAAATATCTGAAAATTAATAATCTCGTATTTTAAATTGTCTAGAAAATATGTTCACTATTTAGTAGGTCTGTGATCAAATGACAACCATACCCCACCATCACTCTTGGTGAAGATTCTTCTCTCATCAAGTCGCAGAGGAAGTTTCATTTTCCTGCCAATTTTCACTTTATATTTTGACACTATTATTGCGATACACACCTTCATAATTAGTACGGCAAACTTGATAACGATGCATATCCTTGGACCATGGCCGAACGGCAGGAATACTGAGCTAGCCTTGTAGTTGTTGTCAACGAAACGGTCTGGATTGAACGACTCTGGAGAGGAGTAGTATTGAGGGTCCATGTGGATGGCGGCTATAGGGATGAGCACAAACATCCCCTCCTCCAAGGTCACATCTGTCCCTGGTATTCTGTAAGGAGCTGTGACGTCACGGGTAAGAACGGGAGATAAGGTGTGCATTCGTAGAGTTTCTTGAAGAACTTGATCCAGATAAGTCATATCTCTGATTGCTTTGTAGCTTAGAGCACCGTGTTTGGAAATACGAGAGTCTACTTCTTCTTGAAGTTTGTTTTGAATTTTTGGGTTTCTTGCTAACTCAAAAAGTGCTAAACCTATTGTCCCTGCCTCCAGTGAGACTCCTGTACTGACGAAGCTAAACATAAAAGAAGCAATGCAGTTGTTAGAAAACATTTTCTCTTTTTTATTTGATTTACACGATGTTTTGGCGTTTAACTTTGTGTATTGCTTATTTACTTTGCACGTGTGACTCTCTTTGGAATTTTTAAATGTTGAACTTAAATCATCATTTTTAACTAATGAGTCAATGAATTGTTGTTCTTCTTGACGTTTCAAAGTCAACACTGATTGTAAGAAATCGTTTCTTTCAACTTTATTTTCCTCTCGGTATTTTATCGTAGATTTAGTAATGTTTGTAAAAAAGTCAGTTACATGTTTGTCATTGAGATAAACGCCAAACCACTGGAACAGTTCTGGGTACATCATTGACAACAGATATTTTGAAGTTTTCCAAGGTGAATTAGTGGTGGCAAGTTTCACTACTCTCAAGAACTGACTCCATATTTCCCGATCAGTCTGCAGCTGTATTCCAAACGTACAGCTAGCTACCACGTCACTCGTAAATACTACCAACAGTTTTTCCACGTCAATGCCATCGCTATCCTTGTATCCGTCGATGAGGTCAATGAGGTTCTTCCCAGACTGCAGCACCTGATTAAACATTTCTTTAATTTTAAGTGATGTAAAAGTTGGCGCAAGTTGTTGCCGAAGACTACGCCATTTTTCTCCCTTCAAATAAAATAATGAATCAAATAAAGGCTCATGAGGATTGTGAGGAACTCCTCTGTCCTCAAAATAAACAAAATCTTGCAAAAGTACCTTATCTATAAGTTGAGGATGTAATATAAAAATACTAGGTCGGCGAAACGTGTAGGTGCCTACAAATGAGTTGTTTTTGTATGTGTTGTACAGATCCCTACAGTAACCAGGCCATGAACGGTCTTCCAATATTGCATCCTTAAAACTTCCAAAAAGCCAATGAGGTTTGACAAAAGGTACTCCTCGGTCCTTCCAATAGTTGAAGTTCTTGGTGTGATACCAGTAAAAGAAACAAACCAATAACCCCAAAACCAACGAACCGTAAAACAGTCCTAAAATCAATGAATAAACCATCACCGGTGAATACACCAAACCACCACAACTACTATGAGTGTTGACTCTCGGTTATTACTAAAATGTTGACTAACGTATGATTTATCTAATCTCGTAATATTGATGATGGGACATCTAACAGTAATGTTTTTGTATTTATCAGACATTGTCTTGTAAAATCAATATCGACAACTGATAATACTCTTGTTGTAATATTGCATTGTAATGTTACACTAATAGCTATTGACACTCCTTTAAGTATCTAATCATATAAATTTGTGAAGAGTGTGCTGATATTTGTTCTTAAATGTAGCAGGCTGATTCGTCACATATTTTGGGACTGTAATGAAATGGGACCACTAAAGCCCCAGATATATACGTGGTTTTATTTATCCAAACCACCAATAGTAAAACATATATATATATATATATATATATATATATATATATATATATATATATTGCCGAAATCGATGACTGTGAAAAATAAATCTGTGTTGTGTGACATTCACTTATATTGTAAATATTTCTGTATTATGGAAATGTGTATAATATATGGAGGGTTCAGAGTTAAAGTGGACCAAGTCCAATTTTTGCCCATTTGGTTCTAGCAGTGCTAATAGATGGCTAAAACTGTTAATTTTTCAGTGCAGTAGTGAACCAAGTCCTAAGTTCATTATTTTCCCACCAGGGAGCAGTAGTTTACATATGCACAGAAAACATTTGTATTTTCTTCATTGTTGAAGTGAACCAAGTCCAGTGGCTATTTGTTAACATTTGCTCAGCAGCTTTTAACGCTTGAATTTAAGTTATTTTTTAACCTAAATATGTTTTTATAGTTTGTAACTCATATTTTATATTGTTAAAATGTCTGATGATGAAGATTGGAGCCCCAATATTGATGAATACTCAACAGGTGAGTTACAAACATTGTAAAATTTTTAGGTTAGTGCTTTGTTCATATAAGCCCTGATATGTTTTAGCCTTTATTGGAGGTTATAACTATAATCTTGTGTAAAGAACTAACATGATTTGTTATGTTCTATTATTGTTTCACAATTTCTTTGGCTAATGTAACAGACTTGGGCTTTAAAATGAATCATGCTAAATGTGATAGTTTTACCAATAGGCCTAGGTTCCTTGTAGGTGGATGATGTAACCATTTCTTTACAAATATTTAAATTCAGTTATGAAATCACACACATATAAGCCCTATTCTAACTGTGAAACATGATTCTCAACAGTGATAAGTAATCAGTTAATTATAACTTGCCACTAATTTAGAGTGAAATTTATTTTAATATTTTTTCCTTAAATACCACATTAAACACGTGTTATCTGTGTTTGCTTTTCAGGTTGATTTTTTAAATACGATGTAATAATTTATTTGGATTGATTTCAGATGACAGCAATGCAGTGGACGATCCAAGTTTGTGTCCCCGACCAGGATTCAACGAAGAGACGTCAGCACCAGGTGGGCAGTCAGCACAGTCTCCAGTTTCAGGACAAGAGGATCATGAATCAGTTCCTGGACCGTCAACATCAGCAACTGTGATGGAGTCCAGTTCATCAGCAAGTACACAATTAAATATTCAATTAGAGATTGGTGCAACTCAGGCGCGTGGACGAAAACGTCCAAAAAATGAAACACAGTGGACTCGAAATAAAAGGAAGTTGTGCCGTAACAGTGGGCAGCCTTATGTAACTGCAAAAAATGTAGCTATTCCAAGCAAAATCTTTCAAAGAAACCTTAACTGTGACTGCCCAAAGAAATGTCCTAGCCTCTTCAAATCAGAGGATGATGTAGAAAGGTTCTTTGAATCGTTTTGGAAGCTAGCTGACTTTTCTAAACAAAATGTGTTTTTGCGAGGAATTGTTCAAGCTTCAAAGATTCACAGGTCTCGACCTAGAGATGGATCTGCTCCCACAAAAACTAGGACCTATCAATATTTTATCCCTGTCAAAGATGAAACTATCAGAGTATGCAAGAAGTATTTTTTACGAGTGTTGCAAATCAGTTGGGGACGGCTGTTTCGATGTCTAAGTAAAGAGGAGGTTTTTGGAGTAATTGACTCTAGGGGGAAAGGGCCTTCAAATAAAATTGACGATACAGATGTGATTGCACATATTAAGTCTTTTCCAAGCTATCAAAGCCACTATTCTCGCAAAGATAATATTAATAAAAAATATCTAAATCCCGAGCTGAACATTAAAAAAATGTACAACCTTTATGTTGAAAAATGTGCTCATGAGAACAAACAACCAGTAAAAGAAAAATATTATTACCATGTATTCTCTACTAAGTTCAATTTGCATTTTAAGGTTCCATCTAAAGACACATGCAAAGTTTGTGATGAAATATTGCAAAAAATGAAAATAGAAAATGACATGGAAGCCAAAAGAGCTCTACAGTTAGAAAAAGAATTGCACTTACGTAAAGCAGAACAAGCCAGGGAAGCCCTAAAAGAAGACAAGGAGTCTGCTTCAGAGAACAAGTACGTTTGTACATTTGATTTACAGAAGGCACTGCCTTTCCCTAAACTGTCCACATCTGTTGCATACTACAAGAGGAACCTGTATGTATACAATTTTGGAATTCACTCATTTAACGACTCCACTGGTTACATGTACGTATGGGATGAAACTGAGGGGGGAAGGGGCTCTGAAGACCTTGCCTCTTGTATCCGCAAGCATGTTATGAAGTATGCCAGCCAATACAAACATATTGTTTTCTACTCAGATTCTTGTACAGGGCAAAATAGAAATATAAAAATGGCCCTAACACTGTTAAAACTTGTTCAAGAACCTGAGTTGCAAGTTGAAAAAATTGAACTTAAGTTTCTGGTATCTGGTCATTCTTTTTTACCGAACGACACTGAATTCGGTGTGATTGAAAGAGAGAGTAAAAAGCATCAGTTCATTTATAATCCGGAAGGTTGGTTTAAAATAATACAATCCGCTAAAAAGAAACAACCTCATTTCAAAGTGGTACACATGGAAAGAAGAGAATTTTTGAGTACAGCATCATTAGAAAAATCTATTACCAATAGGAAGAAAGACAAAGACAAGGAACCGCTTAACTGGTTGAAATTTCGCTGGTTGAAGTTCAAAAGAGGTTCACCTTTTGAAATTCAATTTAAAGAAAACCTAAATGAAATGTCAGTTTTTCGAACAATTTACTTGAAAAAGAATAAAACAGATGCAGGAAGACCTGTTCAATGCCTAACCTCTGTAGCACAAACCTGCCTTTACTCAACACGCAGACCAATGCAAGATGCCAAGAAAAAGGACATGATGTCACTTCTCCCATTCATTCCTCCAATCTATTACGAATACTACAGGAACTTACCTGGCGCCGTGGCAACTCGGTCTTCAGCTTCTCATGAGGACGAAGAAAATGATGAAATTGAATATTTGTAAAAAAAAGCTATTTTGTAATCAATCACTGTATATTACATAAACTACTTCCAAATGTTTTATATTGTTTCATTTCATCCCATAATTTAAGAATCTTTCAGAGGCAAAGTGGACCAAGTCCTGCGCATTTCACTAAACGGTGGTCGAACAGAATACAGGTAATTTATTTTTAAATAATTACATATGTGTAATCTTAGTTAGGCTCATATAATTGATATTTAGTTGTTAAAATTGTTTTAAGATAAACCTATAATTAATTACAGCTATTTAACTTTAGATGAGTTTTTCTCAAAACTTGGTTCAGTGGACTTGGTTCACTTTAACACTGAACCCTCCATATATATATATATATATATATATATATATATATATATATATATATATATATATATATATATATATATATTATACACATTTCCATAATACAGAAATATTTACAATATAAGTGAATGTCACACAACACAGATTTATTTTTCACAGTCATCGATTTCGGCAATCCACGTTTATCATCTTCAGACCAAATGGATTCAGCAAGGTAAAATACTTGGTGAGTCCTTCTACCCAGATTTAAACCTCCATCAAAATTCACAAAAGTTTACTTTTTCACTCATAAACAATGTGGCGGCCTTTTTTACCCCAAAATGTATTTCTTAAGAGAAAATCACAAAAACGTAGTTTTTATGAACTAACTTGAGAAAATTTTTGAGTAATATTTTCAAACCTTCGCGGTTTTACATGTGTAACAAACGCGCACCTTATAAATGAATTTCAGATTAAAACTTTCAAATGTTGGGTATCGAGTGCCCAAAAACTAACATTTTTTATTAATACTGATGTTATCTACTCCAGTGGGTTATCAATTTAAAGCTATTTTTCTCTTGAATCCAAATATACTATCAGATTTTGGAGAGGGTAAATAATAAATTTTATATACCCCAAAGACATTATACCAATGTATTTTGAAGAGAGAACTTTTAAGGGCTCTGCACCCCCCCCCCCCAGATAAAAAATATACTCCAAATCCCTAATTTGGGTAATGTTAAACTAATATATCCAAGTGGGGTATTCTTTTTTTAATTACTAATATACTAACCTAACCTAACCCACATTTCATTATATTTTAGAAAATAATGTGTTATGAGCTCCACTGGTGAGGCCGTGGGCCGTGCTTCCCCACGAGGCCGCAGGCCGAGTTCCACTAAGGGGCTAATATGCAGAGTTCCCTGGCAAGGCCGCATGTAGAACTTTCCTCACGAGCACAGCGAATGATGGGGTTGGCACGCGAAGCCGCATGTGTAACTCACTCACTCACGTATACAAATTCTAGCCCACTTCCAGATTAGCTAGAAACATGAAATTTGGAACACTTGTAGTTTTTACCGAGCAACCGAAGGAAAATTCCGAAAACTAAAAAAATTTTTTAAGTTAAAAAATTTAAGTTAAAAAAATTTTAAACCTCCCAAAAAAATCAAAATGGCAGACGGGAATTTTGAATTGTGTGCAGAGGTTTACTTACGGCTTGATTGTGGGCAAACCGTTGGTTGTAAATCAAATCTGACAAAACACTTCAGATTTGTAATTAAATTTCCTACAAATTAAAATTCCTTCGGTGAGTAAACTTTTTTGTATTTTTTTATAATAACTACGCAAAAAAAATTTTAATTCCTATTTAATTCAAAAAATATATTTTTGGTAGGTTTTTCGTATTTTCAGTTTGACATTATATATTAAATCTTATTACAACTACATTTATTCCAAACCTGAATAATCGTTAAACGCACTAGATCCTTGTAACAGATATGGAGATCCTATCTTAATCTTCACTGCTAAGGGAGAAGTTGGCATTAAAGGGAATGCCTTCAACAAGTCCTGTACTGGATAATATACTTAAAATGTAAATCAGACCAACATAAAGTACTTTATCTTTAAAGTAAATTGTAGAAATTCGTATAAAAGTCAATTAATTATGAATAACCCACCCTTACGCAACCAAAGGTTAGAGAGGGGAGTGGTATTTTGACTTTTAATTGGCTTACTGAGATTTAATTTTGTTCAATTACATGATTAAAGATTAAATAACAGTTCTTACAAATAAAATGACAATTATTTTATTATCATATTGTGTGAAATGAAAGTAGTCTTTGTTTTCGTGGCGAAGTTAGGACTATTTATTCCTCACTGTCATACTATCGATTTTCAATTAAGCAACCTTTTTAACACGTTCTAAGTGATTAACGTTTAAGCGATGAGGATTTTTTTGACGAACATCTGACATCTTCGGTGAATAAATGATCTTCATAGTAAGAGATTGGTGAATAGGGGAAACAGTCGTGTGGAGATCAATCAAACTAAACGATTTTTCATGGTATATATTCATACGAGCAGATTAAAGCAGATTGTTCTGAAAATATCCGAATCACACAGCACTTTTTCCCTGTTTTTTGTTCATTTTTAAGCAAATTTATTGACACACACGTATTTTCAACAACTGCATGCGTTGTTGTCGGCTACAAATATATTCCTATTTGTTACTAATACATGAGTCGTTGAGGAATATTGTTTTAAGATGAAGCAATAAGTCATTACTCTGACGATTCTACAAGTCATAAGTATTATGTATTTGTACATATTGTGTTTTATGCAAAATCTAATTAACCAGATGATTTTTGTCACTAAAATGTGATACATCAGTAGTATAATAGGTCATTTTATTTTCGTTATTTTTAAACTAAATTGTACATTACTTTATATAAGGATGATGATCAAGGATAACTAATTGGTAACTATCATTGATATTAATATTAATTACTATCTGTACTAGTGGCGCAGTGCTATAACCCAGCTACTTGGGGAAAATGTGTTGTGGACATTGTAGGAGATATGTTCTATGCTCAGTCCTCTTAATACTAACACGGTGTCCGCTCAATGGTTGCAATCGACGTGAACAGTACTAGAAAATCTGGTATGTCCGTTTTTGATGGTAGTCAAGGTTCAGGTGTTGTGTCTTGTGTAGGGAAGAGAACTGAGTGTCTGGCTTGTCAGTTAGATGAAAATCAGAACATTACTCTGTGGTTCGGATTCCACGTAAATATGTACGTCTCTAAGTTTCCTTAGCTATTTATAAATAGGTGGCTCTTTCCAAAGAACAGTCGGTCTTAGTTAGTAACAATGACTACATGTTTATCTACATTTGCCCACATATATACGACGACATCCTAATAATAAAAAATCTGTACTTCTTTAAAATCTACCGATCCTTATTTCTTGCCAAGCTTTTATGTTATATATAGTCTCATGACAATAAAGTCAGCCATAAATTTTCTATTTCTAAGTACAATTTTAACTCCAAAAAGCCAAAATTAACGCTCCTCATATTTCAAAACCAAATCCAACTCATTAAACCATACACACAGTCCTCTGTAACTCTGTTAATGATAGAGCTCAGCAAGTGAATGAAGGCTATGTATATTAAACTGACAAAACTCATTATTATTACTTACTGCTTATTAAAAATTCCCCATCATTCATTCAGGAGTTTAGTTCTATAATATATAGCCTGCCTATTTTCACTAGAAAATATCCTGCCTCACTAACACAAACACACAACGTGTTCCCCTCCTTTTACACACTTCCTGCCCCCCCTCTCCCCCCTTTCCCCACCCCCCGAATCGTACAAAAGTAAATAACTCCCTCAAGTCTATTATTAAACCCTAACATAAAGTTTTTATTTATTAATCTACACTTGCGGCTAGAGATCTGTACAAATTTTCACTCGTTTGAACACATTTTAATCATAGAACAATAATAAGTTTTTTTTTTTATTTTCAATTTACAACAATTTTTCTAATTAATATTTTTAAGTTTTACTTTACATGTTCTTAAAATTCTTATGAGATATATGGTTTCTTATGAGCTATGTATACAGATAGAAGGCCCAGTTTATACAATTTAGGTAGCCATACCTCCAAGAAGATTGTTTTTGAATTTATCTCTCAACACGTTTCTATACATATAAGAAGACTAAAACAAATAAAATTAATTTGTTTAATCAAAAATATTTGCTTAACACCCTTAAGCAATAAGGCACTGACTTACAGTGTATTTATCTAAATTATATCAACATCAATTACTTCACATATTCGGGTGTTAAATTCGTTAATTACTACACAATATTGCTACTCAGACACTTTATCACGCGTCAATAGTTTCGTAAGAAAATAAAGTAGAATAAATAATTTGTTAAACTTGACAATTGTTTACAGTGACCTATTAGTATAATAAAAATTCGTGTTGAGAAGAAGATACAAGAAGCCGTCAAAGAATATTTGATTTTTCATTTTGCTTGGTAGGAAGATAAATGGTTTGGTATCTTAAATTAAGACATCACGCTGGAAATTGTTTTTCTGAGATATATAAATTATTCACTAATTTAAGTTGTGTTTAGTTTAATAGAGGTATTCCCAGTTTTAAATGATCGATTCAGTATCTGCGATGGTAAATTATGCATTAAGATAGCTAATTAGAACAACAAGTGGATCTAATAATGTAATACATGTAATATTAATAAAATAAAATATATGTATAAATAAACTATAAAAATTCCCACAGAACAAAAACTAGAATGTAACATGTATTTCATAAAATACGTTTATTTCTATCATATGTTGTGGCAATTTGAGGAAGTGAATTCTATCGGACTAATGTCGTATTTAACCTCCAAAAATGTTTATGAGGTTGGTATTCAAACAACCTTATAGATCATCATATTTTTGTCGAGAAGTGTTCAAAGGAACTTTTGTAAAAAATAATTCCAATTTGTACCTCACTGATCCCAAACAAAATAGGTAAAATCTACTATTAAGGAAGAATATTAATATCCCTCATAAAAAGCTCATAAAACCATTTATTTATTTATTTATTCTAAAGGCTATAGCAGTATAAAGGTACACAGCTATTCAATGCGCTGCCCGAGGCTCTGAAATCAGGAAGGTTCGAGAGAGGAGTAAAGAGCATGCTTATAAAGAAATCATTCTACATTGTCGAAAATTTTCTGTTATGTTCTTGTAAATAAATAACTACAATTTAAGTCAGAGGTCTCTGTAAATTTAATTCAATACTTAAATTTTTAAGATTTTGAATAATTTTATAATATTTGTAATATGGTAAATTTACTGTAATTTTAAAATATGTACATTTGACGACATTATGCAGATTTTTTTGTCTGTCTTAAATAAAAATATTCTGAGTTCTGTAATATATTTTGTTAAGATATGACTAAAAAATTAATAGTTTTTAATTGGCATAATACAGTACAAGTAAATGTCACACAACACAAATTTATTACAATATAAGCACAAAATGCACAAATATTATGGTGATCGATTTCGGTGAACCACGATCACCTTTCTCAGACCAAAGGGGTTCACATAAGAATTGAAAATGGTGTTCAACAACTAATTTATAGGCCTACATTATTAATAATGTATTTTCAGCGACTAAAAGAACAGAAGTAACAGCCAGTAGGGATTAACCAATAATATCACAGCAGCCGCCATTTTGACGATTCCAGCCAATGAGATCACGTGGTCGTAGGCCTATAAATTGAGTTGTTGAACATCATTTTCCATTCTTTTGTGAGTCCCTTTGGTCTAAGGAAGGTGAGCGTGGTTCACCGAAATCGATCACCATAATTTTTGTGCATTTAGTGCCTATATTATAATAAATTTGTGCTGTGTGACGTTTACTTGTACTGTATGAAAAATTAAAGAAGTAATGATTTTTTAATGAGTATTGTCACAATCCTATAAAACTTAAAACACAGTAAACACTCAGAAATTTAAAAAAAATGCAAATATTAGTTAATAATATTAATATCATATTGTAAAAATAAAGAGATTACTGAAATATTACGCTTAGATAGTGTTGCTTTACGGAGCGGAAATATTGACACTAAAAAAAGAAGACTAGAAGCAATGGCAATTTGGCTGAGGAGGTTGGAAGTTGTAAGACGGTTACTAATGGGACAGAGTTGAGACGTGTAGCAAGCCTCTTGCTAGCCTAGGGGTTAGCACTGCTGATTCGTATGCAGAGGTTCACGGGTTCAAATCACGGGATGTCCACTAAATATTTGTTTGATGAGTTTGGACCATAGACCCATTACAACGTTTATAGATTAAGTAAAAATTGTCACTGTCGTAAATAGCCATAAAATGTAGTGAAAGAAAACAGGTAAATAGCTAAAGACATATGGAGGATGAAAAAAAGTAGCTAGGACATTCAATCAGAAAAGAGTCTTTGTTGAAGAAAGTTCGGGGGAAGAAGAAATTTCATTTGAGTAGATGAAACTAACGAATGAAGCACGATGAAGTTCTGGAATTTCAAACGTGGCTACGTAACAAGACCATTTAAATTCAACATAAGACTTCATTTAGAGAAATAAATTCGTGTTTTAACATTCTTTGTAACATTTTTATAATAATATTTGCTATAAATTAGTCAGTTAATTTTAAAATATATTTTGAAAATGTATTAGTCGCTCAAACTCCGATCGTCAATCTGTTGGTGAAATAATGGAAATTTGAGGTTTCAGGAGTTTTTTTTTTTTTTACCAAACTATAGTCAAGTTAACCTTTGACACTTTATTGATTAATAGCCGAAAGACAAATTGCCAGTCGAGGGCAATTACATCATTACTCATAAAATGTTTGAAAGGTTAAGAAGACTTCTTTAAGCAGCCTTTTAAAATGATATTTAAATAATAAGTTTAAAAAGTAATTAAAGTGAAAATTAAAGGAAACCTATCAAAATATTTAATTTGAATACGTTTTAATTTGTGATAAACATAGCACGCGCAGTGTATGAAGCAATTATAGAATGTAATATATTTATATTTCCTTTTTTACATACGTTCTCTTAAATTAAAACATAATACACTCAAACAAAAGGAAAAATCAGATATTTTCCCTAAGGTACCCAATTTTAAAAATACCACCACATAGATCCACATACAGTAGTCTTTTAGTGTCCAAAAAAACACATCTCAATTACATATTAGTAAAATAAATTAAATAATTACTTTATTAAGAAAACCTATCTTAAATCTAAAATTAAGAATACAAATCTTTCATACCATTGTACATTAACTGTCTTAAAGTATGATAGGTATACTATAATTATGAAAAGAATTAAATTTATTCAGGTATCCAATAAAACTTACATATTATAAAAATTCTTAGTTATAAAAATAAAACTACATCACCTTAAAATCAATTATATATTTTATACTAAACATAGATAAACTAAACAAAAATACATAACAAAAAACTCAGCCAACAGTAATCGATGTTAAATTTTTTTTGGAAACATAAATTTAATTTTAATTATTTTAATTGCGTTTGCCAAAACATTAAAAAAGTTTGGAGTATCAAATAAGAAGTATTTACTAAACGCAGTAATGTTAGCCAACATCAAATGAGATCCAGAACGTAAATTTGGTTTATTTAATGTAACGGAAATGTATCCACTTCTTTAAAAAAATACTAATGAACATAACTGTATATACATATAAGTTCATGAAAGTTTATATATTCAGTCCTCTAAATAAGGTTTTGGAATGTTCTCGTTTACAATAACAAGAAAGAACTATTAAAAAAATATTTTGCTAAACGTGTACAATAAGTTAAATTCGTAAATAATTGTAAAATAGCTTAGTATTTGACATTACAATTTCACTGAACAAACCAATTGTTTTTTCTTTTTCATTTCTTATTTATTTAACAATGATTTAAAATTTTCTTCACAAAAAAGGATATTAAGGTAATCCGTTGATATAACCTGTTTGTTAAAACACATGGGGAAAGATTTTTAATTGATTTATTGTTGAGAGAGGTCTTTATCACTTACTGACAGCGCTGTCGTGGTTTTCTGTGGCGCCAATTTATGTTGTTTTCCGGGCTGGGGTTTACTATGTTTTCCGGTGTTTTAGCTCAAACAAACGGCACCCTTTGTTGTCTCATCCATTGTAGTTTTAAAATATTAGCACTAATATATAAATCGGCTTGAAACAATAAAATTTATATTATAAGAATTCGGACAAGAATGGAATAATATAAAGGGTATAAAGGGTAACGCTTTTATCACTTTTAACCTTTCATTTCTTTTTATTATCAAGGTACTACATAATATAATGTTGAATATTAAACATAAAAATAGATTTCATAATTCATCGTTACTTACCAAGAAAGATGTATCTACCTTTATTGATAGCCTATACTGAATGCATGAAAATCGCGCCCTGTGTAAATCGCGCCCCATCAAAAATCTGGGTAAATCGCGCACTATTTCAGGTCTACCTGAACCTCTGAGTCACGGGCGCGAGCGTCACTTGACAGCCGTTTCATAAGGGGAATGACCGGGAATGGCCCACCTCCCGGTTTATCCCTGGTAGCTTTCTCTTTAGTCTTTTAACCTAACCTAACCTAACCTAACCTAACCTAACCTATGAATGGATAAAGTGCGAAGGGTTAATATTGTGCTAATTGACGTTGACGAGGGTTGACGTGACGACGCATGGGGCGCGATTTTCACTGGCCGCGATTTACAGAGGGCGCGATTTACAGGTTACCCCTATACTAGGCTGTACATTTGATCTGTATTTATGTAAGTTAAAAGCATTTGGACCAGTATTGTTACTCACTATTTATTTCTAAGACACAGAGCATAGAGTTATGGGTAAATATGAGTCATCGATGAGTGTGGATGAACGAGTGTAGTCATTATTACTAACTAAGGTCGGCCGATCCTCAGAAAGAGCTATTTATTAATAGATCAATAGCTAGGATAACCAATGGACCTACAGCTTTATGTAATCCGAACCACGTATTATTGGTCTGATTTTCAGCTAACTGACGAGCCTCATACTAAATTATCTTCCCTACAGACCACCACCCTACATGGACACCCCAAACTTCTCTAGTAATGTCCACGTCGATGGCAACCATTGAGCGGACGCCCTGTCGGTATTAAGAAGACCGAGGATTGAGCATGTCGCCTACAGTCTCACAACACGTTTCCCCAAGCAGTTGGATTACAAAACTGCACCACTACTACCGACAAAGTATTGACTTGAACTAAGCAAACTAACCTAATTTTTTTTTTTTTGAAAATAGGAAATAAATTATTATTATTATTAGAAAAGTATAAACTATCTTGAACGTATGTCCGTAAAAATTTTCAAAACTAAAAAAAAATATCAAACCAGTTGCTAAAATTTGTCGAAGTAACACGGAGTTTTCTTTTAACAGATTCACTATAGAGATCAGTTATAAATATATATTTTGTAATTAAGAAACGTGATTAAAATGCCAATGGAAAAGTTTTCCCGCTTTTATTGAAAAGTCTCTAAGTAGTTAATTATTGGTAATTTAAGATGGATAAGAGTTTTTCTCATTGTAAGAAAAGTGGACTTTTAAATAATGTTTTCTAACTAGCAAAATGTTTTTTTACGTAAGATAAAAAAAATACTTGGTGAGGAACGGCTTATTCAGGTTTAAGACGTCGACACAGCATTGTGCGTTTTTCAAAGTGAATATGAATGATTAAATGATTGTAGATGACCTGTGTAGTCTAGTTACTAAGGTTGAATATTCCTTAGAAAGAGTCATTTATTAATAACCCAATATCCAGGGTAACTAAAGGACATACAGCTTTACGTGGAATCCGAACCACGTAGTATTGGTATGATTTTCGGCTATATGAAAAACCAGATACTCACTCTTCCGTACACAGCATCCAGACACTGACAACTACCTAACGTGGACACCCCAAACTTCTTTAGTAGTGTCTACCTCGATGACAACTATTTAGTGGGTGTCAAGTCACTTTAGATGCCTGAGCTAACCTAACCTAGCCTAACCTAACCTAGCGTTTATAGGTCCATCCTAAACCTAGATCAAATTTATAAGACTAATGTATACTAGACTCCCCACTCAAAAGGTCAAAACAAGGGCTTGTGTCTCCTAGTATTTGCTTGGATGGTTGCGGGGAGATCTGGGGGAGTTTGCTTGGCAAATTTATGGTTACTGCTAACTTATTATTTCTTTTGTTCACACACACGTGCGCGTGCACACTAACACACACGCACACCAATTTATTAAACTACTCACTACGAGCTATTTAAATATTTATATTACCAGACAGACACAGTTGATATTGGACGACTATTTTCATACTTAATGTCACTTATCATACTCCAGTTAGTGTTCGCACAAAACTGTCACTGTTTGTGACCTGTCACTATTAAACACTGTCACTACCACTGGGACTGGCTCTAATAACTATCACTGACAAACACTGATTCGTCCGCTGAAGGTGACTTTATATAGGGTGACGTTGAAAGTCTGGATGGTTCTGGAACTATGGTAGAGATAGTTCTGAATATGGGATCTAGACCCTTCTAGGTGCTGATTCGGGTAGGTTATGACTCCACCTACAGGTAAATTAACTGCCATTCTAGCACCTTCTTGATGCCTCATATCTGAGGTTAATCTCATCAGAGGTATTTATCAATAGTTTTTTGATTATTTTGTTACTTAGGGATTGGTTTTTCAAGCTTAATGAGGTACGTGCCGTTTTAAAGCTTACTTGATTAGTTATCATTTAATAAGTGAACTTCCAATTTAGGTAAAACAGAATTTCCGTAGGCAAACGGTAATTTATGTGTGTTTATTTAAAGTCAAAATAATCAAAACTTTGTTATTTTAGCCAAATAAATTTTAATGTATTAAATAAATTCGAAGCCTGGGGTATATTAATAATATTATTTCAAGCAAATTAAATATATCAAAGTATCAAAAGAACATTAAATGCATTCAATTCAGTTAGTAATTAAATATGTTAAATTACACGACGTAAGGCTGTCGTGTTTATACAATGACGTAATCTACACCTCTTGTTGACATTTACGGAAATTGGCTCCTGCGGCGGCGGTTCACTCTGGAGCCCTCATTATGTGGCCAGATTCATGGCCTTTAATTAACAGAGGCCTACCTCTCTCTTTAGGGCTCTGAAATTGAAATAGCCAACCAGTTTTGTTATAGTTTTCACTTTCGGTCTCTTTTACCTAAAATGGGGTGCCGACGGAACATTGTGAGTATTTTAAAGTGAATATGAATTGAATATCACTGATTAAATGAGTGTGGATGACTAGTGTAGTTTTGTTACCAGCTTAGTTTAACTTATGCTCAGAAAGGGGCATTCATTATAAGCCCTATAGAAAGGGCAACTAAGGAGCCTACAGTTATGCCTGAATCCGAATCACGTATTATTGCTCTGATTGTCAGGTTAAAGACAAGCCTGATAGTTATTTTTCTATCCTTCTAAAGCCTTTAACATTACTCAAAAGTATACATATTTCCAACTATGTTCCTGACGTCTTACATTTTCGGTTCACATTTACTTGTACTCTAAAATAATTGACACTAGCAATATATGCATTTTTCACAAAAATATTAAAATTAAACCTTTTTCCAGTAAAAACTTATACAAAATGGGATACATAACTAAATTTTGTAATATTTTATCCTTATTATCAAGTTATTGAGGTTAAAATAAGTTAAAAGTAAAATACAACATTTAATACTGAAAAACACCGCTGATTTAATAGTCCAAACATACCAATTAACGTAGATAATAATGTTCTATATGAAACAAATCAATCATTACAAAATGAAAAGTTGTGTATTGAGATAAAACCAAAAAGTGCAATTACCTTTCCATGCTAGTTACCATTTATTTCTTTATTTGTAACATAAAGAGTCTCGGTTTGTTCATTTACGTAAAACTTGGCTTCCAGCCTTATCTTCTAATTACTGTTTAGAATACAAATGCTCTTGCTTACTGTTGCCAATCAAAACGAACCCCGCCATATTTAATGTTGTGTACTGAAGAACGTTTTGTTTTACAATCCTTGTTATATCTTCAAATTGGCTTTTAGATACAATAATCATTAAATATTTCAAACAAAAGTAATCCTGTTTTTCTATATTTTGTTATAAATAGTGTTCCTAATACCAGATATATTTTCATTTATTGACATTCTATACGAAATCTTAACCTTCCAACAATTTAGTAATCTACTTTTTCATGCCGTAAGTGATTATTTTAAAACGTATTATAACTCATTTTAAAATATTTCTTTTTAGATTACTATACCGTTTGTTTCTTAGAATTTATTGCAAATTAAGTTACAGATAGTTTGTTTAATATACTTTTCCTTTTTTTAGTATACAATAAATTACCTACTATTTAGTTTTAAAAATATAAAGGGTGGAAAAAATATGGAAACACTTCACAAATTGTGTACGACTTCACTTGTGAAAGTGAAATCTTGTACATAATCATGGTTACAAAGACCATACTTTTTGACGCCATTAGTGATATTTCATCTTTTCAGGGGGGTGGCCACGAAGAGTTGTGTGAAAATCTTCAATGTATGCCTAGGTCGAGTTTGGTATCAAATGAAAGGTCTATTCAAGAGAAATTAACTGCCACAAACCGGACTTCGAAAAGTTTATCCTTTCCAGAGTAGCGGCCATTTGAATTTCAAAGAAACAAACTTTAACCAATTATTTCTCCACTATTTAACGGTTTTAAGTAAATTATTCTGATCAAAACTTATACTTTATGGAACAAAATTATATTTAAAAAATAATTATCAAATTTTCTATGGAAAAAACAACGTTGTTGTGAAAGAGTTCCCATATTTTTTCCACTCTGTATTTTGTTTGCAGTATAACATCAATTAACTACACGTGATGTATTAAAAATCCATATTATTTTAACATAATGCATGATACACAGCACTGACCAAAAAATATTTAAATATAACTACTGAAAATTTAAAAATACAAATATAGGGCGTTCTTGCAAACACATATAGGGAGACGTGGGTGTATAGAGCAAGCTGACCAAGTATTGAGAGGATCCTAGGTAAAATAATCTAATGTTCATGAACAAGCAAGCATTGAAAAATGAAAGTTGACCTTCCCCTCCTGTGCCTGTCCTTTAAGCACACAATGCCTCTAAATCACTAAAGTGAAATATGCATTCCAGGTGAAACTAGGAACAGTCAAAGAGCAAACAATATTAAAATGACAAACAATATTAAATTTCTGTTTGGTTTGTGTATCTGAGTAACATGTAAAAACATAAAAATTTATTTTTATTGTTGTATTTATTATTAATTTACTATACATGTTCATTTATTTGTTTAGTTTATTTGTATATGTGAATTCTAGTACATATATAGTACATGGTTTTGTTAGTGTGTTTTTGTTATTGGTAGTCCTAAATATTTATTGAGTTGTTTTATGTCTGTGTCAATATTCATATTTATCTAGTTGTTGATTTGCTAAATATTTATAATAATTATAGTTATATTTAACTTATATCTGTTTATTTATAGTTATAATTTTGTTATTTAATAAAGTTTAGAATTAAAGAATTTTCCAAAAAAAATATATTTACTTTATTTTAAATACCTCATTATAATATTTACTTATAAATTACGTTTTAAATAACCATTTTTACTTATAATTATAAATTCATTCATATAGTTTTCTCTCAAATAAATAGCATAAGCTAGAAAGAGATGATCACAATTTTAAAAATGAAAAAAAAAACAGGAAATAGATTATAATTATTGTGTTAATAGAGAACTTTTACTTGTACTTGAATTTGTAACTTTAAAATGATTGGTGTGGTTTTTTATCAAAGGAACCATAATACCTACGATACGAAATAAATAAGGAAAATACCAAAGATTACGGAATTCATTAGAGGGAAAATTTATGATGATTCCTGACCATAATTCAGAATTCCACTTCAACAAAGTGCTATAATTTATTTCTCTATTTTCAATTTAATGTTACTGTCCAATCTTTCTTCAAAGGTAATGTTTATTTAGACAATGAATTTACTTCCGATTACATAAGATAGTCGATAAATGGATCAGGCAACGTTAAGTTTAGTTGGTAAATATTTCAATAAGTGAAGAGTAGATATTTGAGGACATAATAATTTGGTACAGTTATATATATATGTTTTTGTATGTTTCTAAAAATATGTAGTATATATTATTTTTTAAATGTGGAAAAGTGTTTTTGTCACTAAGAATTTGAGAATTATGTTAGTATATACATTACACAGTATTAATAGTAAAATGAATGACTTAAAATGTTTACAAAGTCTCCTACATGAAAAATTTGTAAAATACGTAATAAAAAGATAGGGTTCCAGCCCGATTTTAATATTGTTTTAACTGTTCAATATTAACCACTCGGATGTAATTTTATAAAACATTGTTGGCGTAAATACAGATCTTTTGCAAAATGATAAATTAAAAAAAAAACCTTTTTGTACCAAAAGTATGTGAATAACATTAATATTATGTACTTTCCCCTCCTAAACATGATTATGAAGGGAAAGTATCATGTTTCCCTAAATTATTAGCAATAGGAATTAATAATTTCTATTATGAATGCAAATAATAAAAGTTATTTGTATTAATTTCCGATACAAATAGATTAATTTCCTTTCCATTAACTACTACGACAAATAAAAACTGAGATGTTTAACAAAACAGGTTACGTTAGGTTAGGATAAGTTGGTTAGTTAGGTTAGGTTAGTATAAGTTTGTTAGTTAGTTTAGGTAGGGTTAGGTTAGGTTAGTATAAGTTGGTTAGTTAGGTTAGGTAGGGTTAGGTTAGGTTAGGTTAGGTTAGGTTAGGTTAGGTTAGATTTGGTAAGCAATATTTATTCAACAAATACTAACTCGACCTTACGTTTTTTAATATCTCAGTTATTATTCCTTGTATGTACAATTCTATGTACATGACATCGTTTTTTTATTTAATTTTGTTTTTTATATTCTATTCAAATTTTAAGTTATTATCAAAAAACGGTATTTCTACCAAAAAATATTCTATGGTTTCGTGTCCATGCGGTTGATATTGACTAGTTAAAAAACAAAAATCAGAATTTACCAAATAACCATTGATATTTCTCCCCCTGTTGTTAGGTTATACTTAACACAGTAACTGTATGATAGTGTACTCAAATAAGTGTTTTCTTCTTGTTTCTTTTTTTTTTATGAAAAAAATAAATAACTTCACCTTTCCAGTATTGCTAGTCGAATACTTCACAAAAACATTAAATATTTATATTATTTTTTGCTCAAATTATAGGGCAATATGTCGTTATAAAGTCTTCAAGGTAATGTATTATCTCAGTAAGTACTAAGCCATTCCAAACTGTAGTATTGTCGTCGCCAGCTGAATGTAATACAATGGCGGAGCTGTATAAATGATTCTCCACAGTGCTACAAAAGTCAGACGAGCTCTTTACAGAAACTTACTTAATATTATATTTAATACAAATAATAATCTTATAATTTATTTGTAATGGAAATTAATACAAATAATTTGTATTCATAATTGATCTATTACCGTCATGAAATTTTAATGTATTTAAAGTTTTTAAAATTTACTATAATACATGTCATTACATATTTGATAAACCAGAAACAAAATTTTTATACTATAAGTGCATTTGGTGAAAAATAGAAATTGTACAGATTATTTTACAGGTAAAGAAAATCAATTACAAAATATAAATTTGTTTCTAAGGAAATTATAGGTTTGGCTATTAAATCTACCAATTATTGATTATATGTTCCATCTATTGTATAGTAGAAAGATTTTAGGTTAGGGTTTATCAAGTTTATTTAATTGTCTCTAATAAATAAATTGTATGTTCTAGCTGTATAGTTAACAAATTACATTGTAGGCGATGAGAGCAAATCGCTCATTAAAATCGATAAATCTTTATCATAATAAGTTATTGTGTTGTTTTAGTTTCTGTGTCACTGCTTACACACAGTCTAATGACATAAAGTCGCGACAGGAGAAAAACATATATTTTAAACGAATTCAACTTAATATATGTAAGTCAGTGAATTACCGAAGTACCGTCTGGCGTTAACACTTGCCCCCGAGAACAACTTAGTCTTATGATAAATTAAGAAATCGTCGATTACGAAGATTGAAAAAAAATTAACTACAAAATTGTTTAGTTCCCCAGTTCTAAACATAATGTATTTATGTATTAATACACTACACTGATATATTTGAGGCGTTATTCGTTTGTTGAGGGTCCATTAACTATTACAGCTACAGTTCCACGTTTGGTAGCAGTTACTGAGTTGGCACCGCCCCAAGAACGAAGGGTAGCAGAGGTATAGAGTTGTAAATGTATCGAAACGACGTTAATGTTTGAGTTAACGACGCCTCCTGGCAGTCGGTGCAGACGCTACTTTACCAACTTCCTTGCCAAGATATTTACCAAAGTATTCTACAATATCATTTCGTATCTATGTCGACCATTTATTTCATTGTTTTCTTAACATTTTCTGTTAGTCAGAAATGGATAGATGAACGTTTCATGTTGTGAGCAAAAGGTATGGGGACTATTGAATTTAAACGATGTGCAATCGCTATAAAAAAATTCACTGGATAGGACACAACAGGACCATTAAGACCACTATCAGGACGGTCAAGTAACATTTATTAAGTAACCTTTACATCGCACAGTTCCCACATTAGCTTCCTGTATATTCTCTCTGTCACTGGATAGGACATAACAGGACCATTAAGACCACTATCAGGACGGTCAAGTAACATTTATTAAGTAACCTTTACATCGCACAGTTCCCACATTAGCTTCCTATATATTCTCTCTGTCACTGGATAGGACATAACAGGACCATTAAGACCACTATCAAGACGGTCAAGTAACATTTATCAAGTAACCGCTACATCGCACAGTTCCCACATTAGCTTCCTATATATTCTCTCTGTCACTGGATAGGACATAACAGGACCATTAAGACCACTATCAGGACGGTCAAGTAACATTTATTAAGTAACCTTTACATCGCACAGTTCCCACATTAGCTTCCTATATATTCTCTCTGTCACTGGATAGGACATAACAGGACCATTAAGACCACTATCAGGACGGTCAAGTAACATTTATTAAGTAACCTTTACATCGCACAGTTCCCACATTAGCTTCCTTTATATTCTCTCTGTCACTGGATAGGACATAACAGGACCATTAAGACCACTATCAAGACGGTCAAGTAACATTTATCAAGTAACCGCTACATCGCACAGTTCCCACATTAGCTTCCTATATATTCTCTCTGTCACTGGATAGGACATAAAAGGGCCATTAAGACCACTATCAGGACGGTCAAGTAACGTTATTAAACAAGTAACCACTACATCGTACAGTTCCCAAATTAGCTGCCTATATATTCTCTCTGTCACTTTACAGGACATAAAAGGGCCACTAAGACCACTATCAGGACGGTCAAGTAACATTTATTAAGTAACCGTTACATCGCACAGTTCCCATATTAGCTGCCTATATATTCTCTCTGTCACTGGATAGGACATAACAGGACCATTAAGACCACTATCAAGACGGTCAAGTAACATTTATCAAGTAACCGCTACATCGCACAGTTCCCATATTAGCTGCTAATATATTCTCTCTTTCACTTTACAGGACATAAAAGGGCCATTAAGACTACTATCAGGACGGTCAAGTAACGTTATTAAACAAGTAACCGTTACATCGCAAAGTTCCCATATTAGCTGCCTATATATTCTCTCTGTCACTTTACAGGACATAAAAGGACCGTTAAGACCAATATTAGGTCAGTCAAGTAACGTTAATAATGTAACTGCTACTATATCGTACAGTTCCCATATTAGCTGCCAGTATGTTCTTTCTGTCACCGGACAGGACATAAAAGGGCCATTAAGACCACTATGAGGACGGTCAAGTAACATTTATCAAATAACCGCTACATCGTAGAATTCCCATTGTAGTTTTCAATATGTTCTCTCTATTACGGGACAGGATATAAAAGGACCATTAAGACCACTATCAGGACGGTCAAGTAACGTTCATCAAGTAACTGCTACATCGCACAGTTCCCATATTAGCTGCTTATATATTCTATCTGTCACCGGACAGGACATAAAAGGACCATTAAGACCACTATCAGGACGGTCAAGTATCATTTATCAAGTAACCGCTACATCGTACAGTTCCAATATTAGCTGCCTATATGTTCTATCTGTCACCGGACAGGACATAAAAGGACCATTAAGACCACTATCAGGACGGTTGAGTAACATTTATCAAGTAACCGCTACATCGTACAGTTCCCATATTAGCTGCCAATATGTTCTCTCTGTCACCGGACAGAACATAAAAGGCCCATTAAGACCACTATCAGGACGGTCAAGTAACATTCATTAAGTAACCGTTACATCGTACAGTTCCCATATTAGCTGCCAATATGTTCTATCTGTCACCGGACAGGACATAAAAGGACCATTAAGACCACTATCAGGACGGTCAAGTATCATTTATCAAGTAACCGCTACATCGTACAGTTCCCATATTAGCTGCCAATATGTTTTCTCTGTCACCGGACAGGACATAAAAGGACCATTAAGACCACTATCAGGACGGTCAAGTGTCATTTATCCTTGTAACTCTGTTTCGTGTTTCCTCCGGATCTTGAATCGTTAAGCGGTAAGTTAGAAGCGGACGGAACCAAAATGAGTCCTTGTAAAATTAAAGAAAAACAATGGTATAGCTCATATACGTATTTTATACACTCTCTAAATATGTAGGTCTCTAAAAATCATTATGAAAAATCCGTATAAACTAGTTACAATATTAGTTTTATGTTTATAAAAATCTTAATAAAATAAAATGTATATAAAATAAATATATACAGGAACTCTCTTACTTCACTGTCAGTTTCACAACAAGCTGAAGACAAACTTCAACTGGACTGACACTGGCTGACTAAATTCAACTGAGGAGTTCTCTTTATAATGCGTAGCTTCGAGTCTAGACGTTTCCAATCGTGTTATTCGAGATGTTTCTTGAAGGGGATCTAGAACCTTCAGGGCGTCTTTTCGAGAAAGTTCTGACTCCACCTACAGACAAATGATCTGCTATCATAGCTTCTTCTGGAAGGAACCGAGTGGACTTCGAGTTACGGAAATGCGCAATTTCCTGTAAACTGCTGTTATATCTATAATAAAATGCACGTTTGTGATTGAAATTTTTTGTATTTTTTAGGGTTTTAGGAAATTTTTTTAGGAAATTAGAAATTTTTTTGATGTCTAATATTTTTCCTCACATTTTAGGTCTTAAGCTTTTAAAAAAAATGTAACGAATCTATCTTATCTTCTTCCTGTCTTGAGAAATGTCATGGTGACCAATTCGTTTACGGATCTAAACATATAGATTTCAAATTTGAATGTTTAAACTTTACTCACATTTATTCTATAATAATATGATTTTAAATAAGTTAATCAACATAAAAATTATTAGTTACTTACTAAGCTAAAGTATGTTATAATTTAATTGTAATTACTTATTAAATTAAATCAAATTTAATAAGTAATTCATATTAAATCAAAATTAAATATAATTTTCAGACCAATAATTTTCTGAAAATCTGAGAAATCTTCTGGGTCCTTCATGACTAAAGTTGAACGTAATGTATGAAGATAATTGGCTGCTATAAATTTCGTCTAGAAGGAAGGCTACGATAATTCTACCCTCCCAGGGATCTTACTGCAGAATAGATAATATCAAGAAGGAACAATGTACGTAAGGGTGATACGTATAATAGTCTAGGGTTATTTACATTGTAGTATTGGGGTGTGGTGTTAAATTATGGGATTATTAATTATATAGGGTGGGGAGAATTGTAAGATAGTGAGCTATCAGGGATTGGATAGCACAACATGTCTGAGTACTACCCCTGAACCCTTTAGTTTTATAATAATTATTATTATTCATTTCTAAAAGCCAATCATAGAGATATCAGCGAACATGAGGGTTGAATGAGTTTGATGAATGTAGATGAACGTGTGTAGTCATTGTTACTAAGATGGAATATTCCTTTGAAATAGCTATTTATAGCTACTAGCATATAATTATAACTTCTATAGAGAATAAATAGCCAAATGTCCACGGCAACTAAGAGACCTACAGTTTTATTTGGAGTCCGAACCACATGGTATTGGTCTGATTTACAGCTATTTGAAAAGCCATATTTTTAATTTTCTTCCCTGCACAACATCCAGACTCTACCCATCATCCAACGTGGACACCTCAGACTCCTAGTAGTGTCCACGGCGATGCCAACCATTGAGCGGTCGCCGTGTCTGTATTAAGGGAACCAATTATAGAACTTAACACCTACAATCTCCACAGCATTGTCCCTAAGTATTTGGGTTAGTGCACTGCGTCACTACTAGTAGTGTGGACTAGTATATGTCATATATAGTGGTATTGATTACTAAATAAGTTATTTTTGTGATAGATCCATGCTTTTTGAATTAAATGTTTTCAACAAATAGTTTGAAAAAACCTAATTAATTGCAGTGAGCCGAGCATTTTTATATTTATCTTTGAAATATAAACCTAACTAACACAACTTTAATTGAATTACTAAACAATACAAAATGAAGTTTAGAGTGTTTAAAGACAACAGGACTATAAATTTAACAACAGCTGTGATAAAAAACATAAACATGACCCAAAAGCTTGGCTAATTTGGTATTCACTGTGAAATGTTTAAGGTCATGTCTACCAAATCTGTTAAGGCTGCATCTCCCAAGAGTAGACTCATAGTTTTCTAGATTATAAAACTGTATTACCTTGGAGGTTGACAGCAGGCTGAGCTTTTATAATGATGTGATGGTTTAGAGAGAACCACGGAGAGAATGGTAAGCAAGCGTAAAGAACCACCCCGTAGTGAAGCAGTGGAAGTCAACTAGTTTAGTATATAATCACGTTTAAACATAAAACTTTAAGTTACTTGCTTGTATATTTTCTGTTATGGTGGTATTTTTATTTGTCATTTTTGTACTTGAGTTGTAGCACTAGTAAGGATGGCAAATGTTTTCAACATATCGATATATCGAATTGTCAATACATCGCAAACCAAATATCGATATGGCCGATATTATCGAAAGAAAATATCGATACTAATATATCGATATATCGAAACTTATTCATCGATATTTACGATATATCCCTTTATCGAAACATATTTATCCTTATTTACGATAAATAGTTGCCACCCAAAAGTGTCAGTAAATTGAATATTAGATCAATAATACGTGGCTAATATTCCATGTTAAGCTGTAGATCCTTTGATTTGACTCGCAATTGGTTGATTTAAAAAAAAGTCTCTTTGGACATAAATCAAACTCAGTTAGTAACTAGACTACACAGGTCATCCATATTCATCCTACTCTCATGTAATCATACATATTGACCTTAAGCTTGTTGTTGTCTAAAATCTGCTTATAAAGTTTACATAGCGTGAAAAATTGCATTGTATCCTTTGTCAGAATAAGTGTATGAGACACAACTTCTCGCTATGCCGTGTTTGTGTTTCCTAGAACAAGTACAAGACAAACGCAAACCTGTCTATAAACTCCTTCATCAGTAAAATTAATATACATTGTAAATGTCATCTACTTCGAAATCACAATATCAGACTTCTGCAGAACTTTAATCACACTGGACAATTTTAATTGAACTAACATCACATTGTATTTTGTTCTTATCTGCCAAGGATTTAAAAATGTTTCTAAATAAACCTTTAATGCTTCACTAATTAGCTCATCGTATGAGCCTAAGTTGCGTATTCACTAAAATTAATTAAAAATTACAACACTTTAATTGGAAATATTCGACAAATAATAGACAGAGATTGTTGACGCTAAACATATTTACCATACAACTTTTATTTACCAAGGCATTTTCATAAGCTCAGTTAATATATTAAAATATATATAATCCCAAAAATAGTAAAATTAATTTACTATCTCAAAGTCTAGAATTGTCAATAATGCATCTCAAATAGGAAACATTTTTATTTTCCTATTCTACTATAATACTGAATTCTATATTCTTTATTAAAAACATATTTTATTTTAAATACAAGTATACTTTCATTGCACGTAGAGTGTTAATAACCCTCCCACCCACCTACATACGTACAGTGGTATTGACTCATTCCCACCTTTACACGTGCATGGTAATGACCGTCCCACCCAACAATACGCGTACTGTGGTTAGTGATATAGTAACCTTTTTTTCTTATAAACATGTAAATAAGCTTCTCTTTTTCTTATCAAATAAATATTCATATTGGTTTTTAACCTATCAATTAAAATATTTTACAGAGTTTGAAGCTATTGGCTTGGTGTGATATTTTGAATGCAAACAACTATATTTCCAAAATTAAAATACATAATAGAAGTCCAAAATATCACTAACTTATCCTAAATACTACTAAATAAGTAAACACTTATTATCAGCAATTAGCACTCATCTAATTGGCCGGTAGCTTAATTGGTTAAATCCCAGCTTCATAAGCTGAAGGTCCTCAGTTCGATCCCAATCAGAGTCGTAACACATTTTGAAAGGGATAAGCTGATAACCACCGGCTGTTCAGTTGGCGTTGGGCTAATTATTTATAGTGTTAATGACACTTTCTATGGAATAGTCGACCTTAGTTTGTAACAATGACTACATTCGCTCATCTGCACTTATCACACTCATTCGAAATCCATATTCGCTCTTATCTTGACGATCAGCGTCTTAAGATTAAATAAATAAATGAGAGTTGGTACTTATTGTCATTAGTAATTTTCTCGGCAGTAAGGGATTTAATTCACCAAGAAATGTCACACGGACACCAAGCTAATGGTCCGGTGACTTGGTGACAAATGGCCTCAGCAAACCCCATTACTGCTGATTAATCACCCCTTGAAGGAGTGAGGGGGTTTGCTGAAGTGGGGACAGATATCTTGTGGGAGCTCTGTATGGCTGCTATACGTATGGTAAATAAATAACATTAAACCGTCCCTAATTTAATACAATCAGACCAAAGAAATTAATAGTTATTAATATTGTTGTAAGTTTATTGATTATATTAATTGAAAATGTACGCTGTTTTATATATTTATTTATAAAGTTCTTCTTAAAAGCCATAACACAAAGATTACAAAAAAAATTTCCAGCTTGAATTATTTTAGGCTTATTATATATTTAGATTTTAAGCTGCTATTTTTTATGATTTAAGTGCCATACTAACTGATAGTAGCTGAACTCATTTACCCCATTTAAAATACATTTACATATAAATATAGGGTGGGAAAAAATATCGAAACACTTTCACAACTGTTGTATTACTTCACTTGTAACAGTGAAATCTTGTACATGACCATGGTTACAAAGAACACACTTTTTGACACCATTACCGACATATCATCTTTTCTGGGAGAGAGCCCACGAGGAGTTGAACGAAAATCTTCAACGTAAGCCGTCGGAGTTGAGTTTTGTATCAAATGAAAGTTGTATTCAAAAGAAATTAATTGCCGCAACCGCACTTCAAAAGTTTAATCCTTTCCAGAGTAGCGGTCATTTGAATTCCAAAGTAACTAATTTGAACAAAATTATTTCTCCACTTTTAAGTAAATTATTCTGATCAAAAATTATACTTTATAGAAGACAATTATTTTTTTTATAATTAAACTATCAAATTATATACGGAAAAATAACGTTGCTGTGAAAGCGTTTCCATTCTTTTTTCACCCAAACATAAACATATATTATTTTAATTTTCAAGTTGTGGCCTGTTTATTATACAAAACTCTATGTTACTTATCTATGAGTACTTATAAATGTGGTCAGTTATATCCGAGGATGTGATTCTATTTATACATATAAATTAATTAATGGAAATAAACCATTACTACAATTATATTGTGTTGTGTCCATTTACACAACCAAGAACATTATAAGGAATTAAAACACCCCAAACACTAGAGGGTGACTTTTGTGTGGGTGTCAGGGTTTAGTAAGCCCAATTAAGGTACTGTAAAGGAGTTAAGGCCAATCGTAGAGTTCACCTCTGTGTCCTGTGCCCTTAAGGTTACAGGAATGGATCAGGGGGTGCGGGGAGTAGTTCACGCTATTTCAAAAATATTTTATCAAATACAGTATATGTTTGGGCAATATTTTGCAGTGATATAACTTTAAATTTTTCACTTCATACCCTATAAAAATTAAACTTTCAATTTTGTAATACTAAATATTGGCCATTGTATTTTAATCGTATTTTCTTTCCATGTCATTAGGTGCAGGAACTATGCTACAGAGGAGACAAAAACATGAAAATATGTTAGGTTTCGTTTCTTAAATCTTTTAAATATAGTCAGCTGTTGGAACTTTTTTATTGCAGAAATTTTAGCAAACGGGGTAGGAACGGCTGTTGAGTATAGTTTCCTATTAGTATAAGTAAGCAATGTAAGAACTTAGTGTGTAGTTGGAAATATAATGGTAAAATAACAGTGGAATTTTTAGATTTATTTACAATATGTGCCAAAAGTATCATAAATTTGTTTGAATTGCAGTACTGTATTTTGAAATGGTGTCTGTTGACAAGTTTTTGAAATTAAACAGTCAGATGTTGTAAGCATTTTATTTTCCTTACTTTGTCCATCTTGATAATGTAAAATATTTTATTTACAAAATTAATTTATCAGATGAAATTTCTATATCCAATAATTATATATTATTGTTGTTTAAAGAAATAATACTCGTTAAATTACCTTTTTTCTGTCTTAACACTTCTTCAATCACAATCTGCTATGTACGTCGAAACTATGTATGCTATGTATGCTTCGAAAAGCATAAAGCTTCATCATCAGGCTTCTAAAAACGTCACTATTTAAAACATTAAAACACTAAAACATTTAAACATGTTAAAAATGGGTATAACACATTTACCGGCAGGCGATAGACACCAACTGATGACTATCGCCGGTGTCATCATTGGTGTCTATCGCCGGCCGGCAAATGTGTTATATTCATTTTTAATATGTTTAAATGTTTTAGTGTTTTAAATAGTGACGTTTTTGAAGCCTGGTGATGAAGCTTTATGCTTCGAAATGTACATATTAGATTGTGATTGAAGAACTGTTAAGACAGAAAAAAGGTAATTTAACCAGTATTATTTCTATAATACAACAGTTCTGGAGGCTAATAAAACAAAATGAATATATTGTTTAAAGTTTAAAAAGTATTATAAGATAACTCGTAATGTAGTAGCATAGAATTGTATAGAGTTATGATAGTTTGCTTATTTAGGGATGTTTAAATAAACCTAAATCACAACAAAGTCTTCAAAATGTGTTTCCGTTATTTTCAGCCTGTTAATTACACACACGGCCAAAACTCAGTGAATGTGGATTGCGTTGTAATCAGTGATTTTAACCAAACTGAATTCATTGTGACAAATGCATTTGTTAATACTCTCTTTTTTATCCGTTTGAATCTGTTAATTAACTAAATGTTAATTTTTGTAAAATTTAGTAATTTTTCTTCTATAACATAGAAATTTAGCTTAGCCTACATACAGTTCAGATTATTGCTAAAATAGAAGACTTTTTTTATGATTAAAAATTAAAATCCAAAAATTCTTTTTAATGATTATTCATTACTTAGACAACGATCGTAGAGATATGGGCAAATATAAAAAGCGAATAAGTGTGATGAGGTAGTTGAACGAAAGTAGACATTAGGCCTATTACTGACTTATATATACTATTTTATAGGAAAGACCTATTTATTAGTAGCCTAATTGCCAGGGCAACTGAGGGATCTACAGCGTTACATGGAAACCAATCTAGATCTAATTTTTAGCGTACTAGAAATCGTCTTTAATTGATGACCGACAATTAACTAAGTTTCACATATTCTACCGACAGTATATTGAAGTTGTGGTGACAGTGGAGTAGTGGGAAGGTTAAATGTAGAGTATGTCGAGGTCGAGATCAGCTGTAGTGGCCGACCGACAATTAACTAAGTTTCACATATTCTACCGACAGTATATTGGAGTTGTGACGACAGTGGAGAAGTGGGAAGGTTAAATGTAGAGTATGTCGAGGTCGAGATCAGCTGTAGTGGCCGACCGACAATTAACTAAGTTTCACATATTCTACCGACAGTATATTGGAGCTGTGACGACAGTGGAGTAGTGGGAAGGTTTAATGTAGAGTATGTCGAGGTCGAGATCAGCTGTAGTGGCCGACCAACAATTAACTAAGTTTCACATATTCTACCGGCAGTATATTGGACCTGTGACGACAGTGGAGTAGTGAGAAGGTTAAATGTAGAGTATGTCGAGGTCGAGATCAGCTGTAGTGGCCGACCGACAATTAACTAAGTTTCACATATTCTACCGACAGTATATTGGAGCTGTGACGACAGTGGAGTAGTGGGAAGGTTTAATGTAGAGTATGTCGAGGTCGAGATCAGCTGTAGTGGCCGACTAACAATTAACTAAGTTTCACATATTCTACCGGCAGTATATTGGAGCTGTGACGACAGTGGAATAGTGAGAAGGTTAAATGTAGAGTATGTCGAGGTCGAGATCAGCTGTATTGGCCGACCGACAATTAACTAAGTTTCACATATTCTACCGGCACTATATTGAAGTTGTGGTGACAGTGGAATAGTGAGAAGGTTAAATGTAGAGTATGTCGAGGTCGAGATCAGCTGTAGTGGCCGACCGACAATTAACTAAGTTTCACATATTCTACCGGCAGTATATTGGAGCTGTGACGACAGTGGAGTAGTGGGAAGGTTTAATGTAGAGTATGTCGAGGTCGAGATCAGCTGTAGTGGCCGACTGACAATTAACTAAGTTTCACATATTCTACCGGCAGTATATTGGAGTTGTGACGACAGTGGAGTAGTGGGAAGGTTTAATGTAGAGTATGTCGAGGTCGAGATCAGCTGTAGTGGCCAACCAACAATTAACTAAGTTTCACATATTCTACCGGCAGTATATTGGAGCTGTGACGACAGTGGAGTAGTGGGAAGGTTTAATGTAGAGTATGTCGAGGTCGAGATCAGCTGTAGTGGCCGACCGACAATTAAGTAAGTTCCACATATTCTACCGGCAGTATATTGGAGCTGTGACGACAGTGGAGAAGTGGGACGGTTTAGTGTAGAGAATGTCGAGGTCGAGATCAGCTGTAGTGGCCGACCGACAATTAACTAAGTTTCACATATCCTACCGACAGTATATTGGAGCTGTGACGATAGTTGAGTAGTGGGAAGGTTTAATGTAGAGTATGTCGAGGTCGAGATCAGCTGTAGTGGCCGACCAACAATTAACTAAGTTTCACATATCCTACCGGCAGTATATTGGAGCTGTGACGACAGTAGAGGAGTGGGAAAGTTTAATGTAGAGTATGTCGAGGTCGAGATCAGCTGTAGTGGCCGACCGACAATTAACTAAGTTTCACATATCCTACCGACAGTATATTGGAGTTGTGACGACAGTAGAGGAGTGGGAAAGTTTAATGTAGAGTATGTCGAGGTCGAGATCAGCTGTAGTGGCCGACCGACAATTAACTAAGTTTCACATATTCTACCGACAGTATATTGGAGTTGTGACGACAGTGGAGTAGTGGGAAAGTTTAATGTAGAGTATGTCGAGGTCGAGATCAGCTGTAGTGGCCGACCAACAATTAACTAAGTTTCACATATCCTACCGACAGTATATTGGAGTTGTGACGACAGTGGAGTAGTGGGAAAGTTTAATGTAGAGTATGTCGAGGTCGAGATCAGCTGTAGTAGCCGACCGACAATTAACTAAGTTTCACATATTCTACCGACAGTATATTGGAGTTGTGACGACAGTAGAGGAGTGGGAAAGTTTAATGTAGAGTATGTCGAGGTCGAGATCAGCTGTAGTGGCCGACCGACAATTAACTAAGTTTCACATATCCTACCGACAGTATATTGGAGTTGTGACGACAGTAGAGGAGTGGGAAAGTTTAATGTAGAGTATGTCGAGGTCGAGATCAGCTGTAGTGGCCGACCGACAATTAACTAAGTTTCACATATCCTACCGGCAGTATATTGGAGCTGTGACGACAGTGGAGTAGTGGGAAGGTTTAATGTAGAGTATGTCGAGGTCGAGATCAGCTGTAGTGGCCGACCGACAATTAACTAAGTTTCACATATCCTACCGACAGTATATTGGAGTTGTGACGACAGTAGAGGAGTGGGAAAGTTTAATGTAAAGTATGTCGAGGTCGAGATCAGCTGTAGTGGCCGACCGACAATTAAATAAGTTTCACATATCCTACCGACAGTATATTGGAGCTGTGACGACAGTAGAGGAGTGGGAAAGTTTAATGTAGAGTATGTCGAGGTCGAGATCAGCTGTAGTGGCCGACCGACAATTAAATAAGTTTCACATATCCTACCGGCAGTATATTGGAGTTGTGACGATAGTTGAGTAGTGGGAAGGTTTAATGTAGAGTATGTCGAGGTCGAGATCAGCTGTAGTGGCCGACCGACAATTAACTAAGTTTCACATATCCTACCGGCAGTATATTGGAGTTGTGACGACAGTAGAGGAGTGGGAAAGTTTAATGTAGAGTATGTCGAGGTCGAGATCAGCTGTAGTGGCTGACCGACAATTAACTAAGTTTCACATATCCTACCGACAGTATATTGGAGCTGTGACGACAGTAGAGGAGTGGGAAAGTTTAATGTAGAGTATGTCGAGGTCGAGATCAGCTGTAGTGGCCGACCGACAATTAACTAAGTTTCACATATCCTACCGACAGTATATTGGAGCTGTGACGACAGTAGAGGAGTGGGAAAGTTTAATGTAGAGTATGTCGAGGTCGAGATCAGCTGTAGTGGCCGACCGACAATTAACTAAGTTTCACATATTCTACCGACAGTATATTGGAGTTGTGACGACAGTAGAGGAGTGGGAAAGTTTAATATAGAGTATGTCGAGGTCGAGATCAACTGTAGTGGCCGACCGACAATTAACTAAGTTTCACATATTCTACCGACAGTATATTGGAGTTGTGACGACAGTAGAGGAGTGGGAAAGTTTAATGTAGAGTATGTCGAGGTCGAGATCAGCTGTAGTGGCCGACCGACAATTAACTAAGTTTCACATATCCTACCGACAGTATATTGGAGCTGTGACGACAGTAGAGGAGTGGGAAAGTTTAATGTAGAGTATGTCGAGGTCGAGATCAGCTGTAGTGGCCGACCGACAATTAACTAAGTTTCACATATCCTACCGACAGTATATTGGAGCTGTGACGACAGTAGAGGAGTGGGAAAGTTTAATGTAGAGTATGTCGAGGTCGAGATCAGCTGTAGTGGCCGACCGACAATTAACTAAGTTTCACATATCCTACCGGCAGTATATTGGAGCTGTGACGACAGTGGAGTAGTGGGAAGGTTTAATGTAGAGTATGTCGAGGTCGAGATCAGCTGTAGTGGCCGACCGACAATTAACTAAGTTTCACATATTCTACCGACGGTATATTGGAGATCGATAGTATGTCGAGGTCGAGATCAACTGTAGTGGCTGACCGACAATCAACTAAGTTTCACATATTCTACCGACTGTATATTGGAGTTGTGACGACAGTGGAGTAGTGGGAAGGTTTAATGTAGAGTATGTCGAGGTCGAGATCAGCTGTAGTGGCCGACCGACAATTAACTAAGTTTCACATATTCTACCGGCAGTATATTGGAGCTGTGACGACAGTGGAGTAGTGGGAAGGTTTAATGTAGAGTATGTCGAGGTCGAGATCAGCTGTAGTGGCTGACCGACAATCAACTAAGTTTCACATATTCTACCGACAGTATATTGGAGTTCGATAGTATGTCGAGGTCGAGATCAACTGTAGTGGCTGACCGACAATTAACTAAGTTTCACATATTCTACCGACAGTATATTGGAGTTGTGACGACAGTGGAGTAGTGGGAAGGTTTAATGTAGATTATGTAGAGGTCGAGATCAACTGTAGTGGCTGACCGACAATCAACTAAGTTTCACATATTCTACCGACAGTATATTGGAGTTGTGACGACAGTGGAGTAGTGGGAAGGTTTAATGTAGAGTATGTCGAGGTCGAGATCAGCTGTAGTGGCCGACCGACAATTAACTAAGTTTCACATATTCTACCGGCAGTATATTGGAGCTGTGACGACAGTGGAGTAGTGAGAAGGTTAAATGTAGAGTATGTCGAGGTCGAGATCAGCTGTAGTGGCCGACCGACAATTAACTAAGTTTCACATATTCTACCGACAGTATATTGGAGCTGTGACGACAGTGGAGTAGTGGGAAGGTTTAATGTAGAGTATGTCGAGGTCGAGATCAGCTGTAGTGGCCGACTAACAATTAACTAAGTTTCACATATTCTACCGGCAGTATATTGGAGCTGTGACGACAGTGGAATAGTGAGAAGGTTAAATGTAGAGTATGTCGAGGTCGAGATCAGCTGTATTGGCCGACCGACAATTAACTAAGTTTCACATATTCTACCGGCACTATATTGAAGTTGTGGTGACAGTGGAATAGTGAGAAGGTTAAATGTAGAGTATGTCGAGGTCGAGATCAGCTGTAGTGGCCGACCGACAATTAACTAAGTTTCACATATTCTACCGGCAGTATATTGGAGCTGTGACGACAGTGGAGTAGTGGGAAGGTTTAATGTAGAGTATGTCGAGGTCGAGATCAGCTGTAGTGGCCGACTGACAATTAACTAAGTTTCACATATTCTACCGGCAGTATATTGGAGTTGTGACGACAGTGGAGTAGTGGGAAGGTTTAATGTAGAGTATGTCGAGGTCGAGATCAGCTGTAGTGGCCAACCAACAATTAACTAAGTTTCACATATTCTACCGGCAGTATATTGGAGCTGTGACGACAGTGGAGTAGTGGGAAGGTTTAATGTAGAGTATGTCGAGGTCGAGATCAGCTGTAGTGGCCGACCGACAATTAAGTAAGTTCCACATATTCTACCGGCAGTATATTGGAGCTGTGACGACAGTGGAGAAGTGGGACGGTTTAGTGTAGAGAATGTCGAGGTCGAGATCAGCTGTAGTGGCCGACCGACAATTAACTAAGTTTCACATATCCTACCGACAGTATATTGGAGTTGTGACGATAGTTGAGTAGTGGGAAGGTTTAATGTAGAGTATGTCGAGGTCGAGATCAGCTGTAGTGGCCGACCAACAATTAACTAAGTTTCACATATCCTACCGGCAGTATATTGGAGCTGTGACGACAGTAGAGGAGTGGGAAAGTTTAATGTAGAGTATGTCGAGGTCGAGATCAGCTGTAGTGGCCGACCGACAATTAACTAAGTTTCACATATCCTACCGACAGTATATTGGAGTTGTGACGACAGTAGAGGAGTGGGAAAGTTTAATGTAGAGTATGTCGAGGTCGAGATCAGCTGTAGTGGCCGACCGACAATTAACTAAGTTTCACATATTCTACCGACAGTATATTGGAGTTGTGACGACAGTGGAGTAGTGGGAAAGTTTAATGTAGAGTATGTCGAGGTCGAGATCAGCTGTAGTGGCCGACCAACAATTAACTAAGTTTCACATATCCTACCGACAGTATATTGGAGTTGTGACGACAGTGGAGTAGTGGGAAAGTTTAATGTAGAGTATGTCGAGGTCGAGATCAGCTGTAGTGGCCGACCGACAATTAACTAAGTTTCACATATTCTACCGACAGTATATTGGAGTTGTGACGACAGTAGAGGAGTGGGAAAGTTTAATGTAGAGTATGTCGAGGTCGAGATCAGCTGTAGTGGCCGACCGACAATTAACTAAGTTTCACATATCCTACCGACAGTATATTGGAGTTGTGACGATAGTAGAGGAGTGGGAAAGTTTAATGTAGAGTATGTCGAGGTCGAGATCAGCTGTAGTGGCCGACCGACAATTAACTAAGTTTCACATATCCTACCGGCAGTATATTGGAGCTGTGACGACAGTGGAGTAGTGGGAAGGTTTAATGTAGAGTATGTCGAGGTCGAGATCAGCTGTAGTGGCCGACCGACAATTAACTAAGTTTCACATATCCTACCGACAGTATATTGGAGTTGTGACGACAGTAGAGGAGTGGGAAAGTTTAATGTAGAGTATGTCGAGGTCGAGATCAGCTGTAGTGGCCGACCGACAATTAAATAAGTTTCACATATCCTACCGACAGTATATTGGAGCTGTGACGACAGTAGAGGAGTGGGAAAGTTTAATGTAGAGTATGTCGAGGTCGAGATCAGCTGTAGTGGCCGACCGACAATTAAATAAGTTTTACATATCCTACCGGCAGTATATTGGAGTTGTGACGATAGTTGAGTAGTGGGAAGGTTTAATGTAGAGTATGTCGAGGTCGAGATCAGCTGTAGTGGCCGACCGACAATTAACTAAGGTTCACATATCCTACCGGCAGTATATTGGAGTTGTGACGACAGTAGAGGAGTGGGAAAGTTTAATGTAGAGTATGTCGAGGTCGAGATCAGCTGTAGTGGCCGACCGACAATTAACTAAGTTTCACATATCCTACCGACAGTATATTGGAGCTGTGACGACAGTAGAGGAGTGGGAAAGTTTAATGTAGAGTATGTCGAGGTCGAGATCAGCTGTAGTGGCCGACCGACAATTAACTAAGTTTCACATATCCTACCGACAGTATATTGGAGCTGTGACGACAGTAGAGGAGTGGGAAAGTTTAATGTAGAGTATGTCGAGGTCGAGATCAGCTGTAGTGGCCGACCGACAATTAACTAAGTTTCACATATTCTACCGACAGTATATTGGAGTTGTGACGACAGTAGAGGAGTGGGAAAGTTTAATGTAGAGTATGTCGAGGTCGAGATCAACTGTAGTGGCCGACCGACAATTAACTAAGTTTCACATATTCTACCGACAGTATATTGGAGTTGTGACGACAGTAGAGGAGTGGGAAAGTTTAATGTAGAGTATGTCGAGGTCGAGATCAGCTGTAGTGGCCGACCGACAATTAACTAAGTTTCACATATCCTACCGACAGTATATTGGAGCTGTGACGACAGTAGAGGAGTGGGAAAGTTTAATGTAGAGTATGTCGAGGTCGAGATCAGCTGTAGTGGCCGACCGACAATTAACTAAGTTTCACATATCCTACCGACAGTATATTGGAGCTGTGACGACAGTAGAGGAGTGGGAAAGTTTAATGTAGAGTATGTCGAGGTCGAGATCAGCTGTAGTGGCCGACCGACAATTAACTAAGTTTCACATATCCTACCGGCAGTATATTGGAGCTGTGACGACAGTGGAGTAGTGGGAAGGTTTAATGTAGAGTATGTCGAGGTCGAGATCAGCTGTAGTGGCCGACCGACAATTAACTAAGTTTCACATATTCTACCGACGGTATATTGGAGATCGATAGTATGTCGAGGTCGAGATCAACTGTAGTGGCTGACCGACAATTAACTAAGTTTCACATATTCTACCGACAGTATATTGGAGTTGTGACGACAGTGGAGTAGTGGGAAGGTTTAATGTAGATTATGTAGAGGTCGAGATCAACTGTAGTGGCTGACCGACAATCAACTAAGTTTCACATATTCTACCGACAGTATATTGGAGTTCGATAGTATGTCGAGGTCGAGATCAACTGTAGTGGCTGACCGACAATCAACTAAGTTTCACATATTCTACCGGCAGTATATTGGAGCTGTGACGACAGTGGAGTAGTGGGAAGGTTTAATGTAGAGTATGTCGAGGTCGAGATCAGCTGTAGTGGCTGACCGACAATCAACTAAGTTTCACATATTCTACCGACAGTATATTGGAGTTCGATAGTATGTCGAGGTCGAGATCAACTGTAGTGGCTGACCGACAATTAACTAAGTTTTACATATTCTACCGGCAGTATATTGGAGTTGTGACGACAGTGGAGAAGTGGGGAGGTTTAGTGTAGAGAATGTCGAGGTCGAGATCAGCTGTAGTGGCCGACCGACAATTAACTAAGTTTCACATATCCTACCGACAGTATATTGAAGTTGTGGTGACAGTGGAGTAGTGGGAAGGTTTAATGTAGAGTATGTAGAGGTCGAGATCAACTGTAGTGGCTGACCGACAATCAACTAAGTTTCACATATTCTACCGACAGTATATTGGAGTTCGATAGTATGTCGAGGTCGAGATCAACTGTAGTGGCTGACCGACAATTAACTAAGTTTCACATATTATACCGACAGTATATTGGAGTTGTGACGACAGTGGAGTAGTGGGAAGATTTAATGTAGAGCATGTGGAGGTCGAGATCAGCTGTAGTGGCCGACCGACAATTAACTAAGTTTCACATATCCTACCGACAGTATATTGAAGTTGTGGTGACAGTGGAGTAGTGGGAAGGTTTAATGTAGAGTATGTAGAGGTCGAGATCAACTGTAGTGGCTGACCGACAATCAACTAAGTTTCACATATTCTACCGACAGTATATTGGAGTTGTGACGACAGTGGAGTAGTGGGAAGATTTAATGTAGAGCATGTGGAGGTCGAGATCAGCTGTAGTGGCCGACCGACAATTAACTAAGTTTCACATATCCTACCGACAGTATATTGAAGTTGTGGTGACAGTGGAGTAGTGGGAAGGTTTAATGTAGAGTATGTAGAGGTCGAGATCAACTGTAGTGGCTGACCGACAATCAACTAAGTTTCACATATTCTACCGACAGTATATTGGAGTTGTGACGACAGTGGAGTAGTGGGAAGATTTAATGTAGAGCATGTGGAGGTCGAGATCAGCTGTAGTGGCCGACCGACAATTAACTAAGTTCCACATATTCTACCGACAGTATATTGGAGTTGTGGCGACAGTGGAGTAGTGGGAAGGTTTAATGTAGAGCATGTGGAGGTCGAGATCAGCTGTAGTCGCCGACCCACAATCAACTAAGTTTCACATATTCTACCGACAGTATATTGGAGTTTTGACGACAGTGGAGTAGTGGGAAGGTTTAATGTAGAGCATGTGGAGGTCGAGATCAGCTGTAGTGGCCGACCAACAATTAACTAAGTTTCACATATTCTACCGACAGTATATTGGAGTTGTGACGACAGTGGAGTAGTGGGAAGGTTTAATGTAGAGCATGTGGAGGTCGAGATCAGCTGTAGTGGCCGACCAACAATTAACTAAGTTTCACATATTCTACCGGCAGTATATTGGAGCTGTGACGACAGTGGAATAGTGAGAAGGTTAAATGTAGAGTATGTCGAGGTCGAGATCAGCTGTAGTGGCCGACCGACAATTAACTAAGTTTCACATATTCTACCGGCAGTATATTGGAGCTGTGACGACAGTGGAGTAGTGGGAAGGTTTAATGTAGAGTATGTAGAGGTCGAGATCAGCTGTAGTGGCCAACCAACAATTAACTAAGTTTCACATATCCTACCGACAGTATATTGGAGTTGTGACGATAGTTGAGTAGTGGGAAGGTTTAATGTAGAGTATGTAGAGGTCGAGATCAACTGTAGTGGCCGACCGACAATTAACTAAGTTTCACATATCCTACCGACAGTATATTGGAGTTGTGACGATAGTTGAGTAGTGGGAAGGTTTAATGTAGAGTATGTCGAGGTCGAGATCAGCTGTAGTGGCCGACCGACAATTAACTAAGTTTCACATATCCTACCGACAGTATATTGGAGTTGTGACGATAGTTGAGTAGTGGGAAGGTTTAATGTAGAGTATGTCGAGGTCGAGATCAGCTGTAGTGGCCGACCGACAATTAACTAAGTTTCACATATCCTACCGACAGTATATTGGAGTTGTGACGATAGTTGAGTAGTGGGAAGGTTTAATGTAGAGTATGTCGAGGTCGAGATCAGCTGTAGTGGCCGACCGACAATTAACTAAGTTTCACATATTCTACCGGCAGTATATTGGAGCTGTGACGACAGTGGAGTAGTGGGAAGGTTTAATGTAGAGTATGTAGAGGTCGAGATCAGCTGTAGTGGCCAACCAACAATTAACTAAGTTTCACATATCCTACCGACAGTATATTGGAGTTGTGACGATAGTTGAGTAGTGGGAAGGTTTAATGTAGAGTATGTAGAGGTCGAGATCAACTGTAGTGGCCGACCGACAATTAACTAAGTTTCACATATCCTACCGACAGTATATTGGAGCTGTGACGACAGTGGAGAAGTGGGAAGGTTTAATGTAGAGTATGTCGAGGTCGAGATCAGCTGTAGTGGCCGACCGACAATTAAATAAGTTTCACATATCCTACCGACAGTATATTGGAGTTGTGACGACAGTCTACTGCTCCAAAAATATAACAAAACAGGGTTTTTGTTACAGAAGTTAGGGTTAGCTAGAAGTTAGAAAGTTAAAAATAAGGATAACACCCTTATTATTTAACTATTTTCTAAGGCATTAAGGACCTCACTATCCCCATGACATACTGCAGTTTAATTTGGTGGATCAATTACAATGACCGTGGAAATATGCCAAAGATAATTTGATGAGTCGTCATTTGAAACCCCAAACCTTGTCCGATATTCACACTCTCAGACTTTGTTTAAATAAGTTTGCGGATTATTTTAGTTGGAAACTATCTTGGGTGTCCAATCTTGATTTTCTACGTCTCTGATGGCGTTCAGTGCGTTCACTTCTTTTATAAAAAAGATTTACTACAAGAGCTCCTTGAATAGTTTCCACTGAATTTTTGTAAACGATTCTTTTACAAGAAGATATTTTCAACCCCACACCAGCCTTTGTGTATGGGAGTACACCAACAACAGCGTTGTTATGAGGATTGTAAAGCCCCTGCTGTACAACACTTCCTAAGGCTGGTCAAAAACTCATATGACTATTGTTAGTACACCCATAACCGTATACTGAAATTATAAAGAATGTTATTGACTCTTACCAATAGAAATTCAAACTTTATATAGGACTCGTAATAAAGATATATGTCTCCTGATTGTGAATTTAACAATAATTCATATAAATTACAATATAGGTGTACAAGTCTTGCCATATCGACAGTCCTAAGAATGGAAATGTATCGCAACCACAAGTAGGGATGGCAATGACATATCAATATAACGGAAATATCGATAAATCGATCTATTAATATTGACATTTTCTTTCGATAGTATCGGTCATATCGATAACTTGGTCCGATATATCATATCACTAAAAATTGATATTCTCTCTCCTCAAAATCATCACGATTTGTAAAATGCTTTTGAATTGCCTCTTATCCGTACAAAAAAATGCATTAAAATAATAAATTTACTTTGTTTATTGTTAAAAATAACACAATTTAAAACCAATATTCACAAATTTATTAGTGAGGCCTTTCGATAGCAAGGCTATCGTTGTCAGACACATCACAAATATAAAATATACAAAAAGTAAATAAATATAATATAAGCTTATATAAATATATGTTTTTAAATTTTTAACTTTTTTAACCAAATTTATTCTTCTAAATTTTAGTTTTAATATGATTTTAAAAGTATTATAAATAGAATTAAAATTAATTTTGTTTATAGTTTTGAAAATAAAATAGAATTTTTAATCCGTCCATCTTTTGGATAAATAAGTTTTCAGAATTTTCTTTATTAATGTACCAGTTTATTTACTTAAAGTTAACGCACTAAAATGTAGTTTATTGTAGACCAGTGGGTGGAACGGGTAAATGAAGCTGTGTGTTAGTTGGCAACACTGGCTATAAGATATATAGCCGTATTAGTTGCCTAAATATATTTGTATATGTTTAATTAAGATTTGTTTGTTTTTAACATGCATTATAAAATTATTCATTTCTTTTGAGTGTGTTAAATAATTGGTTAGACTTATAATTTAATTTAAATAAGAAAGAATATAAAATATAATTAATTAAGCTATTAATTCAACTCTATTGGAAGTAAGTTTAGTGAGTTAATTTGTTTAATTTTTAGTGTTTATGAGAAGCCTAATGGTGAGTTTAAATGTGACAAAAGAAAATTAAGAAAGTTATTACTTTATTTTTCATAATTAATTAGCATAATAATTAAAGGTATAATTATTCTTATTTCGAATTTTTTTCATTCAAATCCACAGACCGGAACTTGTTTCGTGTAGATAAAAGCATTTAATTTTAAAATTCTCTTGGCTATTCTAAATAGTAACACCAAAACATGAGTGTATTTCAGGTCATGACATAAGAGTTAGTACATAATTTTAAACAGATAAATCATTTAAAGTCGATGTATCGGTTACTAAATATATCAATATTTTTCTTTCAATATTATCGTTGGATTGGTATTTGGTTTGCGATACATCGATAGTTCGATACATCGATGTGTTGACAATATTTGCCATCCCTAATTAAAAGATCATGACAGACCGTGGTGCCGTGACATTGTTGAACAGCAATACCAATACAGTACCTATTTTGCAGTTCCAGGATTGTAGGCGCTGTCCTTCTCCACACAGGAAAACGTACTTTCAACCGTTAATGTTGTAGTTTCAAACGTTAGCATTAACGTATATAATCAATGGTAAATATTTATATTCTACCCACCCACCCATACACGTACGGTGGTATTGACCCACCCGCCCAACATAAACGTAATTATTTGAAGTGAACAATCACACAATATTCATGCATTTGTATTTTTTATTTTATATATCTATATATATATATATATATATATATATATATACCTATATAAATCATTATTATCATATTGTTAACTACACCATATACGATTCCTCCATTTAGGAAATTTTTGCTTTCATAGTACTAAACAGTAAAATTTTATATGTGTGTTGATTTGGAAACTTAAACACGTAAATAAGTCGATGTTATCAGGGTCTGACGTAAAACATTTAGTATTGTATTTTATATCGTCATACAACTGCACTTATTTGAATAGTTACTAGTCAATATTATTTATATTTTTATATTAAGTATTTGATCGATATATCTGGTATACTATATGATAAATTATTTATTACTTATTAAAATCGTGGAAGGAATCGTTTAACAAAGAAATTATCAATCTAAAAGCAAGGAGAGGAGACTCCTTTTCAGGAATAAGTTCCCTAAAATGTCTTTCCCTCCCCTCGCTAGAATCATAAATAATTGAATAAGGCAGCTGACTCACATTAAACAGTTCATGTAACATTAATGGGGTTCATATTTTACGACAGATATGAAATGTATTTATCTTGCTATATATGTAGTAAATATACTTATTTAATAAGCACTATTTACAACAATATAGTCCATCATAGTACATTTATTTTGTAAAAGCAAACAAATGTAAAAATTGTCTAAGCAAATTATGAATTCATAAAACTCCCAAATTCCAAGAAATAATTTTTCTATAAGTTAATATTAAGAATGAGCCCATTATTATTACTATTCTAAGGGAAAATATTTAGGGTACAATCTATTAGGACATCTTTAGGGTTTGTTTTATAAATGTTGCTTATTTTGTATTAACTATTTAAGAATTACAAACACAATTAACAAATAAACTGTAACAATGTGAAGAACAGATTTAAAACATATAGTCGGTGTCAAGTTTTGGGTTATCCTTCAAGTGACACAAAGCCTTGCCTTAACTTTTCTTGGGACAAGACTTACACTAAGTGGTGCAGTCCTATCACTACGATCTACTGAGCCAGGATAAGTGACCCTTTCCTTTAAAAAAAACACCTTTTCTTCGTGTTATAAATGTTTGTCTACCTAAATACAAAATGTTAAACTATATATTACCATTTATGGCTTTTGTTATGAAATAAATTGTAATGCCATAGAACGATTTGATTTTCAGAGAAAAGCCGAAATCTATAAATTTTAGATATATTTCTAAACTTATGGGTGGGTGGGTCCAAAGAGGGACCTAAAGAGACCCACCTTCATGACACTTGTGCGTAGAGTGGTTGGGTGAGCTAGCCATGAGTCCATAAAAGAACCGAGATAAGTATATAAACAATGGATGAGCTAGTTGGTGTGGAACTCACTTTCCTCGTGTTTTTTTATAAAGATACTAGGGGATACCCTTGCACGCTTCGATTACCAACCCCACCACACGCTGCGCTCGTGACACACATCGGCCTCGGCTTGTAACTTTTAAGTACAAATATTAGTGGTTAAACTGTATTATTTAAAATCATATTATGTAAATTATTCGCAGTAGCTCACTCACTACACTTGATTTGGCTTCTATTTATAGTATAATTTTTACACGTAATTGTATACAGTAGAGAAAAATATTTAGAAAAAAGTATAATTAATTGTAAACTCTTAATCAATAGGATTACTAATTATGTTACATGTTTAGCTACTATAGTATGTCCTGATGAAGGACTT